>JBAMCG010000068.1:8340000-8862500 GCA_037075325.1 Drosophila mayaguana | reverse complement strand
CTTAGGGTATAAATTATGCGGGAATGCATATGCGTCGGCTTGTGAAATGACGTGTGTGCTGCACCAGCCGGCCTTGTATGCATGTGTGGGTGTGTATATGCGCAATACGCATTTATACATATGAGTGTACATATGTGTGAGTGTGTGTTGCTGCCCCTGGGAGGTGTTGACCCGTAAATTTCATTAAATGCAATGCATTATATTATTTGCCTGCTGGCATTTGCCATTAAACATGCGTGCGTGTATATGTGTGTGTACCCATATGCATGCATTAAATGTATCTGTATCTATAAATTTATATGTGGTATATGTAGCCGCCTATAAATGCTTTTAAGCAATTAATTGCAGTTTAAATAAATGGTAATTAATTTAAAGAGATATTAATGACTGCATAATCGAAAGAAAAAAAATTAATTTCCCATAGATTTTGGTCAGAAGTTAAAAAAATCCATTATTTAAATAGAGTTATCTTCAGCATAAACCAAAGAGCTAAATTCAACTCTATGGATATAATTAAATTTAACAAGATTAAAATAAAATATAAAATTTGATTGTGCTAAAAGTCAGTGTCATCAGATTCACCGTTGGAAAAGTTTTAATTGTTTTTTTTATTATTTATGAAACTTTACTTTTATATAGCGATTCTACCGATCTACTAAGACCTTGGCAATAAATATAAAATTGAATTTTCTTTATTTCTTGAGTTAATTCGATAAACTTCTAACAAATTATAAAATGTCAGCTGTATCGAGTCTCACAAAACTTTTCAATTTCCATTAGCTACGCAGTGGAAAACTTTTTAATTATTTGCCAATATTTTATAGGCATCAAAAGAAAGAAAAATAACATTAAAAATTTGCCTGCGAAATTGCAAAAACTTTTTGCTGTTGTTGCTGTTGCTGCTGTTGTTTCAAAATTGCTGTTGTTGATTACAGCAGAAAATAAAAGTTAGACTGTGGCAGTTGCAGTCGCACGCATGCTTTCAACTTCAACTGCTGAAGTTGCAACGCTGCAACTCTAATCGAGAGCAGTTTGACGTGGCCACAGGGCGGCGCAGAGCTCAGTTATAATAATGTCAGCATATTCGTATATGAAGCACACTTAACCCAAATTCAAGACGAGGTAACGCAAAGATACGCAGCGTGCAGCGTGCAACTTGCATTTACCATGCCACAAAGGCGAATAGAAATACTTGAGAGTCGAGCATGCAAATAATCGCTGCATTTGTATGAGCCTGACCCATTTCTGTTGCAAGTTTTTATATACACACACCCACACACACACACACACAAACCCATACATAAATTATATATACATATTTTTTTATTATTACTTCTCATAAGCTGCCGTCATGGGGCAAGGAATTTAATTCGAAATTCTCACACAAAACGTTGCTGCTGCTGCTGCTGTTGCTGCTCCTGCTGCTGTGGCACGTAATGCCAAAACATACATAAATCATCGCCGCGTCTCCGCATAAGAATATATTTCCTCTATAAAATGGACGTTTCCGCATTTTCGGCTGCCAAGCAACGTCCCTTTGCCTCCACTGGCTGCTGCTGCTGCTGCTGCTGCAGCTTCCAACTCGAACTCTACCTCTGCTGCCACAACAGGAAGTCAGCTTCAGTTCGGGATTGTGCTTTGCTTTGTGGCAAGCGGAAATGCAGGTCGTAAAACTCGTTGCTAGAGTTTCTCCAGGTAATTCTCGGTACTCAGTACACCTATATCTCCTTCCATTAACCCCGCCCCCATTGCCCATATTCGCTGCTTGATGCGTTTTTAATAGTAGGTTGCAGCTGACACTTGCTTCGACTCGCTGTCGGCTTGGGCCAGTTAACAAAATTTACTTGGCCTTTGTCTTGCACCTCATGGCAATTAATATTTCCCTGTTTTTTCTATGTCTAGCAGTTCATAAATTTGGCATTATATGCGTAGCCAAGGCGCGAGCGTGGACTGTGGGTACCGGAAAATACATTTATGCGTTTTTAAATGCTTTCACAACTCGCTCCGGCAACGCACTCCGAAAAGAAGGAAGTTAAGTGCACATTAATTTTCGCCTTTCCAGCGATAAGAGCGGAACTTGATGAAAACACGGGAGCGCCTCCTGCTGCGCTCTGCTGTTCCATACCAGCGTTCCGGACAACTTATGAAACAGTTCCAGCTCATTCATCAACATTTTGCGCCTTTGACTTTTGAAACAAAAGTTTGACAAACTTTACATTTATGCAGGAGACGGCGGCACCGAAGGCGAAGTCAAGCAAACGCCGCAGAACTTTATAAGCCAGGAAAAAAAACAAGAATTTTGCTATGTTTAAGCATTTAAAACAGTTTATAGATAAATCTCTGAACAGTGAAATACATGTAAAATAAAATAAATGTGTGTGTATAAGTATAATAATTACTTATATTTTCTTATCTTCTTCAAACTTAGCATTTATAATTTTGGCATTTTTCTTTTCCTCTCACTTGGCTCCACTGTGCAGTTGAAAAAGTGTAGCATACTTTTCGGCTGCCTGAAATAACTGGGCTCGTGTGCTGATCATTTGTAAAACAAATTTGCGTCAAGTTGCAACATGACAGACGTCGCATTAATCATGGCCCATCAAATTGCATAAGTTGCGTATTAAGTGCCAGTGTTAATGGCTTGGGCAATTATGTAAGCCGTAAACTTGACACGGAGCCGCCGAGTGCCACAAAAGGTGGGAAAAGGAGGCAAAGAAACCGAACGAACAGCAGAAGAAACAGCAGCTGCCCGCCGCATGGCAAACATAATTATCGCGACTGCAACACCCACTGGGTGGGCGTGTCACGTTCGGAAAGTGTAATTGAATCCGCTATACGATTGTGTGTGCGTGTGCCACATTACGTATACGCAACGTGTGGCAGTGGCAGTAGCAACAACTGTGTGACCCCACAAAAGAATAAAAATCAAATTTCTTCAACAGCAGAAAGTAAAGTTTGCCGCGCAGCAATTTTTAGTTAAAAACTTTGTCTCATGTTCACTTGCTGCACTTGGGCACTGCTAAAAATTAAAATCCAACTGCCACAACTTGACAACGACAACAACAGCAACAACAACAACAGCAGCAACATCAACTTGAAACGACTTACAGCTTGCTTGTATACCCAGTACCAATCAAAATAACTTAGAAGGGTAATATGTAGAGAATATCCTATGGATGATCGATGTATGTGCATGGAGTATATAAATTCATGGCTGACGTTGAATGACCATGGAGTGAATAGATTGTGCAGTTAAGAGCGACAGGAACCTTTACTTAATATTTTAATATTAATACATTATTCTAATATTTTAAATGATTTAAAATTGTATTATGTTTTAGTCCTAATTTTACATTTCATATATTAAATATTTGTAAGAAGAAGAAAAAACAATATTTAAGTAGCTTAAACAAAAAATTTAAGTATTACAAATACGCACTCGAAACCTTTGTGAATTTCTCATTAATTTACGATTTTGTGTTAATGAACAATAAATAGTTATTCTATTTGATTAACATTTTAACACTTCCAAATATCTTTTGTTAAGCACTCTGCAAATTAAAGAATCAATATTAAGTATACGACTAGTGCAAGATTTCAGCAAGTACAAAGTCTCCAATCGGAAATTACATCAATCATTAAAGTCCACTTATGCCTCTCTACAGGGTATTCGCCGTACTAATACTTTGCAAATAGCCGCTACTTACATTTTTGTTATTATGGTGCAGCTTGTGTCTTCTGCTAACAACTTTGCTGCCTGCACTTTGTCGTAAAAATAAAGTTTTACACACACGCGCGAGTTGTTTTCCTTTCTATTGTATTAGTAACATGTGAATGTGTGTGTGTGTGTGTGCGTGCGTATGTGATGCTGATGTTTCCTTGCTACATGGCGCATTACAGCAATTGCTGCAACAATAACCAAAAATGACGCTGCTTTTGTGGCGCTGCATTTAGTGTCTTCATTTTTAGTGCGTCATAACGAAAAAAGTTGAAGAGCCTGAAACGCCACTTGAACTGCAAAGTTAAAAGAAGCCAACTAGAAGAAGCTTCAATTCGGTCAAGCAGCGAACTGAATGCAACTTAATGCACCTTCAAGTGGCACGATTAGTTCTTGACGCAAGTGAGCCGCTCACTCAATTTAATATTTCATTAGCCAGCTTTCAGGCATTTTTAATCCAGTCAACAGTGAAGACGCTATAAATTTTAGCTGCGCTACGTAAATTGTTTTCCAAGTTACTTAAGAACTGTTGCGGGATCCATAACAGATAGCAACAGCAACAGCAGCAGCAGCAGCAGCAGCAGCAGCAGTGGGTGGCGCTGACGTAGCAGGCAACAATTAATGTGCTTTTAATTCAACTTAAGTGCGCATTAGTAATTGCAAAATTACACCTAAGTACGTAGTATTTAAAGTTTACCCACCTCAAATAGCAACTGCAGCAATGCAGAAATGCGCCAGCTAACAGCTAAGCTCCACTCTCAAGTGGCTTTCAGTTTAATGAAATTTTTGCTTAAGCCGTTCGCCTGGCTAAAAGTGCAGCTCGCTTAATTTATGCCGCCAGCTTTTAGAATTGTTTTGGCCCAAAAAAGAGCTAAGCTTTTAGCGGTATGTTATGAACAGCCAAAGCCAACATAAAACGTGTAACAAATTGAATTTTTCACACACCCACACACACCCACACACGCCTAGCCACACACTTAACAAGTTTCGGTGCGGGCTCAGCCATATTGAAAAATGCGACAATATTTTTCACAACAAAATTGTCTGACAGGTGGGGCAGATTAAGCTGCTGGCACTGCAGTTGCCGCCGCTTGTACCTAAAATTTGAAATATTGCTGCTGGCTTTTTTGCCCACCTTGCAAAAAGATTTCATACGCATAGTGCGTAGCCACCACAATTTAAGCTACTTAAGCGTGGGAATTACCTTTACAAGGGCAAAAACTATTAGTCAAGAGTGAGAGCGGTGAGATAATATATTCATATGTATGATTAAAGGTTTATAATGTTTACCTGGAATATGAATACGGATATATGAATATAAATATATATCCAAAAAGCTCATACAGCTTTAAGTAAATAAACAACTTTATAAATTGTATGAAAACTATTTGTGCAAGTTTATAGTTTATAGTAATAATTGTTATTTCGAAATAAAAATATTAAAAAATAGAAGTATAAAATGGACGAGCAGAAAATAAAGACTAAGCCAATATGTACAAAAATAATAATAAAAAGCGATTGGATTTGGCTGTAGAAATTAAGCTGATATAAATTTTAAAACTTTAAAAATTATGCTGAAAGCTGAAAGTTTTATGTCAAATAGTTTAAAATAATAGCGCCTCTTGAAATAGAAAGTAAAAGCTTTTTATTTAAACACACCATAAACAGTAAATAATATTGTAAATATATTATAAGCATATAATAGAAACACAGAAGCTTTTCTTCAAAACGTCAAAAAATTAACTGTTATTTGCAAAGCGAAAGCAAAAGCGCGCAGCTCTCGTCCCAGTTATAACCCTTAATACAGCTCATTTAAAATTTTAATGATATCATTCTACTAAAAATAAGCTGCTGTCATTTAACCATAGCTCCAAAATATTTGGCTTGAAGCGCACATTTGTTCGCTGACTGTTTGTAGATTGTGGCTAATTAGGGCGTTGCAACCTGCACTACAACACCAAAAACAACAGTAGATAAAACCCTTTGAAGGATTTTGCTTCATTTGCGTGCAACAACAGCGCTTGCCAGATTTCTGCCATAAAAGCAGCGCAGCTAGGCGACTAGCCGGGCTAGGACGGGCGGATGCGAGCTGCTGGCCAGGTTGACTGTTGGCATTGGTGCTAGAGCTACAGATAATTAGCGCCAGCTCAGTGTAAGATACAGCATAATGGCTGCCCGTTGAGTGGCTTTTACGCGTCGCTAAGTGTACAGCATAAAGAGATGAAAACTAATTTAATTGGCGTGAAAGTGCATATGTGGGGTTGGCCAAACCCATTGAATGGTTAACAAGAATGTAATGCACACGCAAGAGCAAACATCATTTATTCGCATTTATTTTCATTTATGAAGGGATGTGCAAATAATTAATTAAAGCTGAATCGTTTACCAATCCACAAATATTTGCCTCAGCCACAAAGTACAAAATGTATATATTGGTTTTGCAAGGTCTGCTGTGGATAGTTACATCAGGCCTAAAGGTAAATGTAAACATTCGCCTCCTGTGTGACAATTGTTAAATTCCCCCATACATCATTATGGTGGGCTTGCGCATGCAAATGATTACGAGAATATTTCAGCAGATAAACAGCTGAATTAAATGCAAGTTGACTGTCACTCATTTGAATTGGGCAAACAAATGCACACAAGTTCAGCTGGCATCGTCAAGGCGGCACGACCCTTTTCATGTTATTCTTTTCCGCTGGAGAGATGGGTGAGTGGGGGGAGCGGGGCTGGGGCCAGGCAGCCAGTGACATATGTCTCGCTGGCAGGGTCAGGCGGGGACTGGCAATAAGTAATTCATTACTTTAGTCATGCATTGTCATGCAATGTTGGCCACGCTTTTTCACGATATTTGCATTGCTGGCGTTTGTATTTTTATTGCTGCATATGGGCGACATATGCAACGTCTATGGCTGCATGTCAAGCTCAAGCTGAGAGCGGCGAAGCTGTTGCAATTTGTATGCAAAATTGTTTTACAAATTGAGCAAGAAAGATGGCGTAAGCAGAATGCACACAACATATACCGACTCTAACTACTGCTGAACAAACTCTCACTCGAAACGGAACGAAACGAAACGAAACGGAGGCAAACAAGCGCCATGTCGCACCAGCTCCAGCCTCAGCACGTTGACTATCAAGAATTCACATACGACACTCGCATCACGCTGGTTTTTCTTTTCAAATACCCTGTAAGTGCGCGATTGAGGAGAGGCTGGAGCAAGCATTGGCCATGATGGGCTTCGTGAGAAAGCCAAAGTGATGTCTGATTCATTTCAAGTTATATATAAATAAAATACAAAATATATATCGATTATAATAGATGTAGATATTAAAATTTTTTTTTAATTTTTAATTTTATTTATTTAGTAATTATTAGAAATAATATGAAATAAATACCAACTTCGGCTTGATTTTATTTATTTATATTTTTATTCAATGCATCCAACCAAGAGGCTCATCTCATTGCCAAAGGCTTGCCTGAATATACAAATGATTTCTAGCTCTATCATCTCTTTTATATTTTAAGTAACTTCTCCCAGGATATTGCCTAGTCGTGCACTTCCGCAAGTTTCCTTCTGCTAGTTTCCTTTTGCCTTTCTATAAATTTTTGAATTTTCAGCATTTTCCTTTTGCCAGCAAGCACATGACATACTTTTGCACAGACGTGTATGCTTAAATGCTGTCATTGTCTGACAGTTATAAACACACATACAGACACACACATACACACACACAGACAAAGCATTTTTTACAACTTTCGTTTGGTATGCATAAAAAATGATAAAAAAAAATTGAGATCTTTTTCAATGGATTCAGTGTAATTCCAATATTTACATGATTAATTGAGTTTATTTTTAATTTATAACAAACAAAAGCCAAACTGATTACAACTCCCCATACCAAGCATTGCATTCATTGTGAGTAAGTTTAAATAAAACAAGATTAATTGAGTTTTAACCCACAGCCCCTGGGGGCGACCCATGAAATGAATCTATTGTTTAGCGCAGCGTGTTGAGCACCTTTTTTCCATAAGCTCTCACTCTCGCTCTCTCTCTCTCTCTCCCTCTCTCTCTCTCTGGGTATTACAAAATCATTAGGCTTTGTGTTCCCTCAAGTGGATCCACTCTCAGCTCAACTTGCAGCTAGTTTGGCAAGTTTCTGTTCGGTTATCTTAGAAAGTTTATAAGCCGATGACTTTCCGCACTGATCCGCTTTTAAATGGTAACAGGTGTTGGCTTCTCCAAATATACATATACCATATATAAATCCCATGCACAAGTTTATCAAATGCGGCACAAAGTTCGACGAGATGTAAGCGCACGTAAGTATGCTACAGTTTTTTTCATATGCAATATATGCATATTCAAATTTGAGGTTGAAATTGAGTAAGTTCTACAGAATTCACATTTTTTCGCAGACAGACTGATTTTTTCTTAAATGTGAATATAACTTGTGCAGATTTTCATTCGAACATATCGCTTAACACCGTGTTAATGCTATTGGCAGTTTTTCGGACAGTGTATCTCAGCATCGTTATAATTTGAATGTGCTTTTTCATGATGTCACCCAGCGTAGTTTATATGAATTGAAGTTATGCTTTTATGCTTTTGAATTTCCATGTCATCTCGTGATACCCTGAAAATGCGAAATCAGGGTAGAGGGAGGCATGGCATTACTATTATTAATGTGTGTCATATATTTTTGATCAGGATGGCAAGCTGAGTAACTGATCTAGCCATTTCAGTCTATTCCTCTGTCCATCAGTTCTCTACAACATATTTGTTATATTTTGCATAAGAGAGTTCTGGAATGATTGCATGGTCCACTAAAATATTTATATATTTGCGGTTTTCTGTCTGTTTTTTTGATAGAGTATCTCTACTTGCAAAAAACCATTCCACCATTTCAAGTTGGAACTGCGCATACAATTTAATTGCAATAAATAAATCAATTTAAATTAAGTGAATAGCAAAAAACCGTTTCCTTTCATATTGAATGCATCTATAAATATGTATGTATATTTATCAGAGCGTATTTATTTCAATATTTGCATAAAGCGCAATTCAATTTTGCTGCTTTAGTGACTCTGCGTGGCTCTGGCAGAGCTGTAAGTACAAGTTTGAGCATTTTATCAGCAATGTCGCAGCTGAAATTTGTGTGCCAGACTTTTGGCTACTTTGAAATTTGAATTGTTCCAGGGCTCAATTTTCAAGTTTGCCCGCATGTGCTTCATTTGTTTGTTGGCCAGAGTCCACTCGACGAGGACAACTTTGTGCTGCGTGCCGCATGCAGCATGCCGCATGCCGCATGCCTCGACTGAGGCTGCGAGTTAAGGTGACGGTGAAGTGGGAATCGTCTATTGAGCGAACTTTTTGAAAAGTGGAATTGCATTTGCTCTGCTTGAGAAACTATTATAACTTTTGCCATGCCGCCAAGCAAGAGTTTCAGTTCATCCAACTATGAAAGTACTTTATGTGCGCTAACAAAAATATTTCTTTTATTGAGTTTCGCCTTCTGCGTCATTCGATTTTAGGCTGTGCCGCACATCCGCCGCTTGTGCCAACCACTTGAATGCAGCACAAAAGTTTTCAGCTCAAAGCAAAGCGAATAGCTGCTGCCAAGTAGCTGCTGCTACAATTGATACCCGGCCCATTGTTAACAGTCGGGCACAAAGGCGCAGACACAGCTGGAAATGAAAACGAGCCCAGAGATTGATGTGGAGAGGGAGATGGAGATTGAAAGTCTATGCAGTCACTGTTATATGATACACAAGTGCTGTCAGGCTACTAACAAATGCTTTTATTTACTTAGTTCCGCACTCTGCGAAACGGCCACATCGGCCTACGAGTGGCTACAAATAACAAAGTTATGAGCTATTGCAAGGACTCTTTTAAGTCTTAAATACACAGCTTAAGATCAAATTCAAATTTCACAATCAAACTTTTTATTTATCTAATGCTTTTTTAATGGACATTGTTCAGTTCCATCTACAAGAATAGGAATACTTAAATGAGTTGCGCCAGAGCTATCTAGAACCCGATTTAATATATTAGCAGCCTTTCACATACATCTTTAATGAAATTAAATTAGCTTCCGCTGAAAACGAATTTACATGTAATAATTTTTTAGAATATCCCGGTCAATTATCATGTATATTAATAGCAGTCTTTGTAAACAATTGAAAACGCATACTATCATTATCATAACTCAATATGCTCCCAAGCCGAGTGCTATTTGCATAGCGGAAAAAAAAACTAATTACACCTGTAAAAATAAAAAATTATACCTGAATGACATTTACCAATTTTTCGCATGCAAATAACCTGCATAATTATATGCCGCAATACGGTTGAATATTTTTGCGACATTTTTGCATATATGAAAATTATTTGAAAAAAGAAAAAGTTAAATAAAGCAGTGCTGTTCAAATTGAATGAGTTTTTGTTATTTAAAGAAAAATTAAGGAACAATTTAAAAACGTTATACAGTACATTTTAATGCAGCTCTTGAGGCATTCATATTATGCTTAAAAAACTAAATTTAACGATTATTATTATTATTATTATATTTATCGCATATAACGATATTAGAAAAAATATATTTAAATTTATAACATATTTACTTCTATAAAAGGGAATTAGTGTGAGCTAAGTTCTAAACTTCAAAGTTTGTACCAGAAGTGAGATTTCTAATTCCCTCGGTTAGAGCTCTGCTTCTGTCAGTTTTGAGGAAGGTCAGACAGAAGTTCAAATTTCACTTATATGAAAGTTTAAGTTAATGGACTGAAATTTCTATTAAATATTTTCCAAGAAATTATCGAATGCTTAGATCGAATGCTCTTTGAACTAAAAATAGTTATGCAAAATAATAAATTTACGTTTACAATATTTTGTTCTTTTCCTATTTCATTAACAGACAATCAGATAGTGATAAGGCAGTGTAACTATATGTAAAAGGGAAGCAGTAGACAATTCACTGCCTGACTGTAAGTACATTACGATTCTTAGGTTTGCTATGTTTAAAACTAGATTTTTTAACATTAAATCAAATAACTTTTAAGAATTCGCAAGGCTCACCCCTGAATATACAGCTATTATCCCTAACTAGTTACTATATTAAAAATTAATCTGCTAATGTTGATCCCTAACTAGTTACTATATTAAATGCAAAGTTCATATGCCTCAAATGTTGTTCTGTTGCTGTCAGTTAATCTGTCACATGGTTGTCAGCACAAATACTTCAAAAAAAAAAAAAAAAAAGAAAACAGATATACGTGATAAAATTTCGCGTAATAAAAATACAAATTGCATATTTCATTTCAAATGCAATTATGTCAATTGTTTTATGGTGCCTTAAACAATAAAAACTTGATTTATGAACAAAACAAATTAACAAAGTTGATATTTTTTTCTCGAATGTGGCTAAATAATGTGACACATAAATTTTGTAACATTTGAAATAGGCAAATTATCGCTTTAAAATTTATAGAACTAACCGCACAGTGGGGCGACATAGTTTGAAAACTTCCGCACACACACACATACACAGCAGCAGCACACAAACGAGCCGCAGACTGCGGCATATGCTTCCCGCAGCAGATGTTGTTGCTGTTGTTTGTATTGTTGTTAGTTGTAGCATTGTTGGTTTGCTGCTTCTGGTTTTTTGTTGTTTAGTTTCTTTTTTTTTTTTTTTTGTTTTTGGTTAGCTGCTGTTGTTTGTTGCGCTAGTTTTGCGGTCGCGCTTTGTTTTGCATGAGACAAAGCAACAATAGCAAAAACCTTTGCAAAATTGTTGCTAACATGGAGAGTAGCTGCCAGGAGGCAGTGGATGCAGTTGGGGGGCGAGTCCTGCAACAAAAAACTGCATTACTATGCAATGGCAGCGGCAGGGGCAGCCAAGTTTTAATTACGTAAAATATTTTTGCGTGCACCCGCTCTAATCAACTTAAAAGCCAACAGCAGCAACTACAGCAGCAGAAGCAGCAGCAGGAGCAGCAGCATTAGTCAAAAACTGCAATTCGGCAACATGGTCAAAGGATTGTTGCAACTGCAGCTCTGCCACGAGTTTGTGAGCCACTTCACAGGCCCTTAAAAACGTTGCAGCAAGCGCAGCAGGCACAGCGCAGCACCTAATAATTGCAACATTCGCTCGGGCGTCAGTTAGTCAACATGGCCAACTGTCAGACAGTTGTTGCTGTTGCTGTTGCTGTTGCCACTGCTGCTGTTGTTGCTGGTCTTGTGTAATTACTTGGTGAGCAGCATACGCAAAATGGTTGATCTGCCAGTTGCTGAAGCGACAAAACCTTGCAACAGCAGCAACAGCAGCAGCAGCAGCAACAGCAGCAGCAACGGCAACAACATCCGCTCTAACAATTACAGACTACTGGCAGAGCTCTCTAAGTGCTTTCTGACATGCCACTATGTGGCCCTCAACTGTATCTAGCCATGTGTGCGGCTGTGTAGGTGTGAACAACATTTATTAACATGCGCTGCGTGTGTGCCATATATGTGTGTGTGTATGAGCGTGTGTGTGTGTGCGTGTGCTTTCTGTGTAAAAGCAATTTAGTTTACTGCTGCAGCAACGTAAACGTTGCCCGGCGGCTTTTAGCTGATTCATGGCTAAACGTTCTACATCAGTGTGAGTGTGTGTCCTTTTGTGTGTGTGTATGTGTGTATATGGCAAACAGTGCGTATGATTGATATCTGTCCAACAAATGCGCACAATAACACTAGCTGAAAGTATCCTACATAAACATTACAGCCATTGGGCTTATAGACATCATTTTTAAGGCTTTAAGCTGAAAGTGGACGCTATATTTATTTGGGTATTTATTTTTTATACATTTTAGAAAATGAAAAAAAAACACATTTTTTTATTTCATTTATATTTGAATGGTAGAGTTTAAATTTAAGATTTTAAATTGTAGAAAATATACAAATGATGAGCTTTTTGAACAGAATTTCAACATTCTTCGCGCACTATATTGAAACTGAATCGTTTATCTATTTACTATAGAATATATATTTCATATATATATTTCATATATATTTCATATATATTTCATATATTTAATTAATTGATTAAATATTGATTTGATTATATAAATATAATATACAATACTTATCCTATATATGTATATAATAAATAATATGTTACATGCAGCGCTCAAGAAATTACAGACACTCTGTCGATTTCAACATAGAATTCAATCAAATATATATTAATATATATTATTTTTAGCTTGACTCTTATTTATGAATATAAAATCAAATATTTTAAAATTCAAATGTAGAAAAATTATTAAATATAAATATATATATATATATATATATATATATATATATTTTTTTTTTTTTTTTTTTTTTTTTTTTTTTGAAAATAAATATATATTACCAACTAAAAAATTAAATATAAAAATCAAGTAACTTTTTTTAACTAGTCATACTAACACATACATACGTAAAAATTATTTTCAGCTCAACTCCAAATAATTCAGATCATTTAAATTTTCAACTCGTATAATTCTGAGCACAATTCGATTTTCAAAGCTGGCAGGTAAAATTTTGTGGCCAACTAGCTCTATGCAAAATACCCGTTATCAGGTAAAGTCAAGTGGGTGCGCGTCTGTGTGTGTGTGAGTGCGTGTCTGTGTGTGTGTGGTTGCGTAGTTAAGTGTAGGCGGAACAAAGTAGATACAAGCAATAGATAAGCAGACATAAATCACTTGGGTTACCTGAGCGAGTGAAAGATACAACCAGACCTCACATAGCCTCTCGGCTGGCTCACTGGCCAGGGTTGACTTTGTGCTGATGTTTTGGCCAGAAACTGTTAATCAACTGCAAACATGACTTGAGCAAATTATGCAAGCGCATAGCCCTCTGGCCAAAGGGCCTCATTTGCAGGGGAGGGCCGGTCAGTCAAAGGCCTCCCAGCAGAATGTGAGCATTGTATTAAATATTTGCCGACAGGCAGTTAATGAAAATCGCTGGTGGCTTTGCGGCTGCTGCGTCAAAGACCAATCAATCAATATTATATAACATGTTTTTTCCCCCTCAGCTCAATGCGATTTCAATCGAGCTCAATTGCCACAAATTGCGGCTCACATCACAGTAAATGCAATTATGTGAAAATTGCATTTTATTTGATTTTCGATTTACGCCAGCAAATTGGCTTATGCAAATTTATGATAGTCAATTACATAAATTCAAAATAATGCAATGCCAAACATCTTTCGGCCACATGAAGACGTGGCAGCACTTGGCTTGGCAAATACATCAAGTAATTTTGTTGCTATTAACTCTTTAGGCTGAAACAGGCTTCACCACATATTTGACCTGAGAGTTCACAAATATCAGATTATAAACATCGAATTCGTATGGATATAGATATATTTGCTCATATGTATGAGCCCTGCAGACAGACGGACGTATAGACAGCTTTATTGACTCAACTGCTGCTGCTTATTGAGAATATGTAAACTTTATATCGATGGCGGGTATTGCCTTTTCTCTACCCCATTACTGTCTCTCTCTCTCCGCCTCTCTATCTCTTTCTCTTCCTCTTTCTCTCTCTCCCGGCCCCATCTTTCTTCTCTCCCATTACTATATTCCTCTCTGTCTTCCTCTCTAGCTCTCATTTACTCAATATTCTCTGTGTCTCTCTGCCTCGCTCTCTCTCTCTCCTCTCTCTTTCGCTCTCTCTCTCTCTCTCTCTCTCTCTCTCTCTCTCTCTCTCTCTCTCTCTCTCTCTCTATTTCTAAATGTAACCTCCTATTACACATTCTCGGTATGCAAGTAGCACTATAATTTTTCATCAAATTCCAGCCCACTTGCAAATATACTGCGTTCTAATCCTTGCCGTGAATCGGAACCCAGAACTCCAATTCTCAGAATCAATTTCAATGCATAATGATTTGTATTATATAAAAAACAGTCCCACTGACTTATCAGGCATCACCACTAACATAATCGACGGCATTCTATAAATTCATTCATTAAATTATATGCACAAATTCCACAAAGCTTTCCATAGCCAAATTACTTAAATGGCTGAAGTTGTAATGAAAATATAAATAATTATGCAGTTCAGTTATCGATGCGCATATCTGTCCATTTGCAATGCGGAGCTTATTACAGTCACGCTGTGTATGGGTCTGTTGTATATGTCTCGCATATTTTGTAATTTTGTTTTCAATTATCAAAAATACTGTTGCGTTTGCTGTTGCTGCTGCGTTTGCTGTTGCTGTTGGTGCTGCTGCGAGGCGCGAGTCGCACAATATTATGCATTTGCGGAAAATGCATTTCGAATTGCAATCGCGCTTCATTTACAATTAATATTAGCAACGTTTCGATGGTATTTGCGGTATTTCGAGTAGCGTGCGCCACCTACGTAATTTCCAAATATTTGTCTGTTTGTAATATAATCAACGCACCGAGCGGTATTCTAAATGGACTGGCGAAGTGCACTTAAGGGGCAAAGAGAGCTAGAATATAAATATATTTTGATAATTTAAATAGCGAATGCGGTGTGCAGCATCCGCTAATTGAAGTGTCGTTTCGGCTCACGTTGCGTATACGCAATGCTCATAGTTATATTGAAATGGCAGGTGCATCGCGCATGGGATTTAATGAAATGTCGAAATCATTCGCTTTCAAGCTCCATGCAAATAATTGTAATTAAATTGCATTTGAAAATATTGCTGCCATTTCGGATTTTGTTCGTTGTTTGTTTTTTTTTTTTTTTTCTCACAGAGTATAAATATTTGTCACGAGGGTTGCTCTTCTGTAATCTAAATAAACACATTTAAATATCCATTGCTAGTTGTGACAGTGATTAATGTTTAGCAAATGTATTGCCTATCAAATATTTATGTGCCGCATTCGCATTCGCATTCGCAATTGTCTCTAAACAACAATGCGTAATTTGCAACGAATGCATTACATTAAGTATACGCAACGTTGAACAGCACACACACACTGCATTGACTGCTTGTTGGCCAATATTTGACCAGAATTGTTGTTACCTCTTTGTTGATTTGCATTTTGTCTGCATTTCAAATGCAATTTGCGTCCAGCCAAGAACATCAGACCCATCTAGCAGTTGCCTATGGGCAACTAATTGTCGCTTTCGTATGCAAAGCCTAATTGCCAGTTGCTTCGAGCTGTCAGTCGAGCATTTTGGCAGCTTCTCATACATAAATTCTAGCTGCTAATTTCTGGGGATCTTTGCTATGCCATCAACTGTCACAACTGATGGATTTTCAGTTGATGTTGAGCGACGAATATACGAAATGTGAGCCCCTAATAATATATTTGGAAATTGTTTAATTTTCCATTTTCCAATGCATAATATTTTATTTTTATTGATTTGTATTGCAGTTTTATTAAAGAAAAATACATAAAAATATATAAAAATATTATTACGTATTTTTCATATTAAATTTAAGCCTTAACTTTGGGTAATTTTTTTATTTTATTATTGAAATAAAAACAAATATTAATAAATCCCATTTTTATTTTAACTTTTT
Source organism: Drosophila mayaguana (assembly GCA_037075325.1). Lineage (NCBI taxonomy): Eukaryota > Metazoa > Arthropoda > Insecta > Diptera > Drosophilidae > Drosophila > Drosophila mayaguana. Next base: position 8,846,256 of record JBAMCG010000068.1, on the reverse strand, counting down.
TTATTTAAGCAAAAAATATATATATTTTATTATTTAATATTTCTTATTAAATATTTCTTTTTATTTGGTAAGCATTTTTACAATGCAAATATAAAATGTTCTATCGAAAAGAATTTTTCAATATTTGTAAATGGAACTTTATGAAAAGAACTTTACTAAATTTATTGACTTATTGTTTACATTGACATCAAACAATAATTTTTTGGTCATACTTAGTCCATAAATATTGAGGCAGAAAAAAAAACAAAAACCATATGATTTATTTCTGTATTTGTGTGCGTCAATCCAAATTGAGTCAAACAAACTAGAGCTAATAATTGAGTTTTTCTATGCTCTTTTCCCCTCTCTCCCTCTCTTTCCTCATCTATATCTATATCTCTTGATTATTTATTGCTCGTTTAAGGCTATAAATGAGTACATTTATCATTCATCTGCTGCTCTTTTTATTTATTCGTTTCATTTTTTGTTTCATTTAGTTTGTCCCTTTGGCAGTTGGCCCAGTTGAATTTGCTCAGATTTATCTTGATATAAAAGTACTTGAATTGCCATGCCCGACCAATTTGTCTCGTTCATTTGATGCATGTCGCAGTGGTTTCTGGACTATCTGGCATTAAATTTTTGTTTGCTGTGTGCACACAGACTGTACACAAAATAATTCCTTTTACCAACGATTTCTGTGTAGTAGAGTACTCTGTGGCAAGTGCCAAGTGGCAAGTGGCAAGCGGCAAGTGGTGTTAGGCAAGCGTCGAAGCTGCCAAAGACAGCATCGCACTTGGACCAAACAAACTTGTTTACACATTTTTGGTTGCTCAATTTCTAATGTCAACAGGCAAGCCAACAGCACACCAGACAGCACACGCACACACACACACACACAATCACATACACCCTTACCCTTGCCGGCAAAAGTTGTTTGTCCTTGTTGTCCTTGGATAGTTGCTGACATAACTGGCGCAGCTCCTCTGCATTCATGGCCACACTCAAGCCGAACGAGCTGGCAACGCTGTTGCCAAGCATTTTTTATACTCTCAGTCCATTGAAAATGTGGCTAGAGGTGAGGTATATTGGCTATGAGTGAGCCTATGTAACAGAGGCAGCCATACAATGTAATGAGACGCAAAAGAAAGACAGCAAATATACTCTCTTTGACGAGCCAAGCGTGCATAAACTGTGCTCTATGATGATACCGATATTCATAATGACAATGGTAAAGACGATGCCATGGCACATCATTTATGGAATAGCACATCATTTAAATTGGGGCCTTGGCTTGACTGTCAATGCTTCCAGCTTTTGGTCTAATTTTGGCCTACTCGGTTGCTACGGCATTTATATTGTCTTCTCTTCATACCCATCCTCATATTTATGTAGACTAAGGCATCAAAAGAGGTGGCTTCCTTTCCACCTTTATGTGGATGTAGGAAAGAGATTATAAGATACATATGTATATATAGCCTTTTCACTGTATGCATTACTTCGTTCGATTTCATAACCAAACTTCGGAATTTCGGCCTAATTTGATAAGCAAATAACTGCTAATGTATAATTTTCGAAAGGAGTATAATTTTTATAGACAATTATCTTAATTATACTATAAACATTCACATCTCTCAAATGGCAAAGCCTAATTAATAGTAAATATAACAATTTGCTATCAATTACTTATTTATCAAAAAGGTTTTTGCTCGTGCTTAGTCAGAATTGACCACATACTGGTGAGAATGACTGTAATCACATTATACTTCCATCTCTGTCCCATCTCAGCTTCTAGTCGAATACCCCTGACCAGACTTAACTTGTCCTCCTTGTTGGTTTTTCACAGTTCTCATAATATTTTTTTGGCTGCGGCTTTCTTTGCATAACGACAATTTCTTTGACGTTGGAGCATGCAATTTTGCAAGAAAAAAATTGTTTGTGCATGAATTTGGTCGTGGTTTAAGATGTTTGCTATGCGATTTATGCAACTCCAATGGCCTGAGATATTGAATAATTTAATGAGCACAGTCGATTGGCATTTTCAATCTACCAGCTTAGAAGTCAATTGAGGCAATCGTTCGTTGTCCATTTGCTTTAATCTAGCAATTCCACATCAGTTCTCTGAGGCTCTGCACACAGGTTTTATTTTTCAATTTCGCTGCCTGCGGCATATGCAAATGAGCTGCATAGCTTCGGCCCGATTTCTGTGAACTGCTGCGAACGAAGCTAATCCATTGCAATGATGACGTTTAGTAGCTCAATCGACAGTTGTTAAATTTTTATGTGCCATAAAAAGGCCCCGCCCCAGTCTCTTGCTGTCTCTCTTTCTCTTGCACTCTCTCGCTCTCCCATTTTTGGTTTCACTGTAGCTATCCAGCTTTATCTATGCTTCTTAGCTATTCCTTCATGAAAGTCTGTACTAATTTCAGCTTAATTCCATTTTGAACAGAATTTTGTAATGTTTTTTTTTTCAGCTGGTTTTTATGGGCCACAATTTGCCAGACTGGCTTGCATCTTCACTGTGTGTGTGTGTGTGTGTGTGTGTGAGTTTAGCTTGCATTAATATGGAAATTTCAGTGCGTGAGTCTCTCTTTAGCTATTTCATTCAATTAGAGTGTGGAGCATGACCTGCCTTTTATGCCCTATCGTATTTGCTTGTGCCTTGGCTTATTTCAAATTATGTTTGGCTATGCGGAAATTTTTGGACAAAGCCCAAGGCACATCAATTTTAATCATAGCCATTGGAACGTGCTTTGCATGCGCAAATAGTAATTGCCTACAAGGACGCACAAACACTCGAAACGATGAAGTGTGGGAGGAGTGGGCGAGGCATATCAGGCGACAAACTTTGCAGCCACGCACAACACTTGGCCGAAAGAGTCAAAAGGCGACGCAGTAAATCAAAGCTAAGCCCAGGACGTTGACGGCCAGTCAGTGTCATTTAAACTCACACTTGACGCCTTTCGAGCACACACACACACACACACACACACACAGACATTCGAGTCCAGACACCTTGTGTTGCAGCTGCGTGCGAACTTTGAACTTGCAACACTGGGCAGCTTAACCCGTTTAATGCCCTTATCTGCTTTCGCATTTCACTTGAATGCATTTGCGAAGCTTGGCTCGAGTTTTGCGCATTTCGCCGGGCCTTGACTTGAGTTAGCTTTGGGCTTTGGCACTGCCTTTTGGCATCTAATGCAGCTTTAGCTGGCCGAGGCAGGCCGACAGCCACGAGGCCAGGCAGGCCGGTAATGCTCCAGCGCTCTTTCTATAAATCCCTTGTCTGTAAGCTGGCAAAAGGCTTTTGGTCAGCTTGCCCGCTTGGCCACTGCAAAGGTTCAATCGATGACGTGCTTTAAGCTTAAAGTACTCAACACACACACACACACAGACACCCATTGACTCTGATCCCTTTGTCAGGCTTTAAGGCTCAACGGAAAAAAGGAGAAGAACAGGAGAGCTGGCTTTAGACACGCCTCTTTCTGTTCCTCTGCCTGTCGCAATTTGTCGAGTCATTTTATACTATTTCATTTCATTCTGCAAGCTCACTACTCAAATTTGTCATTAGGCATCGCTCATCCCAGTGCCGCCACTGCTCCATTACCTTACTATGACTTCCTGGACTAAAAACTTGCTGGTTCGTTGCCTTTGAACAATGTGCTGGCAGCTAATCCTTTCGAGTTATTATATAGCGGCAACATAGTTATGGTTTTGCCTGACGAACTTTCAGACCAGACCCGCTGCTATTCGTTAAGCCGCTTATCGTCTGCTGCTCGCAGCGACAATGTCTCTGCCCTGAGTGAGCAGCTCAGTTTCAGCAATTGACTTTTTTGTGCTCACTTTAAGATTTATTGTTTGCCAGCCACTTGACATTGACATTTCAAATGAAAACTTACACAGATGCTCTCCTTTATTATTTATATAGCTAATGCAATATATGACAAGCAGCTTAACGCATAAGTTATTTGCCACGGTGCGGTCTAATAAGCAGCTTGCGAGCCATAATACTTTATCAAAATAACTCATACGCCGCGTGGAACTGCGCTACTCAAACAATTTTCGCCAACTTACAGCGATGACAGCGACATTTTCCCAGAAAACTGATTTCGAAATTCCTTGTATTGCGTTGCCATAACAAAGCAGCCAAGGCAACTCTTAGTTCTCTGATAACAAATAACATAACAATTCCTAGAACATATTTGTGCATATTTATATAAGCTGTGTATATAGCTCTGCATATATTGTGTGCATATACAAGTCATACATATGTATATATAGCTGTTAGTCATCATATCATATCATGAATCCAGATATTATGAATCCTAGCATAAAGCATCAATCATCATCAAACACGCATAATCAATCAAGCAAGCATCTCAGAGTTAGTCATGTGTGACGAGGCATAAGTATGCAAATATGTCTGTGTATATGAGTATATGTGTTTACACACATTTACGTGTATACTCAAATTTTAATAAAATAAAGTTTAATTTTTAGATTTTTTAAATTTTGATTTTCATTTATGAATAATAGAAATATATTTTTCTTTGTAACTCTTTAACTAATTTTAATAATGTCTGTTTTAGTATTCTGACAGCACTGTAAACAATATACACTTAATACACACACACAGTTAAAGAGCCACACACACACATAAATATTTATTTTAACCGCTGACAGCATTGAATTTGGCAATATGTCAGAATGCGGTTTTCTGGCCAGTAAACTTTACCTAAAAGTTCAAAGAGCTGCTGCGCTGCATAAATAAGTTGCGAAAGGCGGAGTGCTTCAAAAATGGGCGTACCAGCAACCAACCAGCCAACCAGCCCCCTGCCTGCCCGCCCACCAAGTTGTGCGCCAAGTAAACATGTGTTGTAATGAGTTATTGCTTTCTTTGCGCGCTCCACTCGCTCCACTCGGGCCTCTGGCCAACGTCACGAAAATCAATAGCCGCCAAGCGCGGCTGCTGTTGCCAAGTTGAACTCGGTTTTTTCCACAGTCCATGCCAATTGCAATGCACTTTGTGTCTCTCTGTGCGTGTATGTGTGTGTGTGTGCAATGGTTTTTTTTGTATGTATGAGCGCCTGTACTAATCGTGGCATATCAGTTACGCAGTGCACGTTGCCGTTTTGTCATGCGCGGCCATTTTTTTCCACTTTTGCGGCAGGTTGCATCTGCTTATTGCCACATAAATCCGGCAATATGCAAGCCGGAGCCAGTGCAGTTGCTCCTTTGTTTCTCCCTTCCTATCTCTCCCCCTCTCCCTCTTACCCTCTCTCTCGGTCCCCCTCTGTGCACACTGTCAGAGAGTCACGTGTTTCATCTTTGCCGTAATATAAGTGCCAGACTTTTGTCTATGGAGCCTGCTGCATGAGCTATGCTGTCATTTAACGCCTTTTCGAACTTTTGAAGCGGCACAAAAAGTATAAAAACAATATACATAAATGGCTTGCATCATAAATTTTGCGCTAAAAGGGGCCAACAATATGGCTATAGCTCAATATATATATATATATATATATATATATATATATATATATATATATATATATATATATATATATATATATATATATATATATATGTATATATATATGTATATGAATATCTATATATTTGAGTAAGACTTTGCACGTTCCGTGTGAAAAATCGTTTAAAATTCAATTTGCCAAAGTCGCCAAATTTGCGAAGCATTTGTCAAAAGCCAGCGTGGCACAGTGGAGCAAAGTGAAATGAAAAATTAACTAAAAATATGGAACAAAAAAGAAAAAAAATAATATATGAAATCTTTATGGAAAGACTAGAAAGGGTTTAAGAGTATCTTAAGTAGTATTATTTAATTAAATGTGACCAACAAAAAAATTAAATAAAGCTATAATTTTTCAATATTTTTAATATATATTTTTTAATTTATTATTGTTATTCCTAAAAGCAAAAATAGATTTCATTCAGAAAACGAAAAACTATAAAGTCTCAGTATTTTAAAGACTAAAAATTTTGCAGGCAAAAGATTATATATTACTATTATTATTAATAATAATATGGATTATTAAATATTTATACAGATAGAAATATCTGTAATGAGTAAAAGTTATTGAAGTTATTATTAAATTGTAGACTAATTCTATTTTAGCTAAACCATCCGGTTCTAGCTCCACTATTCACAAGTTAAATGGTATGACAAATAAATGAAACATAGTAGACCGCCTAACGCACACCAGCACACACACACACCAACACACACACGCACACATAGACCGCTGCATGACAGACTGTCGCATAGATCAACGCGATGACGTCGACACGGAAGTTGCCTTAGAATTTCCGCTTGTTTCGCTGTCAGCCTCGTGGCCGTATCATCCCAGCCGAATGTCTCTGGCATTCATGCCATTTAGTTCTTCTTCTTCTTCGTCTTCAACATCATCATCATCCCCATTGTGCACATCATCATCGCTTGTCGCCGTCAACGACGCCTGTTTGTCGCCTGTCAGCCGTTCACCCAGATGTCTAACGATTTGATGGCAAATGAGTTGCCAAAATAGTTGCGTTTTATGGTTAAATTTGTTGTAGGTAAATGAGTTTTCACAGTTATTTTGTTGTTGATTTGCATACCACGTACAAAATAAATATGAGGGTAGCTTCAAGCACTGAATTGCGGAGGTGTAAAGTAAAACCATTGACTTTATGGCATTATATACAGATGAATAGTCAAGTCAATGAGTTTAAGTTTATAAGATGACACAGGTGGCAAGTTGGAAAATGACTTAAATACAATTTATGTACAGGAAATCATAAAAGAGAAAAACATCTAAAAACAATTTTATTTTACTTTGTTTTATAAATATAAAAATATATTTAAAAAAAAATACAATATTTAATAAAGTCTTTCATAATTAATATTTTATATAAACAGTCTATGAATAGCTAAAAATATTTATATATACAACAATTTTTATATACTAAATTTTTGTTTATATTATATTTAAAAGCAAATATAATAAATAATAATAGTATAACTAATAAATTTATTAAATTAAAAGTAAAAATAAATATTTACATATTTAAAAGAAATTTAATATATGTATAAATTGATCACATGCAGAATATCTATTTTATACATATATGAAAATGTTTAATAGATTCCTGTATACATTTTTATTAAATATAGAGCGTTTATTTATATTAAATTTTATATTAAAATAATAATTAATTGTATAAAATATATATTGCTTACATTTATATTAAATTAATAATTAATTCTCTAAAATATATTTTGCTCTGCATATATTCATAATAATCATAATACGAAATTCATAAGTATAATATTCTTATATGTAAGCCGAAGGCCCCTGCTGCTAATGCTTAACCCATAGTTAGATTTAATTTCACATTAATTCTAACTTGTTAAATAAATAAATAATATTCTTATATATCAGTAGGCCACACCTAGAGTATCTCTCAGTTCAGTCCCATTTTAATGACCTCTTTCGTTGTTGTTTTTTGGTTTTCGGCACTGTTTGCGCTATTTGTGCCGCATTTCGGCTGTTTTTCCACAACTTAATTTTCCGCACTTTTGTATGGCGTTTTCGGAAAAAACATTTGCATTCTATATCCCTGGCTGACGGTCGTCTGTGCGTCGCATTTCAGTTTGGTGCTTTGCATTTTGCATTTTGCATTTCTACTATGCAAATGCGCGAGTTTTGTGATTAAATTTGCAGTTTATAGCGACATTTTCGACAAGTTTTGCATAAGCAACGCCCACAAAAAACACCCATACGACAACCACGCCCACGCACTCTTCTCCGCTACCGCCCTCTGCTACTCATACCCTGTGGCAACTCACTAATTGAAATTGCTTTTGCGAAAAGCATTTAGCGTGCCACAAAGATGTCGATGCCGATGTTTGTGATGACGACGCTGATGCTGACGATGATGATGATGATCATGATGATGAAGATGAGCATGACGATGTCGCTGTTGATGCGGTTCTGTCCCACAGCCCTTGGCATCAAATTAACTCATTATAAAATTTTGGCTAGCCTGCGAAACGAGCAACTTGTCGGAATCTGTCGCCTCCTCCTGTCTACCGTCTAGTGAGTCCCTTGGCAAAAATTTTATAGTTTAGCGTTGCTGCAAATTGAAAATGTTGAAGCAGTGAAACATTGCCTCCAACTAACCCTCGGAACTGAAAAACTAACGAACGTGTTAAATGGCTATATAAACAGTTTAGACAGGCGGCCAGTATACGGCGCACAGCTACAAACTGCTCCACTTATTACAAGTAATTGCCACAGGCGACACATTGTCTTGCCATAAATCTGTACCACAATCTATCTGCGATGCGATGCGATGCCGGCATTAGTTTTTAATTACACGTAATTCAACTGGTAGCTGCGTTCGACATTTTGCTGCGCTGGCAAATTGATCACAAAGGAAATGTGATTGACGTCAAGCCGTTGGCTTGTGTAATGTGCCACGAAATGAAAGGATGCACACACACGCACACACACATGCACACATGCACACACACATTCACACACATGCACACGCACATGCCAGAGCAGTTTATTGCAATAAAATCCATCAATAACTTGGCAAGTGAAGCAGCTTTGAAAATCAAAGTGAAAGCAAAGCGGGAATTAGTCAAGTGTATCAACTATATCAAGGAATTCGGTGAGTGAGTCGGTTAGTTTGATTTCCAACAGGATGCACTTTACTATCAATCAATGCCGGATGAGCTCAATAAGCCAACTGGCATCTTAAGCTGAAGTGGAATATTTAGGTAAAATTAAAGCTAAGCAGATTGAGAAAGTTTGTAATAAATAAAACATTTATTTATATGAGCATTTCCGTTTTTTTAATTTAGTATCTAAAGGTTTTTCTTTTCTTTTTTTTTTTTATTACAAATCTTGAATTTATTCCACAATCAATAAATTCGTATCAACCATTTGCATAGTTTCCATTTCACTGCCTTTTGCTTTAAGTAGTCCCGATTTCAATAAAAGTTTTTATTTTTGTATAAATATTTACTTTTACACTCAAGCCCTGCTCTTAAACCCTTCTGAGATACGCATCATAAGAGCCATTTGAAGTTAGTATGCCTTTATTTAAATGTACATATTTACATACATATAGACATACATACATGTATATGTAACCATAGATAATATAGAAATTTCAATTTCAGAGCGCGCCAGCCTGCACCCTTTGAGATTCTGTGATAAAATATTGTTCATGTCTGGGGCGAATGCTTATGCCATTGCCCTGTTTCTTAAAGTTTTTCGGTGGTAATATTTACACGCTGAACATATGATGCCTTTTTGCATTTTATATTTTACTATGGCAACGCAAGGAGCAATTCCCTTGATCTTTGGAATGACGATGTCAGTCAAGGTTTTGTAATTTAATATCAATGGTTGAATTGTTATTTGTATGCTTGCAATATACAATCTGAAAGTCTTTAAAGCCTTTTAAAATCGAATGCTATGGTATTATGTCTGAATATTGGGAAATAAATAGCATTCTTTTTGCTGTTTCTCATTTCTTAAAGATATTTTAGTTTGCTTAGATACTAAAGCAATTTGCGAAGTTTTATGCATTCAGAATTAGAAAGGCCATTCGACCTTGCAGGTCAATTTAAAATGACTTTATTCGATAAGTAAACGAATCGTAAGCACAGCGAGTAGAAACAGGAAGACTCCTGCTGCGTATTTGTTTTTGGGAAAATTTACAAAATTATTAAATTAGAATACAAGGCGGTAAAATTGGCAAAGCTTTAATATACTTATATATGCACATACATTAATTTTAATTAAATAACTTGAAATGTGCAGACTGTCTTTTAAATCTAATAAACACATATTTTTCATTTTCATTTACTTTATTTTTATCACCAGTAAAATATGCTTATATAAATTAAAGCCTTTTGACTTTGTTTTAAAAAACGATAAATACATGATTTTAATTATCCATTATTAACTTCATGCAGACCATCAAAATGAGCTTCTAGAGCTGCTTCATTGCATGATATCCTGTGAGCTATCGTGAAACTCTGTCTGAAAAGTTGTCAAAACTCTGAAATTTCTTTTTCAGAAATTCATTAAGAACTTTTCGAGTAGAAATTTGAGACATACAGAGAAGTATTTTGCCATTCAACTTTCACATCTCTGAACAGCTCATTGCAATCTTCAAATATATTACACTAAATAAGCGGATTTCTATTTGAAACAGCAACTGAAAACGGAGCCTAATGAAAAAAGTTGCTCCACACGACCAGCTGAAAAGGCTAACAGGCGCGATGGCATCAGGAGCAGACACTAATATCAGTTGTGACAGCAGCTGATGAAACTGACAGTGCTGAAAAGTGTATGGAAAACTGGGGATGTCACTGCTCCAAAAACTTTCGCTGAGCTCCTGCAGCACTTTAATGTACAGCACACGAAATCAATAGCCATTTGGGCCGGGGCGAAAACTAAGGCTAAGCAGCCCCTGAATTTATTTGCTGTCTAGGAAATGGTTGCAGTAAAAATGGTTAGTGACTGGCGACGGTGGTTGCAGCCACCGTCTAGTGGCGCCACAAAGCTGCGTCGCCATTTGTCTGCCAAAATGGGCGGCAACAAAAACCAAAAGTGGCACAAGAGCAAAATATTAAGTCAAGAGATGCCCTGTAGAAAAATGGAGGGAATTAGCAAAGTGTAGAAGAAAATGGGAGATGTGAACTTAAATTTAAAAACTTGAAACTGCAATCAATACTTTTACTAAGCCCGAATCTTGCAAATATAATCAATACCTCTTCTATGTCAGCTAATGCCAGGGTATAAGAAAGCATACATAAATAATTTTCAAATCTAGCATGTACTTATTTTTCACTGACTTCTTAAATATCCCCCTATACCTCTCGATTCCAGGGTATACAATAGAAAATTCCGCACATTTTTCGTAGCCAACATTTTCTCAGGGCATGACCTAGAAAAATAAGTAACTTGAGCCATGGCAAGGCGAATTGTGGGCAACTTAATAAGTAGCAGGAGGCTGGCTGGTGTCTGACCCGGCGGCATGCCGCATGTGGCATAAACCATGTGCGCTTGTGGTCATAATGAATTGATTTATTGCCATTCAATGTATTTTTTTTTTTTTGTTCTTTTTTTTTTTGTGTAGTACATAATTAGTTTCAGCTTGTTTGTGAATTGATTGAGCATCCGGTTGATTGGGAGCTCATTTATATATATTTATGTCTTCGCGGTAGCTCGTCTTTCGAAATGCCCGCATTATCTATCAATAATTTCATTAATTTTCATTCGGCTCAGTTTGCAAATAAATATAAGCACGTGTGTGCACGTGACATACAAATTAAAATAAATGGCATCATTGAAATGCAAATAAATATTAATTAGGATTATATAAACAATTGTGTGGGGCTCAAATGGCTACGAATGCCAAAAGCAAACGATTTCAAATAAAATCAACTAAGCTTTAAGTACTTTAACTGAAATGCAGTAGCAATAAAATATCAAACAGAAATTAAAGACAAAAATTATTATTATGAAAAATTATTATTTTTCGATTTGTTATGCTCCAAATGGCAACTCATCAAAATTACCTGTGGTCTCCTTCTAAAATTAGCATTTAAATTAGTTTAAATATTGTTGAAGTCCTTTTCATAATTTAATGTAGTTTTAAAAAAATTTTAGCTCATGTATATGTTTTATTTTTAATACTTTTGAGCTCAGTAGAATGTATATAATATTTATTAAAGCTGGGCAATACTAAATCATTTTTCTAATAGTTAAATACTTGAATCAAAATCTGAGCTGCCATAATTCTTAGCAGCTGAGATAAAATTAAAATTAAATATTTAATAAATATATTTAAGCATTTGTATATAAAATACTATATATATGAATAACTTATAAAATGTCATCTATATATATTTAATTAATATCTATTATCACAAAATAATATTTACACTTTTGCACAACATACAAATAATAGTACAATTAGTTAATTACATTACTTACACTAACTTAAACTCAGCTCACTCACCGTGCAAAACTTTTATATATTCTAGATATTTTGCAGAATATCTCTGTTATTTTTATGTGCTCACAATTTGTATGAAAATCTCTTTGCCAACAAGTTTTTTGACCTCCCATTTTCACTCCCTTACGTCTTTAAATCTCTTTTAATTTTAGCCACATGATTTCATGGACTCTATCGATTTGCTCGAAGCAGTTGCCAACAAAAAAGGAAAAAAAACAAACAAACAAAAAACAAACCGCTCCAATGCCAGCCGAAGGATGTGCGGCAAATCTGTCTGGCGCCGCCTGGCGCCGTCTGGACGGCATTCTCTTCCAAGGCGAACAAAACAACGGGTAACCTTAACACACGCCGTTTGACAAACACCCCTCCAACATCCCTCCGCCACCCAGCCAGACACGCCCACAGATGCGTTCATTATGTAAGAGGCGAAAACAATTTTTGGTCGCTGGCAGCGCAGCGCTGATAAAGCATAAAATTGTCCTTTTTGAGGCATAGTTGTTGAGATGCTTGCTTGCAGCACTTGAAGCAGCACTCGGCATATGCTCGCGCAGGCCAGGCCAACAGAGAGTCAACAGCATTAGGCCAAGACAAAGCCCGCGATGGGCGTCATAATAAGGCGAACACAATGGCAGGGATTAAGTGGGTCCACAATGCATTGCGCTTGTTGCGGGTTTGTTGCCACTGCAACCAGTCCGCGCTCCCACTCTCCCTCACTCTATCACTCTCACTCTCTCTCTCTCTCTCTGTCTCTCTGAACATCTCTGCTTGTCCCGTGCAGCTTGTCCTTTTGTCAGAACTACAATTGCGCTGCTCGAGGCTTGTTGCTGCTTGTTTGTTGCGCTTTTGTGTCGAGCACATGAACATGTGGCTTGTTTGTCTAGTTGTTGCCCCATTGCCTCGCTGCCTCGCTGCCTCGCTGCAGCAGCGACTGCCCAGAGGCAGCTCGGCAGCAATTCTGCAATCGACGAGTGCTCGACTTTATAAGCATTAATGCCTTTTCCTTTGCCCAGATTCGCATCGCAAAGTAAATGCCTTAATGCGCTTATCCTTTTAGCGTCAGTTGAGCATTCGATTTACTTAGACCCAACACGTCGGCCAGCCTCCTCATCCAGAGATTCTCCTGTTCGATTCTTTAACAATTGCATTCCAGATCTCTGCCAGCTTTAGCGCTCGTTCTTGTTTCTGTAGTGCAGTGCAAATACTGCTGCCAACATTTGTCAAGCGCGATGTCGTTACTGCTGCTGCTCTCAGCAGTCGTTAGGTGTGAAAATAATATGAATGCTCCGCTGGCTGCCACACAGTTGACACAGATCACGAGTACGCAGACATGTGAAGGCCTGACGAGGGCCACCACTAAAGTTTGCCGCAACTTTTCGCAGTGGTAATATTCTGTTTGTATTTGATATAAGTTTGCGTGAATCTTGAAACTATATTTTACATGCAGAATAATAAATAAAAAATATATTTGAAATATATAACAAATATTCCTGATTCTACTTCATGGTGCAAACAAAAGTGAAACGTTTTTCATATATTTAGCTATATTTTCGTAGTTATAAAAGCTAATATAGCGTATTATATATTTAAAAATAGCTGTCATTCAATTATAATTAATATAAGACAATAATTATGCATGAGGCGAAAAATCATTCAATATTTTGTCTTAAGCTTGAAGCACTGAATAAAATATAGTTTCGAATAAAATGCCATGAAATAATCCTAAATTTTAATTCAACATTAACGTTAAATGTTTAGCCATAACTGTTTCATTACACTTTGATCTCTTGATGCTCTTAAATAAGACAAAATAAGACACTTTGATCTCTTGATGCTCTTAAATAAGACAAAATAGTCACGCTATATTTAGCCAGAGGAACGAAGACCAGGTTGCTATGCCCCATGCACAAGCCATGATAATGTTCTCACTCGCTCTCAGGCAAGTGGGCCACTCAGTCTCCTCTTTCATTAGCTTGGCAGCTGCTGTCACGCTGTTAGACTTTCTATTGTCCCTACTGGAAAGAAGCTGTCATCTAAACTTCAAACTAAGCTACTCCATTTCAATGCCTGTTTCTTTCGTCTCTTCTGCGCCGGTCTCTCCTGCTAGTTCTAACTTCATATGCTTTCATTGAATCAAGTTCATCAACTCCTCTGTAGACCCTCGCTTAGGTTGCAACTTCAGAGACTACGGTCGGCCAAGCAGGTTGAAAGCCAGTCAATTTTCGCACGCTCACGCGTCAATGAACGATTTGGTTTGGGCCTCGTTCGGGTTCGTTGGCAGCCTGTCAGGCCGTCTGTCAAATATTTGCACAGTTGTTAAATTTCATCAGTGGCATGTCGCGGCTTCACAGCACCCATCGACAATTAACCTCATACGAGCACGAAAAATAACAAAAAAGTAAATAAAAAACCGAACCGAACCGAACTGAACTGAACTGGTGAGTGCTAACAGGGAAAAGGCAAGCAGCAGCAACCGTCATTTTCAGAGGCGTGGCAGAGCGCAAACTACGCTAATTAACAAGCAATTATAGCGCCCAAAGAACTTGACAAAACACAGCTGTTGTTCAGCCAGCCACATTTTACAACAACAGCGGCCAAAGAGAAACAATTTGGCAACACTATGCAAAATGCAATCCAGGCGCTTTCCGTTCCCTTTACGGCGTAAACCACGGAAGGGCAACGGCAACTTCCGCTGCTTATCGCCGCACACTTTGGCAGCAAAGTTTGCTTAATGCTTGATATACATATGCAGCACAGCTATGTAGGTGGAAATACAATATATACACATACACAGCCATACACCCATACGTACATAGATGGGGATATAGAGTTGTGTGTGGCTGACATGAAACGCCATTGTTTATTTAAGCCAATATCCGTTATTTAAGTTGAGCTTCCTTCCGCCAACCATTTGTTGCCGTCGTTATGTTGTCAGCTGTTTGTTTGGCTTTTGTTTGAAATATTTAGCACTGGGTCCAAGTAAACAGCAAAAAACACCGCCTCTATTTGAACAAAAGTTCAACAAGACAAATAACAGTGACAACAACAACAACAACAGGAACAGCAGCTATAGCATATGGCTGCACTGGTCTGGCCAAAGTTTACGAGCAACTAAAGGGAAGTGTGAACTTTTCGCCATTAAATAAAGTTACGGTCACAGTCAGTCAGACTGGCAAAAGGGTGCCGGGTATGGGCCGGACAGCGCGCGCATCGCACGGCACGGACATGCAATAAATTTGCCGTAGAAAATCTTTGTCAAATTTACCATCTCTTTGGACCTCAAATCAATGCAATTGGCCAAACAAAGTGCATTCCAATAAGCGGCACATTTACTCGAGGTCAGCAAACACAGGGCAGGGCAAGAACTGCAATAAAAAAATGAGAACGAAAAAGAAAAAGAAAGCGGAAGAGAAAGCAAGAAAGCTGCAATTCCCTAGAAATGTGTGTGCGACAAATGTGCACTCAGCTGTGTGATAGACATGTGTGTGCGTGTGTGTGTGTGCAAGTGTAACACAAAGGGCGTAAACGTCAGACATTAACATTGACATCATACAAATTGCGCTTAAATCGAGCTGCCTGTACTTAAAGCCCTTGAAATATTGCACTGTTCGTCGTTTACCTCTGCTTCGGGCAATCATCAATGCAAGACTCCCAAAAGGGAATTGGCAACAACAAAGCTAACTGGGCAATCAATTGAGCTCAGCCCAAAACTAGGCAATAGTTAACAGTTTAACTGTCATAAAATTCCCAATCAGTTGCAGCAGTTCCACTACGTACATAGCTGGCAGCTTAGGCTCGGTTGCTTATTGTTTCATTTCAGAAATGTCATCGAATGGCAAAGTCACTGCCTGGCCTTGGATCGATGAGCTGCCGGGAGATAATAGCGATATCTCCTCAGCCGACGACAGCCAGAGCTCAACCTGCAGCTTGAGCTCATCGAGCAAGAGCAATCAAGTCGAGAGCGACAAGGAGTACACTTGCTCTTCCACCAATAAGTATCAGGTGAGTACAATAAATTAAATTTGATGAAACCTCTCTCATCTCTTACTCTTCCTTCCCCTGTAACCTCTGCAGATAATACGCAAGTCCAATTTGAGCCGCTTTGTGCAGAAGATTGATAAGAGCGCCACCCTGGATGATCAGGCAGCTGACTTGGTGTCCAAGTGCGCCTATGCATTTGTTAAGGATGTGTCCATGCGCTTGGTCAAGCTGGCGAAATATCGGAATGCCGAGCCGAGTTTATTGGATTTGAAATTTACGCTAAAGCGGGAATACAATATGGAGTTTCCACAGAATAAAAACTCTAATTCTGCAGATTCTTAGTATGCAATGAGGAATAAATAAAAAAAAATTGGGACTACGAATGTTATTTATATATCCATTATACTACAATTTTGTTTGACAATACTCATAAATTTTTTTTTTATTAAATTGAACATATACAGCAATATTATCTTTCATCAAATGAGACGGAAGATAAAATTGCGCCAATAAAAAGGGTTCATGGCAAACTTTGAAGTGCAAATAAATTTCACCTCCAACCCTTAAGAACTGGCGCCATCAATAAACCTGTTTAGGTTATTGTAAAAGTTTACTGAGGTCAAGAAAATTACGTCGATTTATGCCAATGATGAGATGAACTGAAACTTAACCTGACCAACTGAGATGAGTTGCACGACGTGACGTGGCAGCTGAAAATGCTAACGGCACACTTTTTGTTGCCGGATCATCAGCGGGATGAGTGTCTAACCAACGTACGCTATCCAAATTACGTAATAAACACGGCTGATAGCAGCAGCTGAGCGTATTTGGTGGCTATTATGCAGCTGCAAATGGTCCAAAAACTTTACCTTTGCCGTGAACGTTGCCTCAACATGTTTTGTGCTAATTAATGTCAAAAGCCGTTGCCAGCCACGATAGCTTGCAACTGGCAGGAGCCATTTTGGTTGGAAGCCATACACACACACACACAGAGAGAGAGCGAGCAGTGAAATTTAAAACCGGAAGTTTATTGTTGCAACAATGGCGCGCGTTTGCAACGGAAACGCCGGCGTTGCCCTGTCGCCTCCATTGCATCCATTGCTGAAGTGGCCGTTGAAGAATCGTTGGCATTGCCCAAGAAATTGCACAATGGACAACGCCTGCCTGGACGCTGGCCAGACGCAGTCAGCGCTGCACAAAACTTTTCCTAAATAAAATCCTTCGAGTATAAATGAAATGCAAACTTTTTTTCCGGTAAGCTGACGTTCTAATTGTTTGCAGTCCGGTTTTTCTAGGGTTCCTGGCCTGTTTCTTTGTTCATGTTGTCGTTGTTGTTGTCGCTTCTATATCTGTTCTATTTGCTGTGCTGTTGTTGTTATTCCAGACTATCTGCCATAGCTGAGTTTGGCACTACGCTGATTGTACCCAGAAGGCAAATTCAGATTTTAGTGGGTATATTAACTAACGAAAGTTTCTTTTACGATAATGACAGTATATATTATAGAAGTTGGGTGCTAAGGAAAAATAATATAAAATAAAACTTGTTTTAGCAGCTGAAAGTAAGACATTTGTATCAGAGAGCTTTATCTGCTAAGTCCTTAATTTGTTTTATAATTAATATATTTTTAATATTTATTTTAATGCCTATAAAGCAGATTAATATTTTACTCGAATGAGAAATTATATTTGTTTCTTACAGCTTTATAAGCACTGCATTTGTAACCAAATATTTTATTCAGTATTTATTTTATATAGTTTTTTGCTATCTATATAAATTTATTTAAATTAAATAATAGATTTTATTTTCAATATTTAATTTGCAATTTTATATAAATATATTACACATTGTTTTATATATTTTTTTATTTCTATATTTTTTTAATATTAAATAAATCTTGTTTTTACAAAATATAATTTTGCAAAATATAATTTTGCTTTTATTTTTATTTATTTATTTATTATATATATATATATATATATATATATATATATTAAGAAATGTAAAGAATTACCTATTATTTTTTAAATCTCCTTTTCCAACTACCCTGCCCAGCACTCCTATAGGGTATATACCTTTGTTGACTATGCACCACTTCTATTCAGCTATTTGTTTTAATAGTTTGTTGTGTGTGTGTGTTTTTTTCTCCCTCTCATTTTTATTTTAGCTAGCGGCCAACTTAGTTTTTTAAATAATTTAGAACAAATTTGTGCAGCTGCTGTTTTCGGCGGGGAGGGGAACAAACTTTAAATGAAAACCTAATGAGCAGCAGCAAGTCGAACAGCAGCGGACAGCAGCAACTGCTAAAATATTAAAGAGCCAAAGCGCTGCAATGGCCACGATGCGTTTACGTGCTCGCGCCAACATAATTGCGCTTAAAATCGTTTAAGTGTTTTATAATCCGCCCTTTTTTGTGGCCGCATCAAAGAAGGACATGCCGAAAAAAAAAAGAAATCACACAAAACGAACGGAACGGAAAAAGCTGAAATGGCTTTTTAAAGCATTTACCATGGCGGCAGCTTCCTACATGCCCCATGTGGGCAACTGTAAATGTGTGTGCGTGTGTGTTTGTCTGTATTTGTGTTGGTCAGTTAAGTCCACGCACACATATAGAAGGACACGCAAAGCCCTCATCGAAAGCCTCATACGCTGCGGCTCTCACACTCAAGCACACACCATCACACCAGCACACGCACACACACAAACACACACATCAGTGCCATTAAAAATTGTGCAAATTTCTGCGCGTTGCTTGCGCTTTACACTTTTTTTTTTTAACGGATTTTGCTTGCGGCCACAACATGAACATGTGCCACGCCCACCGAAGCCACCGCCCATCGCGGTGATTGCCAAGCAAAGTTACTGCCATTTAAGTGGGTTAATTACGACAGAGATTTGCGGTAGACAGACAAGAAATTATCTGGAAATTTATATATTAAATTTAAAGCAAAAATAAAACGTTTGGCATTAAAAAATACAAATTTCATGATTATTATTATTTTATGGGCGAAAGCTTAAATGAAATAAGTAAGACATAAGCTATGAATAGAAAAGCTATCCAAGTTGGTCCAAGTTACCTTTAATATAATATAATATATAAATATAATAATATACTATATAAATATAATATAATAATATATATAAATACTCTTATATAAAAAATTGTCATTGGTCTCATGAATTTGCTTTCAACATAAACTTAAACGCAATTCCATTTCAGAGCTTAATGCTTTATTAAGTCCATTGCCTTTATCAGACAACATACAGATGGAGAGAGAAAAAATTACGCCAGTCTGAATGAAGGCTCAGACGAGCTCTTTCGGAATAATACCTCACATATTGAAGCGAGTCATTTAAAACTTAAATTTTAAAGCAGTGCGGAGTTTGTCCTTTAAAAAAATGCAATAAATTAAATAATTTATATTTTATTGCCAGCTTGCTATTATTGCTCTTATTGGGTCAACATGTAGTAACTCAGCATTTTCAGTCAACTATTATATCGTAATTTATGTTAAGCAAAAGAATTTTATAATTATTTTTAATGCATAAATCTATATTCTATTCTGTTCAATTCTGTTCACTTGTGTTATTATTCATATATTGGTTTGTTATAACAATTCACAGGGCTCTCCATATTCGAGTGACCCATCTGGCAGCCCTATACCTTTTGACAGAGACGGCCACTATACGCCGTAGATGCTTAAGGCATTGATGTCAAAAAGTCAAGTAGACTAATATGATTATTATCGAGAACATCAACAAAATTGTATTTTTCAGTGATTCAAAAAAAAAATATATATGGGCAACCTTGTAGGGTTGCCAGATGGTCACTCGAATAGGGAGCACCCTGTATATAAAATGGCTTTAGAAAATTGCTCCCCAAGTTGCATCACTTCATTATCAACAGCAAAAATCAGCTATCTGATATGATTCAACCACCGACGCAAGCCACTGCCAATTATTTCTGTGATCTTTGGTCGACGGCAAACTTTATGAGCGCACACACACATCCGCTCTACATACACGTCTGACACACAAGTTCTTAAAGCATTGAGGTCAGGTGTGCGTATGGGAAAGTGTGGGTGTGGAACTCTTTGCAGCCCTAAATGCATTTTCTTTATCACACCACTCAAAGGCCGCACATGGCTGGAGTCTATGGTACACCTGTGTCTGGCCCAAAGCGCTTTGAAAACCACTTGCAACACCACTTGCGGCTATTGAGAAAAAGTTGCCACTTAAAGAAGAACTTAAGACACTCAAGTGCCAGCCTCATGCACACAAATGAACAGATATATGTAGATATATGTGTGTGTATTAATATAAATATAGGTAAGTGTATGTGTGTGTGTGCTTTTGTGGATAGAAAGATGTCCGTGTGTGTGCGTGTGCAACATACAAACCAGTTTCAACAGCTGCCATCGCCTCTATGCAAATGTTAAAGCCACTTAGGCGGTTGAAATAGAGGCTGAGGCGAATTCCCATGGCCGCAGCAAAGCTTCACATATGTATGTGTGTACGCACCTGTAAGAGACAAACAAACAGACAAATAAGCAAGCAAACAAACACACATGTATAATAATGTCAGACTGCTGCGGTTAGTTTCTATGAATATGCATATGATATGTGGAGTGCATACGATTGAAGTCCATATAAAGTACTTAAATGTGTTTTTGTGCAACTAGAATTACGCTTATTTAAATGACAAACAAATAAGACGACACAGAAGGAGACAGAGACAGAGATACAGAGGCAGAGCCATCGGCAACCCAAGTATCTTTACTATATTTCACCTCAAGCTATGTAGCTCGGCAACCGATGACAAGTTTTTGCCCTGCGGTGTCGTGTGAGCCGCTTAAATCTTTAGAAAATATCTAAATTGTTCTCTATGGCTTTTGTGTAAACTGTCTGACTCAGACAATGGCTATGCCTTGCCATAGATACATATGTGCACATGTATGTATGTATGTGTGTGTGTATGTTTATTTATATCTCTCTGTCTCTGGCTGTGTGTGACATGCATTATACTGTTTTTGACTTTGCCACAAAACTACGCAAAATGTTGTTGCCTGTGAAACGAACTCCATTGTAAGGGACACACACACACACACACACACATACACACACACATATATACACTGGGGGCTTTGGCTACTGCTGTGACAAATGAAATTTATAGTGCTCCGGTTCAAAACTGCAACGTTGCAAATCTCTGTGTGTAGCAAATCTAATTCATCTTTCAAATTAGCAGCACACAACATTTTTTATTGCACTCCTTGATGCTGCAATGACACGAGCTGTCCTCAGCACAATGCAGTTTAGCAATAAGAATCTTATTTGGCATTGAAGTGCACTTTTATATGCATTAAGTCAACGTCAAAAGAGGTTTTCAGTAAAAAACCTTTTTGGTTTATATATAATCTCATATATAAAAACATCTCTAAGAAAATGTATATATTAATAAGCATTTAGATTAGATTAACTGTAAGCTTTAATCAAATGTTCTGTCATTGTATACACACTATTTAATTTTCCATTTATTTCCACATATCGAAGCTTATCTTTAAATCATTATTATATCGATTTATATGCCAAATTTAATCTCGTTTTATGAAACAATTATTTTCCAATAGCTCTTCAATTGAACTGAATGTGAATTACCACAAAATTCCTTCAAATGCTGTGCAGCAATGCATGCTATCTCCCTTACCCTCTCCCTCTCCCTCTCCTCTCCCTCTCTCGCTAGACTAATTAGTGTGCTTGCCTGCTTTGACATTTTCAGCTAGTGTCATTGTGACTTAAGCGCTCAGCCAACATGAGCACTCGTCGTGCACATGTGACAAGCCAAAGCCCCAAAAGTGGCATAAATATAATTCTACAGCGTGCTTTTTTGTTGGCTCTGCAAACAAACACACACACACACGCACACACACACACACATGAATTTACTTCACTACGCGCAACACATAGACGACTGTTGTCCGTTATCATGCTGGATGCATGTCATCATCTCACAGGATTTACATTGACAGCTCAGCGCATTATGCTGATTAGCTTGTGCTGTTCGGTGCTTAAAATTTTGAGTTTGACTCAAGACTTTAATTATATTAATCAAAGGCGGCTGTTTGACAGCTGTCTGCGGTTGGTCAGAGGGCCTGTTGCTGCTGCTGCCGCTGCTGCCCGCCTGCCAATGCCCATTCGGGCAGTTATTATGCTGCCGCCCCATTTCTAATCTAATAAGTTGCCTAACAGACCGCAGATATAGCAGCTTGTAATCCAAAAACACAAACTCGCAGCATGTATGCGGTTTGTGGTAGACACACACACACACACATTTATATATACATACAAGCCTTTCGGTCCATCTAACTGTGTCTTCGAGTCTTCGAGTCTTGGTGTTGTGGTTTATTTTGAAGTTGGGTGTGTGCAACTGCATGTTGCATGTTGCATGTTGCATGCACTTGCGGTTGCTCATAGATTTGATTGCAAGTGTAATTCAAGCACGCTTCGTTGGTCAGATACAATTTAGTTGCTGCTGCTGCTACTGCTGCTGCTGCTTACGCCTGACTTCCTGCTATGCCAAACTTCCTATTGAGCGTACGCAGCATTTGTCTTAAAATTAAAGTATAATGCAGCCTTTGTACTTCGTTTCCTTTATTTCCCCTCGCTGTCTCTCGCTTATTTCTCTTTTGGCTTTTTTGCCTGCTTGCCACTGACAAGGAGACACCGCACACAGCATCCGTGCAGTGTCTGGGGACGCCCCGTGTACTGCACTTTCGTTAGCTGCTCTAAGAGCATCCTCCTGCATCTGAATTTGCTCTAAGTTATGTGCTCTGATTAAACGCAGCACCGCGGGCTGCCCAAACAGCGGGCGGTACTAAAATGATGCTCTTCTACAATTTTTTATTACTCCTTCTTTTAGTCACACCGCCCAGCGCTCATAAGTATGCTATACATTTTGTATTACAGCACGCTTAAAGTTGGGGTTACAAAAATGTGGAGATTGTTGCCCCCAGCTGTAAGGGAACTTAAAGAGGTTGTCCTAACTTTAAGCTATCAATAAAAATGTCTAATATTTGTTTAACAAGCTACAAAAATCTAAAAAGCAAGATTCAACAAAATTTGCCTATTAAAATTCTAAATTGAATTAATATTTATTGCATTTATTGCAACTCAGAGTACATAACTTGATTAAAATTTTAATTGGTTTTTGGGATTTGACAAACGCAAATAGGAAACCAAAATTTAACTGAAATATGAGCACTTTTTATTGAATTAGAAAGGCAATATATTTAACAATGGATGCGCATATTCATTTCGCTAATAGAACATGTTCATCGTATCAAATTAAATATTTTGCAAACAAATATATATTATGGTCTAGAGGAATGTATACAAATAAAAACATTCACACACATGCCCACACACAAATAATTTATTAGGCTTACAGTGTCATTAACAAGAACTGACCACAAAATGCATTGTGGACAGCGTAAAAACAAATAATAAATATTTAAGCAGCGCACAGTGTTTGGCTTATTGTTGTTGTTGCCTGACTGTTAATGTTAATTAATTTGAACTAAGCGGCTTATGCATATAAATAGCACACGGCAAATGACATTGAAGCCCAACAAGATAATTATTAGTTATTTAAACAGCTTTTTGTTGCATTTTAATGCAAATCCGCCACGATTTATGTAACTGACAGGCACCAAATAAGAGAGACAGCAACTGAGAAGGAGAGAGAGGGGGACAAAGGTCGAGAGGGTGAGCAGCAGGTGGAAGGAAAATGACAAACAATGAAATAAGCACAATGCTTGAGGCTAAATATTGATTGTACTTCTAATACCCATTACACAAAACGTGTGCTCAATGGGGTTGATTCAGCTGCAGTTTTAGGTGAGAGATTCAATTATCATTATTATTTGTATTTACAAAGAGTGCCCAAAAATATATGTATGTATGTGATAGATACTGATAAAACAACAAGCGATTGTTTAATGACAATAGACTTATGGGCTTACATAAAATATTTGCACGCCCTACGACTCACTCAACTATTTATCTTATTTATGGAATTAATAACAAAGCATCATAGTAAAAGTATTAAACGAATTTCCATAAAAAATATGTGCATACAATTTATATTCTAATTTTGATAATAAAATTATAGAAAAATTTTACAATCCAACAGTTCTTTTTTAATTATATAAAAACAGAACAAAGCTAGCATTAAGAACCTGCAAAAAAAAAAAAAAAAAAATAATATATATATATATATATATATATATATATATATATATATATATATATATATATATATATATATATATATATATATATCTATGACAAAAAATCAAATTTAAATAAAAAAAACGAAAAGACACGAAAGCCCTTCAAGGCTTTATTATTTGATAAAATATTATTATTGTATAAAATATCTCTTCTCAATATATGAATTCATTTATGATTCGAGTAGCCCTTTACATTATGGTATTATAATATTGAGCACTCTCTGCTTAAACCACGTTCACTCATTCTATAAGTACACTTCACACACATTTTTGCGCTCGGGGCCGTGTATCAAATGCAAACATAAATCATATAATTGCCTGAATCGATTCGGTTTACTGATAGCGACCAGCAAGTAGCTTACATGCCTTATCCGAATGTTTACATATATTTTTTTCGCTTTTTTAAATTGCCAAACAATGGGCGCGAACTTTAAGCTGAACGCTCGAGGCTACTCGAGATAAATCACAGGCATAAACCAAAGCAATAAATAATAAATCAGCGCCAACAATTTGCACAGCGGGCCCGAATGGCTGGCTATAGAAAAGGGGAATACTCCTGCTGACAACTCGAAAGCGAACGAAAGACTACAGGCCTTCCATGATATTATGCATTCAGATGGAATATAATGAAATTAATTGCTCGGAAAAGGATATGCAGCAAAAACCATGCGGCCAATGTCAAAAGAAATCGAAAGGCTGGCAAAGCTAGTGAAACGAACAAAACACTAACGGAGTCTCATAGAATATATACATAAAGACATAAAAATTGCCAAATTGTGAGCACTTCTAGTTAATTTAAGTGCTTTCAGTCCATAAACTTAAGCTGCCTTAAAGCCTTAATACGCTTTTAAACTGTTTACACACATGTTATGTTGAACAAACTATTATTTTGGGGATTACCACGCCTCCTTCGAGCTCTTAAGTGCAACAAATTGCGTTGAAGCAAAACAATTAATAAAGATACAAATTGTAATGTGTTCAAAACATAACTTGTTTTTCTACGTTTAAGTCGAAGTTTTTTATTTGGGAATATTATTTATAAATGTATGTAAAACGAACGAACTGCAATAGTTCAATTTGAGAGTTGTTCTCCAGCAATTTAAAACAGCTCAATTTATTTAAATTATCCATTTACTACAACAGCAATATATGCACAGTTTGTGTATTAAAAAGAGCAATAGAACAGCTTGAGCTGAAGCCTTCCACAGTTGTTGCCAATTTCTAATAACAACGCCTAAAAATTATGTGATAATTCAAGTCAAGCAATTTTCAATCTAATACGTCCTCAAAGATCACTTCCAAAAGCTGTTTATATTCTCATTATTTTACATCTTCAGTTGCAATATATACGTGTGACCACCAGGTGAAAATTGCCCAATCACTATCATAATTTCACTTAAGCAACGAGTACAAGATTACTTTCCTGTCAGTGCTCAAATGCCAAGGATTGTTGTGCTTCAATGTGCCGATATTGAGCATGGACCACTGCCAATATTAGCCATTCCATCAATTTCAAGGACTTAAATCTTCTTTCCACTTTTTCGGCTTTTGAGCAGCGAACGTGCTGGTCAAAATCGTGCCGAGAGTCTAATGACTTAAGCAGAAAACGTTGTAATCGTATAAATTGTGAGAGTGCATTGCCTTAGTTGAAGTAAGAGCAATTTTTGGTGCACAAATCAAATATGCACAGAGAGAGGCAATTGCAAGGGGGTGCTGGAGCTGCAGAGCTAGCGAGCTGGCTGCACAGCAGCGATGGCTGCACGAATGCCCGTCAGTCGTTAATCAAAGTTAAAATGCGTTAAACAAGCGAAACAAACGCTGCAAAATGCGCATTTCGACGCCTTCTCATGCCCAAGTGACCAGGCAGCTAGGGGCGCGGTGGGGTGCGGTGCGGTGGGGCTGCCTCTGACTGCATCTGTTACTAGGTTTTGGTTGTGCCACTGGTGCTGACTGCTCTGATAGTATGCATTGCAGCGACTTCCGTTTCCTTTGGCAGCACAGCCCTTTCCGCACTCTCTCACCCTTCATCTCTCTCCCTCTCTCTCTCTCTTGCTCTCCCTCTCTGTCTCACTCGGTCACTGTCGCTCAGCTATGCATTTCCCTCGATGTTTGCATGTTTGCAAATTTTAGCTAGCATCGCGTTATAAACAAAGTTTATTACAACGATGCCCGACGGCTGCCATCGACTCAGGCTCAATGCTCAATGCCCAATGCTCGCTTTGCCGACGGCGTGCTGAAGCGGAAGGATCAGCGGGGCGGATGCAACGGACCGGGGCGGAGCGGAGCGGAACGAAACGGACCGATAGGCAAAGTTAATGCACAAGCATTGTTGCATGCTTTGGCACTTGAGGCGCATAACTTGTCGCAAATTTTATGCGCGCCACGTTGCCGCTGACAAAATGGCGACGGCTCGACAATGTTGTCCTTAGATATGCGACCCGTGACCCCAATAACAGCACGTCCCAGGCCTCAGACCCCACATCATATGCCACATTAGACCGCAATCATTGCGACATGCACAGCCACACACACAAACACACACAGTGCTCAGGCGTTTAATGCAATCTTTCCGCCAATTTGTCACTGCAAAAATTCTAAATATAGAAGTGCTGGCAAATAGAAGCTCTAGTTGCTATCTTGTTCATGTTGCGTCTCATTTTGTTTTCACAGGCTTCAATTTTGAATAATGCAGAGATAGTTTTAGATGTTGTGACGGTACGAAAAAGGTTTGCTTTTATATATCAATGATTCAAGAATAAATATTTTTTTGAAGTGCATTTAACAGACAGAAGTTGGCATGGCGAATCCCCAAGAACTATGTATTTGCTCGGCCAAGACAACGAGCTCTATAAATTAACAATTACATTATATATATTGTATATTAAAGATCTTAACGCTTATGCGTACGTAGGACCACTATATATTCTCTTAATTAATCAATATTCCATTCAAACGAATTTAAACAATTTAAACGACATAGATTAATAGATGTACCACAAAATGTATTCTCCAAAAATTGAGAAAAAATCATTTAAAATTAAAAATTACCAGCCAAAAATTTTCTTCATCATAACTGATTTCTTCTGTAATAAAATACATACAATTTATTTCATTCACTCGGAATTTTCATTAAAGAGATAAAACTTTCCAACTTTCAAAAAGGCTTTAACCCATTCAGCTGAGACTATCCTGACTTTGCATGCGAACGAATCGAATCATACTCAAACTTTTCACTTGTACAACGTGATAAATAATTAACTATGAATTACACAGAACTTGAACCACCACAAGAGTAACTGAATTGCAAATTTGTTAACATTTCCACGCATTTAGCAGGCAAATTATATTAAATATTTCAACTTAAACACTGAATATCATATATATATATATCATATATTATATAAAACTTGTTTGTTGTTTTTGACCATCTTATATATTTCATTTTTCCATTATTGAGAAACCTTTACCAAAAATTATATTAAATACTTGTAAAGTCCTATCTCCGTCAATTCTCATATTAAAGAAAAACCACTTTACTCTTTCCCTGTATTTATCCGCCGATAAAACAGCTGCTGAAACATTTATCAGAAATAATGAAACACTTGTTTGCACATCTTAAACAATTCACATAATTAACAATCATTAAAACAATAAATTAAATATAAAAAAAAATCCGTATTCTCTGTAAGGTTCTTTACCCGGCCGCTGCTCATATTTCGCAGTAAAAACTCAACTCTTCAAGCGCGCGCAATAATGCAAACAAAACGAATAAAATACAGAAGATGTATTGAAATAGACTTGGCGCTGGCTCACTTTGATTGTCGGCTTTCGGCATTTTATTAACGCAATTGCGAATACCAGGGTTTGGTTTCAATTTCATTGTGCTGCTCGGTTCAGCGTTAACGTCAAGGTTTTTGCACAATTGCTTTAGCTGTTTGCTTTTGTTTTGCTTTCAAGTTGAGTTTTATTAAATGCTGTCTATTGATTTTGACAACTGACGCCCCCAAAAGTTTCACAGCAACTGGCTCAAACTACGGCTGTGTGTTTTCTATTTTAATTGCAAATTTCGGCTCTTTGCCTGTGTAAAATATGTATAAATTAGCAGTGAAAATGGTGTTGATGTCTGTCCAACGGTGCGTATGAGAGTTTTCAGTTTTAATAGAGAGCAAATAGTGTAGTTACTTGCTAAATAACTGGCACTGGCATTGCCTGAGTGACTTTAGCAAAAAGTTTGGCATGACTGTCTCTCTCCAAAATAGCAACAACAGCAACAACAATGATAATCATCTATCATGGCAACTAATTGCACAACGCTGCGTATACGTGGTACGTGCGAACATTTAATGAATTTAATTAAGTTGATCACAAAAGCTTCATATCATATAGCATAAAGGGCTAAACACTTTTCAAACAACAAAGTTTTCACTACTCATTGAGTGTGTGTGTTGGTATGTGTGTGTGTTGGTATGTGTGTGTGTTTGTATGTGTGCGTGTGTGTAGCTGTTGCCTTCAATCTGTCTGCTGCTAAGGAGCCTGCTGTACCCTCCTTTGGCACATATCTTCGTTAAAAGTTTTTAAAAAGTTTACTTTAGCTGCTCATACAAGTACTAAAATATCCTTTCCTAAGCAGGTTTGGCATTTTGCCTAACTTGGTCCGACCAACAACAACAACAACAAGGCGACAATTTCTTCATTTTTGTCTTATTAGATTTCGAAAAATATTTCTAATTAAAAACTACAAGATTTTTCAATTGTTTTTTTGTTTTTCTCTGCCTTTATTACTTCCAAAGGCAATGCAATTAGAAGTAAAGTTTAATAACAACAACACAGCTGCTGCTTGCATACCATTGTTGTTGTATGGTTTTCTTTGAGCAATTTGTTGTTGTATTATTTTCAGTTTTGGCCAAGTTTCCGTTGCGACTCATTAGTTTCTTGGCAGCCTCTCAGGCACTCGGGCAGAGATAACTTGCTTTATGCATTTGAAGCGATATGTAAAAAGTACTCTTTTAGGGCAAATCCTCTCAAGAAGATTGTATTAATTGATATTGAAATTAAAAATATTGGCTAAGGAGTTTATTGCATTTCCTATCGCATTTGATAAAGGAATGCTGAAATTGAATTTTATCAAAATTGAAGTTAAATTTAAATCAAAATAGCAAATATAAAATAAATGAAAAGAGTAAACGAGATCTTGGTAAAATTGTTTTTCCTTTGTATAACAGCATATTGTATTTATATTTAAAAATATTTTTAAAATATATCAACTGAAATAAGTCGTTGCTCTTGCAAAGGTTTTTGGTAGATTTTGCCATTTTAGAGCTAAATATTTTATTACAACAGTAGATTATTGAACTCTTCAAGCAAAGTCTTAGCTTTCGCACAGAGTTACAAAAATGTATATGATCGATAGTGTAAAAATTCACATTTACAGAAATTTCAATGAGATGAAAAATATAATGAAATCATGCTCATACTCTTCCATACCCTTCGGCGGTACTTGTCTGTCCGGTGTCTACTTTTCCGATAACTGAGCCCATGTTATTAAAAATGCCGGACTATATATCGGATTGATATCTTCCACTTCTTCCTCCTCGTCTTCTTTATACACACAGCTCAAAGAGAAGCCGAGTTGGCGAAGCGTCGTTGAGGCGTGCAACACGAGGCACCGATTGAAATCCCTTTACGAACCGAAGTCAGTGCGCTTTTGAGTGTAAAACGCTTAAATAACACTTGAGTCCGAAATAAATTTTTAACCAAAGGCAAGAGCAGCCAAGCAAGTAGAAGGAAAAGCACAAATAATTTTTTAAATTTCAGCCAAGAGAGAAGTGATTGCCATTGGGCATTATAAATCATTGCATTATAAAGCATTGAGAATTATAAATCAAATAAAATATTGCAGAAGTCTAGCTCGATGGGCAATATGTAATTATTATTGAATATTATGCGGGTGCTAAAAATACATAGACTCAGAACTGAATATACTCAGAATCTGAATATGCTCAGAATCTAAGCCAAAACATTTCAATTTAAAATAAACGCAAGTTTCCAGCTGGCTCCTCTTCTTTCCCTCTATGCTTGATAGTTTCGCACAGGCGGTTTGTCAGATTGAGTTATGCAATTTGGTAGTACGCATCTTACACACTCTTAAGCCGTAACTGCAATCCACATCCGGCTCATGCCATAAAGCAACATGCATATCCACAATTTATGCAAAAATTTATAGCTGCCCCGGCGCACTTCCTGTCAGACTGCCGACCGACACAGTAAGAAAAGCAAACGCAAAGAATTTCCCCTTTTTATCGAAAAACTTGGCATTCGAAATGCTCTGCTGCACAGGCAAACACACACACACACACACACATACACACATATTGAAAACGCATATGAAATGATGTTAAGTAAAAGGCGGTCGCTCTTAACTAAGCAGCTTTTCGTAGATACCAAGAGAAAAAAACATAAAATCTAGAAAAGCCCAAAAGAAATAACTTCAGAAACTAAAACCAAAAATTGCAATTTCAATAAAAGGACTAAACGCACTTGAGCGTAATTGCATGCATGAAGTTGAGCGTGTGTGTGTGAGTTTATATATATAAATATATATGCATATATACACATATATACACGTTCAAGTGTGTGTGTGTAGAGGCAGCCAAGTGTGGCACAGCAAAATGCATTTGGCAATAAAATATGCGTCAAAATTTAAATGAAATGCCTCTGCAGTAACATCTCGCTTCTTCACGCTGCTCGTGTGCAGCTTTAAAGTGTTCACCATATTGGCAACGAGTTGCATAAATTGAGGCTAGCCTGTGGTTTTGGCTTATCTACCCTCAAATGCTTGCGTTAGCCTCAACACCAACTCAAAGCTCCGGCTGTGATTCAGGCCGGCTGTTGCGGCATAGAAGTGCGTTTGGTTTGCGACCCAGCCTCTGTTGGGCATCCACTGGCTGCCCCCTGGCGCTTGTCACATTGGCATTGGACAAGGCGCTAAATTGCCATAGCATACCCAATGGCCACTTAGCTTAGTGCCAGTTGTGCAGACTCAAATACAGAAACAGCTATACCAGCCAGATACATTGCCAAAAATGTCAACATTGCGTGCACTTCAGCCAAAAAGCCATAGACTGCAAAGGCGCTGATTGCGGTTGAGCACAGTGACACAAATTGGACAGTGGAGGGAATGTTGAGCTGGAGTGATTATAAATAGAAAATATAGGAATATATACATTTATTTATATATTATATTATATATACAATTGAAGACAATCGTGTTGTCTTCACGGCATCTTTTACATGTTGCTCTAAATATACTTTAAGAGTTCCCGCGGGTCTGGCGATTAGCAAGAGAAATTATCATATTCATTGGTTTGGATAATTAAACTCAAATTTCAGTTACTCTGCGAATTTTGCAATAATTTGCTGTTTGATGCGAGTCTCATGCAATAATGCTGTAAAGCTGTGTGAGTAATGTTCCTAGTGGATAAAAATAATTTAATTTAATTTAAACAGTTCTAATATAAATTCATTAACTGCTCAAAGTTACAACTCACACTTGATAATCAATCAGCAATGAAGAGTCGTATCGCTGCATTTAATAGAGCTAATAAATTATATTAATAAATTCTGAGCCATGAGTGAAGACTACATGTATAATAAATTCCAATATGAATTAATGTAAATTGATTAAATTGATGATTGATTAGGGTGGTTTACTGCGCTAAGTGTCCGAAGTTTGGGTCGTTCAATAAATGTAAAAATGGTTAATGAAACAACTTATTGCTGTTGTCCATTAAATTAACCACAAAAATTGATAAACATGAAACTGCAATTTTTCATTTTATCATTCATAAGAAAAACTCAATATTGTTTTACAAAATATTTGACAATTTAGTTGAACAAAACTTTCCACATGACAAGCAATACGAATATGCCATGATCCCTGCAAAATGTAAAGTTTTACCTTATTTGAGTCGAACTTTTCATATTACGTCACAGAACGCAGCTGACGCATTTGCCGCAGGCTGCACTGCGAAGTAGGCAAACATGTTTTGTTGTTTCTTGTTTATTATTTCTTTTTTTCTCTTTGTTGCCAGTTGAAAGCAGTGAGCGTAAATGGAGCTCATAATTTTAAGCAGAGGCTTGAAATATAAATAAAAAGTATTTTGCATACATTATAAGCTGATGGCGGCAGCTCCATTTACCCATAGAAGTGTGTCACATAAATATAAGCATATTTAAATTTTCTTTAATTTTCCAAATGAATTCACATTTTTGGCTGCCACAACAAGCGCTGGCTGTGGTGTGACGCAGTGCGGTGTGTCAGGTCCACGCACACGTATGTGTGTGTGGGCGTGCCGTAGAGGCAGCAGTTGGGCGTATGCAACGATGTGCGCTGTTCAAGAAAAACATATTGTTAATGGAGTCGAGCATGTGAAACAACAAACAGGCCGAACCAAGCGTCTGTGAAAATTTTTAAGCCTAGCTGCGCAGCCCCCCGAAGTGGGTGTTGTCACATTTTCAACGTGCTTAAAGTTTAATAAGGCCTCAATTGCATGAGCAAGAGTTCGCGTTGAATTTCAGCTCGAGGTATTTCTATATGTGTGCTTGTGTGTGTGCCCATCATTATTTACATTAACACGAACTCGTCTCAGCTCTCGCGCCTGTCACCTGCCAAAAAGTTTGCAGCTAAATGCGTAAACTTGCAAAAAGAAAATAAAACAATAAGCATCATGCCAGCAAAGCTGACAGCTAAATGACAGTGCGCGTCTTTCGGCACGCCGGCAATTTAAATTTGCCCCGTGATGGCTGCCAACCTAAATGTGGCCAACGTAACGTATACGTAATGGCCGAGATTGCGTATACGTAACGCAAATGTAGCTCACGTTTATCTGCAACTGGATTTGCATGCGTTTACACGTTTACCACCGATTTGCATACACACACATATATATATATATATATAGGGGTATTTGTGTGTGTGTGCGTGTTTTTTATGCGCCGTAAACACTTGATAAAATTCACATAAATTTGATGCGACCGCGCGTATTCGATTTGGCTTCACACAAGCCGCACACTAAAAGCCTTTTCGCCCATTTAACTGGGCCAAAACACGTTACGTTTCGTTTCGTTTCGAGCGTAAAAATCTACGTTTTGCCAAATACTAACCCAAAAATAAATACCCATAAAGACTTCTATACGAATGCATGTGTGTATATGTGCATATGCATTTGTGTTGTATGCGCATATCTAACTGGCACTCGACGCTAAACAAATTTCAGCATTTTTCTGCACTGCCTGCGGCCAACGCATAAAAAGTCGCTTTCATTTGCAATGCATTTTGAATGCTGATATGTATAATTTTAATTAAATACAAATTGCTCGCTGATAGCCCAGAAACAATTAATTAATTAATTGAATTGTGTCGAGTATCAAACTTTTCAATAACACTTCGGGTACATACAGTATTGAATATGTAAACTATGTAAAATGTAAAACTATATCTCTCTATAAATTAAAAAGTAATTTGCTAAATTTTAAATAAATAAAATTATATAAATTGTTAAATAAATAAAATTATAAATAAATTAAATTCTTCAAATTTTCCATTTAAGTAAATTAATGTCAGTCATGACTCTACTTTTTTATAAAAATAAATTCATGACAATACACACATCTCTCTATAGATTAAATAAAAATTTGCAAAATTAAAAAAACAAAGTTTAAATAATTATATATGGTGTTAAATAAATTTTTAAAATTTTTCATTTAACTAAATTAGCTTCAGTCAGGAGTCTACTTTTTTTATATAATTAAATACGAGACAAAATAATTGATTTAACGTTATAAGCATATATTTTTATTTTATTATCTATAAAATAAAGATTAACCAATTATTATATTATATAAAAATATATTACGGCTATATATTCAGTTATCAACAAAAAGCTCTTCAAATATTAAGTTTAATTTCCGTTTGATCACTAATCAAATCTGCAAAAAAAAGGTTAACTGCTTGAGTGCATCGGTTCTGTAACGATTTACTCGATCGACACGATGGACTCGATCGTGTATGTCTTATGTATGTGAGTGTTGTGCTCTGGATGCGATTGTGAGTGGAGTGGATGCGATTGAATGTGAGTGGGAAGCGCGTTTGCATCGATTTTTTGAGTTACTTATTGTACAAAGGTTAATCGCATCTCTGTCTATCTCAAGGGGATTAACGAATAGAAAAAAGGCTCAGAAAAGTTTTGACTCGGCTGATGCAATCAATACAAATAGCCCATATCGAGCTTAGCTATTCAAAATAGCAACTTAGGCTAACATCATCACTATCAAGCAAAGACAGACAAGCAAAAAATCGCGATATTCTCAGCTCACTTATGTTTCTTTACATCAATTTTATATACCTTTACGCTTACCTGACATCCCTTCATATGACACTCCAACTTTTTTGCAGTGTATTTCCTTTGTGTGTTTGCCACACATATATATTTATCAAAAGTTGCCTTTTTACATACATATTTTGTTAGTTTTGCCCAGTGCGCGCAGAGTTCTGGCCATATTTTATGGCTACTGGCTGAACACCCTGGCCAATTGTTTCATGGATTTTTTCACAACAAATCGTGATTATTTAATTCCAATGAAATATAAATGTGTGCAGCGAAGCATAGCAGAAAAAAAGTATGCGCACAATAAAATAAATGTGGTATAGGATATGCTGATAAACAAACACAACAGCAAAATGAAAAAAATATATAAAATACATGAATATTACTGCAACATACATAGCTGAGTAGCTGTTCTGTTGTATATTCGCAAAGAGCTTTGTTATTTTGCGGTCGAACATCTAAACGAAATAAAATACACAAAATATGCATGCAAAACACAAACGAAACCAAAATCGTGCATTATATCAAAACTCATAGCATGTGCATATATACATGCGATTTATTTATAATATTTATATTCTTGCTCGTTTTATTCATATGGCTTGTACTGGGGACAGAGCGACAAGGACTCAGGTGAGCCATAA
This sequence comes from Drosophila mayaguana, assembly GCA_037075325.1. Taxonomy (NCBI): domain Eukaryota; kingdom Metazoa; phylum Arthropoda; class Insecta; order Diptera; family Drosophilidae; genus Drosophila; species Drosophila mayaguana. The sequence continues at coordinate 8,810,942 of JBAMCG010000068.1, read as the reverse complement.
AAATAAATCTGCTGCATTTACGCCGCCTGGTTGGCTTTTTGCATATTTTATGTGCTTGTCAAGTCGCTCTTACTCTGCAATGCACAAAATGTTTTTTTTTTTTTTTGTTGTTGCTGTTGATTTTATTGATTCGGTTTTTTTTCACATTTTTCTTGTGGCCATTTGCATTGAGTTTCTGCTGCTGCTGCTGCATGCTGTTAGAGCCTAAAACCCAGCCAGTCAGCAGTTGTCCTGTGAGAGGTTACTCTAAAAGTTAAGCCACTTTGTGCAGTCCCAATAAAAACTGTGCGACACAAACAAACCGTAAAAACCGCTTGCAACATGCACGACCCGCTTCGCACACACTTTTGCTGCCGCAAGTCCTGCACATTTCGGCAAATATTTACCTGTGCAATCACATTTTTAAATATCAACACACGGCACAGCGACAGCAACAAGCAGCAGGCGGCAGGCAGCAGGCCGAATTAACCGTTTAAATATTTAGGCAATTAGAGAGACAGCAGCAACGGCTGCACCAACAGCAGCAACAGCTAACAAAGGCCAAAATGGGAAATGGAAAATAGAAAATGGAAAATGGAAAATAAATCCAAATAACAGCTGAAGTGAACCTGAATGTTGTCTGTTGTTGTTTACTGAATTTAGTTGGTACTATATTAACAGACTTTTAGGCTTCATCTATAAACAAGCAGCTGCACTGTATGCCAACATTTGTTCATATTTATTATTGATTTGCCACACAGTTTAAGCACTAAAACCCTTTTTGCTTATGGTTTTTATGCTTAAAGCATTTTATTAAAATATAGTTCTACATTTATTTGTTATTATTTTAAATTACTTATTATTACTTTATTTTATACGATTTTTTATTTTTTTATTTATTAATTTTTTATGTGCCGTTATGATTTGAATTAACAAATGTAACATTTTTCTGGATGAACTTATTTTTTCATAGATTATGTATATTCAATCAGTACTTAAAATCCCATTTTTAATTACTTTTTGCTTTTAAGCGTTTTTCGCCTCAGTTTAAGTCGGATTTTTTGGAATTATATTTATATACATATTAAAAATTATATATAAGCATATACATATTTTTTATTTTTTTATATTGCAGCAAACACAGCCACAGATTTTTTTAAATTTTTTTACATATAGAAAAAAAATATCAAAGCAGAAAATTTTTATTTTTTTTTTTTTTTCTTATTTTATTTATAGAAAAAAATAACATGAGCACATACTTTATATATATATTTTTTATGTTGTTTTCTTGCTGAGAATGATCTCGCATTTGTAGGGACTTATTGTTATTCCAATTGTCTACTGTAATAATTCGACTGTATTATAATATATTAAATTACAGTCAGTAATTAGTTTAGTTAAAAAAAAGGAAATGAAAAAAGTAATTATTTAAATATTTTAAATTATAAATTCATTCACACTTCATATTCATAAATAGAATTCATGCTAAAAAGTCAACTCAAACTAGACCAACCACACATTCTCAGAGACCAACAATCACACCAAAGAGAGACAAACAAAACTCTAATAAACTTGTTATGCTCTCGCAATGCTGTTGCATGCGTATACAGGGTATCAGAGGAGACAACACTACAGCAAAGGGCAATAAAGTTGCCCCGCTCAGTTGCTGTCAGTATGAAGCACGAACCAAAAGTTAGCTCATTTGCATGGGGCGCGGGCACTCGCACTTGCACAGGAGACTTGGCAGTAAACTTTGCCAATATATCAGGTGCTTAATAATATAAACAACAACAGGTAGCACGATGGTTTGCCACACCCAAAGCTGCTATGACTTTTGCAACTTTTCTTCAACACACACGCTCGCTCACTCGCTCACATTGCATGTGACCGGTAATGAATGAGACTTTGTCTTGTGTGCAATAATGGGCGAAGTGCAAGGTATTTGCGCAATTAAATGAAAATGAACTGTGTGCTGAGCCATTAACTATGAGTATGACAATGGGGCCATTCGCTAATGGCTGACACTTTAATTGAACTGCTGTGGACTGCGCCCAGTTTTCAGAGAGGGAGAGAGAGAGAGGCGACAGTCAGGCGTAGCCTGTCCGAGTTATGTGCACTGCCATCATAACCTCTATCAGCTCATTTGCAGCATTTGTTGCCAGTCGAGAACGCACCATTAGCCATTAAGCAACGTGCAACACCAGCAACAACAGCAACAACGCTACGTAACGGCATAGAAAATAGCTTGCCACAGCCTGGCGTAACGTATACGCCGTGTCTACCGCATCGAGGCGTTTCCAAGCTGTTGCACACTTTCAAGTCCACTAGGTAGCTTCTTGGCAATGCAGATTCGTGTTGTTGCTGTTGCCGTTGTTGTTTCTGTTGCTTTGGGTATCGCTGTCACCATTGGCATACTTTTTCTTTTCTTTACACAGCGCTTCGCTTCGCCTGCCATTGAATGCGGCTACTTACTTATACTATAAAGAGGCAAATACTTTTCTTACTTTTTAAAATTAAATTATTGCCAGGAAATTAATTAAAATAGTTTGCCAGAAGTGCAAGGTACTGATGGGGCTTGATGGGAGATTAACATTATTACAAATTAAATATATCTTACGAGTCAGAATTGAAAGGAAATTGTTATTATGTTATATACCTCTTTTTTAATAGACTTACAAAATATATAAATAGTAGAATTTTCTAATATATAAAATTCACAAATATATACATCAATTAATTTATATCAATATATAAAAATATAAAAAAAATAATAATGAAATAAAATAATATATAAATATATATAATAAAAATATATGTAATTTCGTAACATAAATAAATATAATTATTTTATTTAAATGAATTTAAAATATAAAAATTCATACAAATAATTGTTTATTACTTATACGACCCATTTTCAGATAAAAGCTGGCCACGTAATAGTGATACATCATACATAAAGTTGATCATCAGCACGTCATTATCTTGGCAATACGAAAGCAGTATTTTCACCATGAATACAGTCAATTTATTTTCCAATAGCTTCCCATCAATAGAACATTATCATAATTTTCATTACAATGGCATGCCATATTTAGTTAAAATATATTCATAATCACAGTACAGATTCGATTAATATCAAAGTTATGTATTTTATTGTCAGTGTATGACCTTTGAACTTTATGCCGGTCGTATTACAGTCGGCGTTGATTAGAAGAATCCCATTTTTGGTACAAATAAATTCTATATTTCTATTCATCATGCTTTAAACGAAAATTAAGGCAAAAGTAAACTTTGAATACATAAATATATACATTTTAATGGCACGCCCTCAATTGAGCTTCAATTTGCAATTCAAAATGGTTACGCTTTTAGTCAAATAGTTTAGTTAAATACTTAGTTACTATATCAAAGCAGTTACTGCCCAGCTGTATGTCTGCCATGTAAACACTTAGTAACCGACTCCTGATGCAAACAAGGATGAGGCGAGGGCGTAGAAGTAAGCTGCTTTTGACAATTTGTTGAAAGGCTGCTGGTGCTGGTGCTGCTGCTATTGCTGCTGCTGCTGCTTCTTTAACCACAGAGTCGAATGTCTGCTCCTGCCAGCAGCTGCTGCTGTCCTGCATAAATGCATTTAAATAGCAAACAGCAATATGTTACGTATACGCAGCGTAGTGCAGTAGCTGACTCTTGTAACTGTTGCCGCTGCTCTTGTTGGTGTTGGTGTTGCTGTTGTTGTTGTTGTTCTTGTTGTTGTTACCGCCCATGATTGCATATTTTTAAACAAGTACACTTTAATAATGGTTTTTGGTTAGTGGCAAAACGTTGAACCTAGCCACAAGCTTTGCTTCAACCACAGCCCTTTGAATGTTGCTACATACCGTACTCCAGCTATATTTTTTATATTTTTATATACGTATATTTTTTTTTTTTTTTTTTTTAATGAAGTTGCGTAGACAACCAAGCTGGACAGTGAGTAGCACCCCTGCCGGAAGTTTGGCATTACCTGCATACCTAGCCAAGGGACTGGACCGTGTGCAAGTTATTTACTGCACATAAACTTAAATGAATGCCAGCACAAATAGCAGAGTGAGAGCCGCAGCAGGTGTGAAAGAGATAGACAGAGAGGGAGATAGGTAGGTAGACTGTCGAGTCCTTAAGTTCATTAGTGTTACTTGAGCAATGTATGCGTATACATTGTGGTTCAGTGCGTTGCTCTCGCTTGCAGTGCCAGATGCAAATGCAAATGGCCAACGGACAGCAAGATGAGGCTTGATTTGATTTAGCTGCTGTTGATGCTGCTGCTCGGCTGGTACTTTCCCTTCTACTTCTTCATGTTCAATTCCCCATGAGAGATTTCAGAAATTGCTTGCAATGTTCTTAGAAGAAAAGTGCAGTTCATTTTTAATATCCTGCGGCGGCAGCTGTCGGCACTTGCCACAAAAGGCGGCGGAAATTAAAACTCAATATTCGAGTGATTGCACAGTGCTATGAAAGAATGGGCATGACCCAATGCCACGCCCATTCACACTACCAATCCAATTTGATTCCCATTGCACTTGCCGTCGGTGTCGATGCCAGTTGCCAGTTGCCAGTTGCCAGAGGCCAGAGGCAAAGACTATTTGACTTGCACCACACAAAAGTGCGCAATTGAGGCGGCAAATCAAATGAAATGCAACGAAACGTGCCGGGCACACACGCACTCAGATACCCTACAGCTTCGCCCGCCCCAACCACTCTCAGGAGCCAGCCTCCCTCCGGCAGACAGGAGGCAGGCAGACACGGCAAAGACACCGAAGTGCAATTTCGTTCAAAACTTTCAACGGGAATCGTTCGATTTCGGCCAACTGCAGCTGCGTCTTCAATATTTTCCTATCTTATGCCATTGCCATTTGCTAAATGTTAATGCCATTTCGATTGTTCCACCCAAACACTGGCTTCTTCTTTGCCATCCACCTAGCAAATGCTGTCGCCAGCACAAATCTCATTTTACTCGCTTTCACCATAATACCTCTTTTCAGTAAGTGCAGTGGGATTGTATTGAATTGGGTCTTTGCGAAGTTGGAGTAAAAGCTTGAAGGCAACATATGAGATAACTAAGCTAAAAGTTTTTTATGAAGTAATTTATATTATATTAAATATTGTTTTGAAATAAAATAAAGTTTTTATATATTGTAATAAATGTATTAATTATGGTATATACATTAATTGTAAAGTAAAAAGAATTATATATTAAGAATTATAATTAATTCATACATTTTCTAATTTTGTTTTCAGAAATTTATATGTCGAAAACAATAAATCAAAATGAGGAAAATTTTTATAAATGTATACGAAGTATATATGTATATGTAAATCAATTATTAAAAATATATGAATACACTGAAAATAAAATTTTAATATATGGAAAATGTGTTTATCAAATAAAATTTAATAATAATAATATATAAAATTGATCAAAATCATAATGTACAACCAAAATTTAAATCCGTTTAATTTTTTTATCAAACTCCGCAACGTAATATATATTTTTTCTTTTTTTATATTTATTCAAAAAGTTAGGTTTTTTTTGTGAGATTATCTATCAATTTATTTTATTTATTTATATTTAATAATTGATTTATATTTTCTTTAAGGATTGTATATTCCTTTCAAGATTCCCATTGGTATAGCCTATCTATTTAACTTTCCGAAATATTTATTTGTATTATTATTATTCTTTATAATATATTTATTCAAAAGCTCCTCATAAAAGTCTCTTTACATATTTATTAAGGTATTGTTTTTCTACCTGATATCTTTTACAGGATATTTGCTAGCTATGCAGCAAATGCATTACATATTTACATTGATTTCTCTTAGCAGCATGACTTTTTTTTTTGGTCAAAAATGCAGAGACACTATCTAAAAGGCAAGTGCAATGCGCATATCCCATATCGCATAACAGATAAGCAGCCTTTGAGCATGTGTTTGTCTAGCTCTCTGCAGTTGATAGTTGAAATTCTCTTAGCTGAGTGTCATTTATAACTTTGGCTGGTATTTGCTTCCGACCGTGTCAGAACCAGCAAATTGCTTCATAATTGGGGCACGACGATGTTGATTAAGCAATCGTGATTCATTTGTGGTTAAATAAATGGCTGAACTCAACCTAACTTTCCTAAATTAGTATATGTTTCGCCATAGAGCTCTTATTGTTTTAGTTAGCCAATTAAGAAAAGTTAAAGTAAATACCACAGTTTACTATATCAGCTTGTTCAAGAGCTTCCTCAGGCAACTCTGCTTCAGTAGCAAATCCTCAAACAATCTTTCTCTCTCCCTCTCTCTCTCTTTATTTACATAATTTTAAAATAATTTTATTGTTGTCACTTCACGAATTTTCAGCTCTGCATTCCCTATCTCAATTTCCATCCTTCGCTCTCATTTTTGCCACTGAAATATCTCAAGTGCTCGTAAGCCTCATTATGTGCACTGCAATTTGCGTAATTTGAGAGAAGCAGGAGCAGCACCAAGAACAGCAGCAACAGGAGCAACAGCAGCAGCTGGAATTGCTACCAAGTCTGATTGAAGAGATTTGAGCTTAAAACTAAACGCAAATGTTTATTTGTTGGACATCAACAACGTGGCCAACTAAACAATGTTGCGAGCAATGTTACCTGCCTCAAATAATATCAACATATTTGTCTGTCTTTCGATAAAGTATACGACATGCTGGCTTTGCTCGGAATGCCATTTAAAGGCGCATTAAAATATAAATGCTATGCCATTAGCATGATGTGCACGTCCTGCTGGCCGCATTGATTGATAGACTGACTAAATGGCTTGAATGTCTGATTGATTGACTCACACTGATTCGCAAACGTACATGTACGCGTGTACACACACACACACACGCACACGCACAAGCAATATTTTAATACACTTTCTTTGGGTGATGTTGTCATAGGATTTGGTAGATTTATGAAAATGTTTCAATGTGCTTTTGATGAAGCCAACAGATTCGATGCTGCTTTTCTTATAAAAGTATATTGAACTTCCATGAAAGACTGTTTACTGATAGATAAAAATGATATACCTGACTGTTAGTGCACATTAGCTTCGTCTATGCTTCGCCTTCTGCTTTTCTGCCTCACATTTGCTTCCTTTTTTTTTTTTTTTTTTTTTTGTTTGGCTACATGTGATTTGTTTTTACGCCAAATTGCATAAAACATCCGGAATTCGTAATGCTCATCGCATGCGTGCGTGCTTCGATTTGTATTAAAGTTGCCTGATTCGTATTCAGTAGACACGCAGCACCCACAGCGTCAGCCTGCCTTGGCAGCCAATAGGCCAATAATGATGGCCTGACTCAAATTAGGCGGCTGTCTGAAATCTGTTTACATGCCAAATATATCAAGGGGTCGTCGCCGCAGCGCAGCAGCGTGATGACAGCTCCACCGCAGCTGATTAAAGCTGTAAGTGCATGTGTGTGTGAGTGTGTATATTGACCAGGATGGGACATATGCTCAAGGCTCATGCATAACATAAATTTGATGGCCGTCGCACGCAAGGCGACTACATTGACGTGATGCCTGTGGGCTGTGGTGACAGTTGCCGTGTCAATGTCGCATAAATAAAGTAGCTGCAGCTGCAGCTGCAGTTGCAGTCCAGGTAAACGACCTGTCCGTCAGCCACAAATTTGGTGGCTTGCCCATCAATATCAACCAAAGGTGACTATGAAGGGAATTCATTAGGAATACTCCGAACTACTCATGTAATATATATACATTTTTGGTGTATGCGCTGCAGTTTCATTTGCATGTTAACAACTTGTAAACAGGCACGTGTAAACGCTTAGACGCACACACACACACATATCCTGTCGAGTTGTGATTGTGCGTGTGTGCTCCATTTTGCTGCCACTGCCACTGCCAGTGCCAGTGCCAGGCAGTTGATTGCATTGAAGGCAGGCAACTAATTAAAAAGTTAAGCTCGCATGCCTTTAACTTCTCACAAAGTAATTAAAGTTGGCGCAGCGCGAAAGGTAAATGTCTGCGTGAGTATGTGTGTGTGTGAGTATGCGCGCGACTGAGTAAACTGAACTTCTCACATTTGCATTTCACACCTGCGCGTGTAAAAAGTTAACACACTAACTGTAAGAAAAGGCGTCAATAAAAATAAAACTCAAGCTCACAAAAAAAGTATTACAAATTTTTTATTGCATAACCTTTGGATGCCATGCATTAAAAAAAAATCACACACACTGAACAAAAAAGAAAAACCTGGAAAAACTCTATTACCTTGCGCGCATTTTAACACTTAAGATTTTCACTCTGTGTGTGCTTCAGTTTCCTGTCGACTTATAAGTTGCAAAGTTCGTGATGAGATTTTTTTTTATTTTTTCTTACATTTATTACAGTTTTGGCTTTCTTTTTGGCTTACGAATCTTTATCGCTTCACAGTAAATTAATAATTTATGTATAACAAACTTTACAATGCAATTAAAAGTTGAATTTTTTCAGCACTTTTCTACTCGCTAAAAAACCATTTCTTAGTTTAATTGAACTATTAAAGTTTGAAACTCCTAGTTAAAGTAAAGAAATGGCAAGTGAAATGACTGAAGAATTGATGGAATTTAAATTGGAGACGTAATTATGCTCATCTTGATGGAAATTCTTGCTGGATTGATCTTCTTTAACAGTCAACAGTCAATGTAGATTCTTCTTCAACTATAATCAGTAACGAAACCAAAATAAAAATAAAATTAAGCTAATAAGAAATTTCGAGACCTGACCTGATCAAATTATACTTATTTTATACTAATGAAAACGAGTTTTGTTTTTTTTTTTTAATGAATAAATTTAAATTATATAACGTGTATCAACAAAAACCACAAGTAACTGAAACTAAAGCACAGAAACTAGATATAGCCTAATTTCACTTTACCATAATGTCAATTATACGCGCGATTAGTCAGACATGGTGCAGCTCATAAACTCAATTAATGATAATCATAGGCTTATTGGATTCAATTGCAGAATTTTAGAACAAATTTGTGTAATTTTAAATGCTATAGCATAATCTAAATACACAATTGTAAACCTGAGTACTTTAAAGCTAGTCAACTAATTGAATCATTTGATGAAAAATGTGAACAAGACCAAGTTCTGTGTATGTGTGCTACAGAGGTATCTATATATGTGTAAAGCTTTTATTGTTGTTATCAAATTTAAGCAATAATTATAATATTTATAGCTACCATAGTAGCGTAAGTTTAAAACCTCAATAAAACCACATAATTGCTGCTCTCAATTATGTGATTTTGCTGAGGTATATATTAGGCAAATGCTGAAACACATGGTCTTTTCCACGAATCGAAAACGCCATCGGTTCGGAACTTTTCTTAAATAATACATACCCATAATATGTTAATTAAGCTGTAAGCGTTACTCAACAATGTTTTAAAGTAATTTATTCAATAAAATTTGCAAAATGAGTATGCTTAGGCCGCGCGCTCTAAAATATGTGCTTACAACGCCCACGCAGATGTCAGTAATGAATCAAAATAACTTAAGCCGCTTAGCCAACCCAACCGAGATGTAATTAAATGCACAAGGGCGCAAATAACAACATTTGCTTAACATAAGGGCGCACACATACACAAAGCTTTAGCGCTTTAGGTATATAGGAATATCAGGAAAAACATTCGCTATCGGGTCAGTTTAACTTGTATTGATTAATCGATGGTTCTCATATTAAATATGTTCAGATAGCTTGCTGACAATTTGAAACTGTTTTAATATTCCATGCATAGCCATGCATAAATTAGATTTCAAAGGGCTGAGATTTTATTACATTGGCAATGCCCCAGTGTATTTGCTTTCTAAGAGGACTGTCAATCATATTTACTTGGGAGTCTCACACAGATATCCCCAAGGCTCCTGGTTAATCATAAATAAATCAATTGTATATATATCAACTTTTTTTGTACGTGACAAAAACTTAATTAATATGCAATTTTAATATTTGCGGTTATTATTTGGCTTAACCAAACGTCCTTTTTTCCGCAAGATTAATACAAATGAAAATCGAATTTTAATATGGGTTTTGATGAGCTGAAGCTTTAATTATAATTTTATTTATGTTTTATTTCTTTTTAATTAATTTCCTTTATTACTGCAAATATTTATATTTACGTTACAGAATTATTTAATAAATAAATTCTGCTAGATTTTAACGTAAGCTAATTTAAAAGTAATTTTAATGAGATATAAAATAAGTTTATTATTCAAATTGGGATCTCCTTTTCATATTTTATTATTAATCTTCCTCTTTATTTTTTTTTTTTAAATTTACTTACATATATTTATTTAAGTATATTATCAAAATTACTGAAATAATAATTATGTATATGTAACTTCAGTATTTATTCATTTAATCTTATACCTATATAGTTTTTCGTTTATATTTTTTCTTCATGTTTTTATTTATTATTTATGTTTTTCTTTGTGACTCATTGTCAGCCTTTTTTATTTACCATCTCCCCAAAGATGGACAAGAAAATGATTAATCAGCTGTAACGAAAGAGTCACTAACACTGCCACAAATAGTTAGCCCCATTATCTTAGTATTAACGTCTTAATTAAGCTATTGGCGACACTGTGTGGCCTTTGTCTAGACTGTCGCGGCGCTCAATTAGCGGTCCAATGAACTGTCTCACAGCACTTGCTGGCACTTTGAACGCTATAGGAGTATAATCGAGATCATTTAGTGCTCGTTGGTGGGAGCTAAAGGCGCTTAATGGAGCGCCGCAAAGTAAAACGGCCAACTTTAAGTCCATTCAATAAGTTCTTTTCCAGAGACATCAAAGCGATGACAGCCATAAACTTTTAGCGTATGCTAATAATTGCGCCACAGATTAGCAACATAAAATAGAGAAAAGAACGCAAAAGTTCGAAAGACTTTTGCCCCTTTCCTACGCTGCAGACAATGGAAAATTGCATAGGAGCAGTAAATACACCCATTTCTATGGAGCTGCAGTTGGTGAAGTTTTCCGGAACAGACTGCAATTGTGATTTAACATCAGGAGCATATTTCAATCCTTTGCGTACCTTGTTGTTGGAAACTCTGACTATTGACTGCTGACTGCTGAATGTTGAACGCTGAACGCTGAATGCTGAGTGCTGACAGCTGCCTGGCGCACATGGCGTATGATTAACATTTGCAGTGCATTGCATATTTCACACTGAGCACACGGTGTGTAAATTGCATTGGGCAGCTTTAAAGTGAAAGAGGTGAACGCTATGCAAAGTCTGTTGTCTGTATGTTTATAAAATAACTGCAGCGTGATTGACGCAGCAAATAGCTTACAATTCAAACAAGGAGAGAGTATTTAACCAGACGCATATGCGTTCGGTGATAGAGGCACATAAAGGAGTTTAAGCCGTCAGGACAGCACCATCGACTGGTACGCACAGTTTTTTAACAACTTCGCCTGGTATTTGGACAACAGCTCTACAAGGCTGAAAGCGACATGGGCATCTCGTCCATGGCGTAAAACAATGCATGAGATTCGCCATGGCAGTGGCAATGGGAGGACGAATGCCAACACAATGCTGGATCGAAAGTGGAGTATAGTATGCCTTCAGTGCCAGTGCCAGTGCCAGTTGTAGCGGTACGTGCCCGCTTTTAACTGAATTGTCGAGCCATGACTAGGCAAACAAAGCCACACACCTTGAACGACCTGCCCGGCTGTCCGGTTGCCCAGCTACCCAGTTGACCAGTCGAGTTTCAGTGATTGTGCAGCTGTTGATTGACGTGAACGCCCCGGCAGAGCGACACGCCTCGCACTCTAGCATGAGTGGAGCCTAATGCCTAATGGCCGTGGGCGTGGCACTGAAGCGTACATGCGGCACGCAGCACGCAGTACGCATTGTGCGAGTACAGACATGACAGCGGCTGCCCCAAGAAACTCAATCATCTGTGCGGACCGCACAGCCCTTCATAAACGATTCCTGGGCCGCATCCAAGACCAGCCCAAAAAAGTATGCTACAGTTTACATTCCGTCTCTACACGTTTAACCCACTTGCCATTCGCTTGCTGCTGCCATCGTTGTTGTTGCTATTGTTCGATGAAGTTGCCTGTTGGCTGTTCAATTTAGCACGCCTCACTATTGAATGCATTTGCATTATTAACAGTCACTTATTGACAGTAGCAGCACTGGGCCAAAACCAAACAACGGCACAAATTGAGAACATTTATTTCGAGTGCATCTTGCAAAACATTCGAACTGTTGCATGTAAATGCTGCAAGCGTAGAACATTAGCAAGAAGATTGCTTGGATCTTGACTTGAAATTGAGATGACTTCATTTGATGACGTAATAAATAAAAATGTTACGCTTAACATAACTAAATAAATTATATTTTCATTTTATGTATTTTAAATAAAAATGCTTTTGTTGTATATTTTTATTTTTATAATTAATTAAGTAATTAACAATTGTATTTTCATTTTGTGTTCTTTAACTAAAAATGTTTTTGTTTTATATTTTTTAATTAATTAATAAATTAATAATTATATTTTCATTTTAATGTTTTTAAATTAAAAATGCTTTTCTTTTATATTTTTAAACATTTATTTTTCCAGTGAAATACAAATTCTATTATATATATATATTTTATTTTTTATTAAAATTTTTCATTATTAAATTTTTATTTACTTTATTTATTATATTATATATATATATATATATATATATATATATATATTTCCACTCTCTATATTTTTATTAAAAATAGATATTACAATTTACTTATAAATAAATAAATAATAAATAAAAAGTTATATTAAGCAAATATTCGAAAATTTAACCAACCTATTTTCAAATACTACCCAATGTGCCTACGTATTATATAATTGCTAGCAAAGGCAAAACAGACCGATATAACTGAAGAGCAATTTTCTGCCATATCTAGTTGGTTAGCAACGAGCATCTTGTGTTTATCGTTATTTTAAGTGCATGCTGCTTGAGGCAGAAGTCATGTTAAGTAGCCAGTTCATTAGACATTTGGCAAACACACAAGCTGACAGCACACAAGACTTGAATAATATGCGTTATTAAGTGAGCCAAGGGAGAAGAGCACGCAATGGACGCTGACTGATGAGGGGCATTTGAGAGAGCTGGGACTGTGGACGCATTAGATATGCAAACATTATGTCATTAATTGGAAATTCGCATGCTTCGTGTTTGATTTGAAAGGCAGGCATTAGTGATGTGGATTGATTCTGGTGCGCCTGGGGAGCAGATGGGTTAGTTTTAGGGGCGGCCGGACACAGCAGCTCATTACAAAGTCACGTATACGAAAACAGGGCCAAGAAGGACTTTCGGACATTGAGAGCGGGTGGAATGAAGGGCATCAACGGAACTAAGCAGTGAAGCAGAGAAACCTGGGTAGAGCAGAGCAGAGCAGTGCTGAGCTGAGGCAACATCAAGACCAACTGTAAAAGTAATTTTATTATCAAATCCAACTTTAACAACTGCAGCGTCTCAGTGCTCGTCCAACTTGTTATTTGGCTTGTAAGTTACAAAGTCCTGTTCGTGTCCTCGGGGTAATAAAACAAAACTTTGTGTTGAAAATGAAATTGTACAAGGCAACAAGGAAGGCATGAATGCAGCCAGCGCGTGCAAATGACAGTCGAGCCAAAAGGATTTCAGCAAAATGTAAATTTTATTTGTTGCCTCCGTTCGCACTTGCAGTCACAGTCTGAGTCTCAGTCACAATCGCAGTCACAGTCGCCAGTCGCCAGTCTTTCTTTCATGTTTTCTACTTTTCTAATTAGTATTTCCATAAAGGACCTGCTGACCTGCAGCCCATAGCTCCCTTTCTCTCTCTCTCCCTATCTATCTCTTGCGCTGTCTCTATCACAGTCAGTGCCTCGCATTCCATAACCAGTCAAGAGTTGCTGCTCCCAGCTCTACCTGTGCCATGTGTGAGTATGTGTTGGCCCGATAAGAACCTGGCCAGGCGTTTATCTGAAAAGCCATTAAGCGGCCTCTCTAGCGCCCACTAGCTAGCCAGGCGCTGTTTCCCATTTCCCATTTCACAGCTTATTGTTATTCAGCGGGATTTCTGCTTTTTTTTTCTTTCATTTTTTTGCGAGCAAGAGCCATAAGAAGTTTGAAAGGTTTTTTGCTCAACTCGTTTTGGGCTGCTGCGTAACTCGGGAGGAGTTGCTCTCGCAGCTTTATGACCGAATTGCGGTGGAGCTGAAATGCACTTTTAAATTTCATCGAAATTGATCTTTAATGCTGCCGAATGCCTGGCGATGTGTTGCCATCAAAATGCGCTTTCCCCGCCTCTCAAGTAGCTATTAAATAAGAGAGAAACGCAAAATGCAACTTGCCAACCGACAAGTGGCAAGTGGCAAGTGGCAAGTGGCACATAAATCGAGCGCTCCAATTGCCAAGCATTGCCAAGCAGCTCAGCAGCCATTTGTTCCATCATTTCCGTTCCTCATATGCCATGTAAACACGCACCGAACAATAAGTCATAATGATGGCCGCAACTACTCGCAAAAAAAAAAAAAAAAATTACAAAAACGAGGAGCATAAAAATGAACGCGTAGCAAGAAGCAGAGCAACCGCAGTGCAAGCTGCTGTAATTGCAGCACGCACGGCAGCATCCCTCAATGCGTTTTGGACTGGCATTTATTAACTGTTCACGTGCAGAGAACAAAAAATGAATACTTTAGATTTCTCTTACAGTGAGTATATTAGCTAAGCAGGTGTTATATGTTATGTTATGTTAATAAAGATAAATCCGTTGAATAGATAAAGAAAAATAAAGATAAGGAAATAATAAGCGAACAAAGAAAAGATATGAGGAGAAAAAAAGAAGGCCAAGAAACCACGAAGAAAGAGAAGAATAAAAGGAGGAGAGAAAAGGAAAATAACACGGTAAGAAAAGAAGACAAGCAGAGAAGAATAAGACGATATAATAAGAAAGAAAAGGAAAAATATAAAGAGACTGCAAGAAAAGAAGAAATTAAGAAGCGTCAAGAGATGATGAGTAGCTGACATGATATGAAACAGAGAAGAGGAGAAAAGAAAGAAGAGAAAAATAAGGATGAAGAACTAGAACAACTGGACTAAAATATAAAAGAGACGAAGAAAAGAGCTGGAGTCTAAAACCGAGTAAAAAGAGAAGAAGAAAATAAGAAGAAATATTTAGAAATTATGCACACAAATAAAACGAGATAAAATTAGAAAGTAAAACAATTCAAAACAGAATTAGAAAAGCCTATCAAGAAGCAAGAAAAGAAAATATAATAATAATATAATACGAAAATATCAACTCGAAACTAGCAGGAGGCAAGGTACAAAGTGTTTCGAATCAAAGCGAATGGCAAAGCGAGAAGAAGCAGTGCCCAAGCAGAGCGAAAGAAAGAGAAAGAGAGAGAGAGAGAGAGAGAGAGAGAGAGAGAGAGAGAGAGAGAGAATAAGATACAAACTGAGAGACATACCGAGAGAGTGAAAAACAAATCGGAACGCTGAATTAGAAGCAGAACTTGAATAGGAACGCGGAAGAAGTTCAGTGAGAAACAAAGTGAAAAGTTAACAAAATTACGATACAAAAAAAAATCAATCTAGGGGAGAGAAAAAAGTGAAAATACAATTGAAATTTTGTTGAACACAATCGAAAGCGCATTGGAGCTTCGTTATGCTGAGAAATGTTTTAGCAACTATCTTGACGATCTGGTTGCGGTTTACTTGAGCGTTTCGAGTTTGAGTTGGCACTTGCAGTTAGTCTCGTCACATTGGCAAGTCTGCAAGAGGAATAGGAATAGCAATTGGAATAGAAATAGGAATTAAGCAAGCATTCAGCATTTGCTGCGTGACAGCATCTTTTTGACAAATTGAATTTTGCGAAGAACGTGCTGTTGTCTCATGACGCTCCATTTGCTCCGCTGAGCTGCATTGATGATGATGCCACAGACTTTGGAGTGAGCCCGAAACGCGACTGCAGTTGCGGCTAACACCGACTGTTGCCAAAGGGGTTTTTCGGCTACATCCCGTACCCCCCACCCACTCCCTCCCCGCCCCTGCTGTACTGTACGAGCGACTCCCTTGACGTGGCTCTAAAACTTTTCAATTACATTAGATGCTCAAGTCGATGTCAGAGGGGGCGGTCGACGACATGTGCTGGTGCTGCTGCTGGTGCTACCCAAGCGCCCGCTGACAAGTCATTAAATGTGACAAATTGCAACAGGGGCGTGGCTTAAAGTCGTTCGCTCCACCAAAGTTTTGGACCTTGGCATTTAATTAAACTAAAGTTAGTCCAAATCCGAAAGCTAATGCAATTCATTAAATATTTACGAATAATGGCCAAGCATATAACTTTGTTAGTCAATTTATAAATCTACAAGTGCACACACACACACACACTCGTGCATCTGTGTATATGTGCGCACAGGAAAAACTATAAGTGGGCCACAATGGCTTCTGCTTTTGACTTGTTTTAAATTGGCCAAAGAGAAAGCAGAGTCCTTTGGCCGGCCCGGCAAAGTGAATTTCTTTTTGCTTCGCCGTATTTGTATTCTGAGCATATTTAATATTTTTACCTGGCAAATTTACCTGCCCTTAAGTAGCATTCACCTTGCTGCAGTTGGGAGTAACGAACCTAGTTTTTTATTATACATTTTTTCCGCATAAATCAGCTTCAGTTTACAATGTTCGCACAGTGCATTAGTTGTTCTTGGAAGGCAGAAAAAATTATAATTAAATATTTTTTATTAAATTTAAGTTAATAGAAAATATATTTAATGAAACATTTTAATGATATATAAAAAATATGTAAGATTTATATTAATCAACTCTTTACTAAATCTAATTTAGTTTTCATATATAGTCTAATCTCTCCATCTCCCTCTACCTCTATCTATCTCTATAAGAATTGCCATTGTGAACGAATTTTCTGTAGTTATTATTTTATCTTGACCACTGTGGTAGGCCAGAGGCTATCTTGTGACGCTGTTGATTACAAGCAACAAGAGGCAACAGCAAAGGCAGGAGCAGCAGCGCTAGCAGCACCATGCAACATGCAACAGTCAAGTGCAGAAAATGGCCTCGGCATGTTCCTGCTGGCAGTGGCCTGGCCTGGCTTGGCCTGGTCACTTGGTAAATGGCGACTGTCAGTGGGAGCCAGCGGCTTCGTATTAACTGATTGATAGACTACAGCTCAATAAATTCAATTGTCACCCGTTGGGCTCTTCGGCTACTGTTACGCTCACAGCGCTCATACTTGTTGTTGCTATTGGGCAGATTTATGCGCAGTGGACGCGTTTGGCCAAAAACGACAAATTGTTAAGTTGGCCCGCAAGAGCTCAGAGAGCTCGTTACATAAAGCGCGCATATGACAAGCAATTTGTGTTTATTGTCATGGCCATAAAGATTTGTACGCATAAAGTACAGGCTCTGAGAGCCGTTGACCTTCGTTAGAGATAAGCACAGACACACACACACATATACGCACACACATACCCACACACACAGCGCATAAGCGAACACCATTTGGCGTCTCATTAAACGTTCATAAAGTTGATTCGCTTTTTTTGGCTCTGCTGTCGCCGCTTGATTAATATGCAATTTCTTGATGGCAGTTGCCGCCATTAACACACACACACATAAGCCACAAATACATTTATAAGTGCCCAGCTGTGTGTGTGCGTGTGTGTGTGTGTGCGACGTCTACTTGAGCGGTTTGGCTTTTGTTTGCCGAGCGGAAAAAAACACTGTGGCAAAAACAAAGGGATAATTTAAACTCTGTCATAAACTAGGTTAGCATCACAGCCACAGACACACACACGCGCACACAGCCACATGCCCACACATTTATAGTCTACCCCCACTCCATGTCTAGCTGCTTTATAATAACTGTCGGCTTTGCGTTTTTTCTTCATCAGCTCTGTTGCCGCCTTTTATTTTGCTCTTTATATCCTGCTCTTCGTATTTTATTTTCTTTTTTTTTTTTTTTTTTTTGCAAGACAATACGCGGCGCATTTATTTCATTCACCATTTTATTTTATTTTTTTTTTTATTTTGCTGGGCGTGGGCGTGCCACTGCCGGGTCATGCGGCATTATGCGCCGCATGCATTTTTTATGCGTCGCAATGGCTTTTATCACATATGCATACATCAGTATCCGATTTTTTTTTCTGGTTTTGCTCTCTTACTTTTATTTTTAACTCTTTTCATCTGTTTGCCACACAAATTGGCCACAGAGTTGGGCCGGCCATTGTTATATATACACTCGACATAATGAAACAGCGCGTTTCAAATTAACTTACCTAAAATATATATTTACCTAAAATATATATAATATATATATTTACAATGTTTAGTTATATTTTTCTAAAAGTTTATTTTAAATTGAAAACTGCTTGAATTTTTCATTAAATATACATATGGATTATTTTATAAAATTATATATATATAAAAACCTACGGAACAAATTTAGGATTTATATTGGATATAAATAATTATAGAATATATACTTAACTAAATCTGAGCTGAATTTATTTGTAAAGAAATTTACCTACTTTTTCATATTAAAAAACATTGTATTTATTTTATTTTATGTATTTTTTTAAAGCGCAGCTTTCCAATTAATTATTTATACAAAACAAAACAAAAATATGAATTTATATAAAAATTGTGCTTTCATATTTCGCCATCATAATATCGTTCAATTTTTCAAATATATTGGTATGCCCTTTAAGGTTATTTCTATTTCCATTTTTTTGATTTTTTCATTTTTTAAGTTTTACGCTTTGATTTTATTTTGCAACAAAATCTGTACTCGACTTTTAGTAACAGAATTCAATTAAATTGAAAAATGCATGACAACAATTTGTATGTTCGATAACTTTTCAGTTGTCCTGCCAGTCACATTGATAAAATGATAAATTTATTGCGAAAAAAACTGGTGTTATTCAAATATTATTAGTAACTGATTGAATGCACATTTGCTCTGCAGCTTTTTGCCCCTTAAATTTTGGAATATTTGTATATGTATATGTAGTAGAAGCAATCAATTAATCTCGGACATACCATGAATAAAACCAACAACAAATATCGATTCAGGCACCAGGAAAAAAATACAGAATGTAAGCAAAACAATAAAACTTTCTCACGAGCGTTATACGCATTCAGAGGCCAATATATTCGGTTTAGCGCAGAGTGGCCTAACTTAAGCTACCCTGTAGTCAGAGAGTGCTCAAAAACAGGTGAACTGTAAGATATATGAGATTGAATTTTTACCTGTTCATAAGGTAAATGAAGGTAAGTTGTATTTAATAAAGTTTAATATGAACTTAAAACAATATTAAAGAAACTCGCCAGCGATCAGGCAAAGTGTTTTTCAAATATATATAAAACTAAATATATTTCAAGTAAAAGTTAGTATATATGGTTAATTGTTATAATAAATAATAATAAACAATTTAAAAGTCTAACGCTAAAACCAGTAGATCACAAACTTAGGCCATTTGTATGCACTTTACTTAGCTCGACTGCATGCTACGCCTCTCAGAACGCATTTATAGTTATAGGGTATAAAATATACAAATTAAATTGCAGATTCTTTCATGTTGGGGCTTTTGCTCTTTGGCATGGCAGTTGTTATTGTTCTTTCGCTGTTGCTGATGTTGATTTTCATTTTGTTGCTCTCTTTGGCTCTCATTGGTGCTGCTCGTGTTGTTGCTGTTGCTTTTATTGAAAACACATGCAAATCGATTATTGTTAACAATTTTTTACCAATGCTTTTTTTTTTTTTTGCAAGCGCGTGTCGCGACATCGCACCAAACTGATTGGGCAATTCGTTTTAATGGCATTGCATAAACATCAATTAAAAGTGCCTGATAAATCGCACAGCTGTTTTATGCCGTGTTCGGCTTAACTATTTATTTAAGGTGTAATTGAATTATAACACTTATGCCACGCCCACACCATCCAAGCCTGACACTATGTCACCATGGCAATGACCACTGCCCACATCTTTTGCAATGTTTCGTTAAATTGTGGAAGGCAACGCTTCGCTGACTTTCACTCCCATTCGAATATTGTTCTTTGTTCTATTGTTCAACTGAGCTCCGGGTCATAGGTTAATTGATGATAAATGCATTGACCATTCCGCAACGCGTTATTCATGTGGGGTGCGCGACTCGGTTGGATGGAAATTGACATATCAGAGCGCACCCTTTGTATTTGTATAATTCATAACAATTATGAATGTATTGTCGAATGCTTTCTATAACGCCGAACACTGTGCTATGCGGTATTACGAAAGGTATTTTATGTCGTTGTTAAATGTCGTTGAATCAAGTAAAATATGCTTAAGGAAACACACGAAAGATAAACCATAGTTTTGGATATACCGACAAATCATTTAAAAGCACATTAAAGCTACTCCAATATCTTTAATCTGCAACATTATTGGAAACAGCTCTTAGAAAGCGAAAAGTAAGTATCACAGAAAAATTTAAAGACTTAAAAATGCATTACATTTTTAATCATTATTGTAAGCTATTAAAGTTATTTGAAAGTTGCTTAATGTAATTTGACAAAATTATGTTGAAAGCACATCAAAGCTTTAATTATATTATGTAGAAGTCGTATGAATTCATATGTGAAAAACTACCTATAATTAAGTAGAGTTCCTCCTCTCTCTGTATACCCAATTGTCTATATATTTCCATCAAATTAATTAAATATTTCATTAAGATATAAAATAATTATTATTAGCTTCCCAATGGCCAACGTCTTTCCTTAAATAAAACACCCCAATAAGCCATACAAAAATGTACTGGGTATGCGTGAAGCAGTCAGTATTCATTTAATTAATGAGCAATTCATTTAATTATAAACAATGCGAGCAGCCAGAGCACCAAAGCAAAACTCACACAATCTAAATTGAACGACTGATAATGCTGCCCACTTGCTTGAACACATTTCCCACATGCTTTCAGCACTGACAAGTGCAATGATTTCTCAACAGTGAACAGTGGGTGGGGCACGGGCGACATGCATGTCAAGCTAGTGTCAGTCGGCTGTGGGGGGAAGCACAGGGAGGTGTCAGTGAGGGTAAGCCATACCGTAACGCTCGGCATTATGGCAGTGTCAATTGCTATAACAATTTGTTAGTTTGTCAAAGTCTCTATGACAGTGCACTAAATTTGTCAGTTCGTGAAAACTGAAAACTGAAAACTGAAAACGAGAAGCGAGAAACGGGAAACGGGAAGGAACAAGAGACGAGAATTCATGCACTGAGCGCATGAATATTTTTAAATTCATTTCAATTAGCTCTGCTCAAGTGAATTGAAAACAAAGCTTTATAAACTGCAATCAGTTTATGGCATTTAATTATGTTAGAGCACACATTGTAAAGGCGAAAAGCGTCGAAAGTGCGGAGTCAATATTTATGGTATGCTATTACATTTTTGCATTCAGTTAGAAAAGTTCATAACTGTTATGTGAGATGCTTTTTATTAAAAGAGCGTGGAGTCAAATACACAATATAAATAAAATAAAATCAGTGAATATCAGGTAGTATTTTCACAGCATATGCATTAGCTCTTTATAAGAGTAAAAATTCATAATTTTGTGTTATTTTTTAAGAAAATTATATTTAAAAATTCACAATTGAATTTGAATCCTTGAATCTGGGTTTCTGTTTCTTATCAAATATTTTCTTTTCTTTTCCGTGCAAATATTTCTATATTTATTAAAATCAGTGAATATCAAGTAGTATTTTCACAGCATATGCATTAGCTCTTTATAAGAGTAAAAATTCATAATTTTGTGTTATTTTTTAAGAAAATTATATTTAAAAATTCACAATTGAATTTGAATCCTTGAATCTGGGTTTCTGTTTCTTATCAAATATTTTCTTTTCTTTTCCGTGCAAATATTTCTATATTTATTAAAATCAGTGAATATCAAGTAGTATTTTCACAGCATATGCATTAGCTCTTTATAAGAGTAAAAATTCATAATTTTGTGTTATTTTTTAAGAAAATTATATTTAAAAATTCACAATTGAATTGGAATCCTTGAATCTGGGTTTCTGTTTCTTATCAAATATTTTCTTTTCTTTTCCTTGCAAATATTCCTATATTTATTAATAAATTTTCATTTTCAGATGACTATATATTCTTTAAAAAAGTATATGGTCAAAAAAGTCATGAAAAAAAAGCTTTATCACAATTGAATGCAAGATATAAGTATCCCGTTTAAATAACATAGAACAATTTTGGCAACTATATTTAAACTAAATCAAATTTAGCCTAATAGCCAATTTAAAGCACAATATATATCGGATGCGCCTGAATATGAAATACAAAGAACAAATATATTTTTCGATATCATCAGGAAAATAAGTAGCAAATATGAATATGAATATATAAAATAATATAACTGCACAGAACTTATATTCCAAAACAATCAAGTTATATAAATATATACATATATGTATATATATAAAAGTACAACTAAACTAAATCATGCAAAATACATATCAATAATTTGAAAATGAGCATGAATTTTCAAACTTATTCAAGAACAAAAATACAAATCATCACGATAATGAAATGTAATAGAAAATTATAAATTATATATGATTTTTTTCCAAACTTCCTAAACTAACTGGTTAAAAAATCTTCTTTCTCTATATGAAATATTTTTAAAAATTTAAGTTCAGCTTTAAAGTGCATAAGGAAACTGGTTCATAGCTGTATGATAAAATGTGTACGCCCTGTTTTCTGTTTCATCTGTATTTGAGTGTAACTAAGCCAAGCATCTCGACCTCGCCAGCCTCCAGCCTCCAACCTCCAGCTACAGCAACAGCTCTAGCTATGGCTGTGGCTATAGCCGCAGCACATAGTGTCACACACACATACACACACACACACACACACACACATGTATAAATGCGCGGCCTGACACCTGACAGCCACTCAACAGCGAGTGGTTGTCGGACTTAAAAATAAAATAAGAAGTGAATAATAATAAAATGCGACAGCAACAACAAACGGACAGAGCTATAGAGAGAGGTATAGAGAGAGGTAGATAGAGAGAGAGAGAGAGAGAGATAAAGCATACATGCAAACATAAATGAAAGGATAACAACAACAAAATATAAATAAAAAGTAACAGCCGCGTGCTGACATGCAGAGGCGCCGGCAGAGAGGATGAGCGGCTCGATGACAAGACACTTTTTGATGTCAGTTATGTGACAGGCAGAGAGAGAGAGAGAGAGAGAGAGAGAGAGAGAGACTGAGGCACTCGAGGCACGAGGCGGGCGACTTATTTTTGGTGTGCCTGGTATCGCAGAACTTAAAAGAGATTTCAAGGTGAGGCGCACTTTGTATGCATGTCAACAGAAAAGTCAAAGTTCAAAAGTTTGGACAACAATAAACAGGGGACTTAGGATTGAGATCGGCAGCCAGCAGCTGTAGCTGAGCTGCTGGCTGTAGCTGCTGTATCAACGACCCGTGCACAGCACAACTATGCAAAGTCAAGTGGCAATTTATCATGCAATGCAACAGCAAGAGCAACAGCAGGAGGGGCTGCCATGTGGGGTTAAGTGGTGCCTAGTGCGAGTGCCAGTACGAGTACAACTAAATTAAATGGACTAACGGACAGCCCAATGCGTAGGCATGAATGAATCCACACCTACGCCTGGATAGCACACAATTGCGATTCGCTTTTGTAATTAATACCCTAGACTCTCTAGGGGATGGGGTATGCAGCCAAATGAGACCCTAGATTATCTAGGTGACGGGGTATGCAGCCAAACCTATAAAAAGCTGCAGCCCTAAATCTATATTGTTAGACATGTCCAAATTGAGTTTGATTTCCCAAGAGCAAATGTGGGATAGCCGACATGCCTTTGCCTCTGCTGGGTATTTATTGTAATATAAAGACAACAGAATGTGGGAAGAACTAGAACTAGTAGAAATAGTTGAACCTGAAATTAAAAGAAATATGAATTTGACACACCCCAACGACCGGACTTTCCGACTTCTGCCCTAGTTAACTGGGCAAAAGGAAAACTAGATTCGAGTTTGCAATTATAATTTTATTTTAAATCAAGCCAAAGCCAAAGAGGAAAACAAATACTTAATATAATAATATTAAATACTAATAATAATAAGCTGAGAAGTAAAGCCCTTAAGAGAAATTTAAAGACAAAAGTAGTTCGTACGGACTAAGGTAAACTTTATCAAAATGATAAAGACTTTTCTACAGGGTATCTACGAGTCACATCTGTGGCATGGTAACTTAAAACTATACACATGGGAAATCGCCAGGGAATGTATAAAAGTAATTGTAAGAAGGAAGCATTTCCGACTAGAAAAAGTATACATATCACAATCTTGACTGATCTATCAACCCATATAGTCTATATTTCAAGAATAGGAACTTCAAATATATATCTACGATCTTCAATTTTATTTTGTTATTCAAGACAAAAAGTATTTTAAAAATCCAGGGTATCCCAAGTTCAATCACAACCGCCTAGAGCACACTTCGTCACTGTTTTTGTTTCTGTTTTATTATGCTAGAGCCCTCGCGTTAGTTGAATCGATGCGACGCTGACCTTTCCCTCAATTAAAGGCAAGCACACAAATATAGCGCACAGTGCTGTGCAGCAGTAATGCGACCAGCTGCTGCCGCTGCTGCTCAGCGGACTATGCGGTGCTGTCGACGCTTTGGCTCATTAGACAGCACTACCAGCAGCCGTCGCTTTCATAATTTATTGGTACCTACGGCTGAATCTAATTTCTGGGATTTGCAACAGAGCAAATATGTTAAATACGAGCTGGACAGCAATTGGAAGCGGGAAGCTGGAAACTGGAATGGAAGAGAGACGTCTCACTCGCTACGCAGTTGTTGGGCGAGATAATGGACAAAACCAACGCTAAGTGCGGCCACAAAAGCCAAGCAATTAACAAGGCGTTTGGTTTAGGAGCTTTGCCATTGGCTTGGCCACTCGACAATCCTAGCCAACGAGAACAACCGCAGGCAAATGGCCAAAGGACGCTCGAGCGGGGCAGCAAAGGCTGACCGGAAATGCACGCAACTCGAGCTGAAGCTGTTGTTGACAAGGCTCTAAAGCATTGGACTGCAACCAAAGACGGCTCGCAGTCAGCAAGTCAGCCAGAGACCGCAACTGGGCCAGAGCGACAGGGAGAGGGAGAGGGGGAGGGAGGGAGCGTGAGCCACGCGGATGGCAACGGGACTTTGGTGTAATATGCGTAATTAAACAAAACCGCAAGTGGGGCAGTTGCACAACAAGCGGCAAGCGTCGCGCAGCAGAGCTGAAAAAAAAAACTATGTATATATAAAGGATACCACAAACGACACAACAAACACAGGACTACAAGAAGCGCAACGGAATAATTTTTGGATCCCTACTAAGGCGCTCTCCATATGCTCTTCATTTGTAGTATATATACCAAATGTAGTACAGATGCTAAATATATCAGATATATGCACAAAGCAACTTTGTATTTATCACTTTCAATATATTGGTTCTAATTCAATTGGAAAGTCAGTCTATATACATGTCATAAATATATGTATGTATACATATTATTAATTGAATTACCCAGTAAAATTTCATACATTATGTTCACTCATACAAAAATTAAAAATAATATCTACTTTGAAATGTAGAAGAAATGCAAAGAATATTTATATTATGTGTGCACAAAAAAAATACACACACAGACACAAATTCTGACTTTTATTCAAAAATTTTATGAGTGTTTTTTTCGCATTTTTTTTTTCTGCAGAAATAACAAGTAATTAATGAAATTGTTTAAGCATGACTGAATGCTTAAGCTGAATTGCTTTAGTGAGCTGCAGGGCTGCCAGATAGCTGAACAAAAATAAAAACAGCTTCATTTTTTATTTAAAATTCGAAAATTTAAAAATAAAAAAATAAATACATTAAAAAAAAAAATACAAGTAATAAAATACATCATTTGATTCAAATTATTTAATTGATTTACCAACCAAAAACTTTCATTTTATTACAAATCTAAATTTTATTATAAATTTTTCAAACATTTAAATGTATATGAAAATATAAATTTGTTTTTTTTTTTTATGAGTCTTCATATACTTGATTTTAATCTCGATTTTAACTGCAAAAAATTTGCATATTTTTCAATTAATTTTATTATATAATTAATTTAAAAATAACCAATAAAAATAGGCTTAAATTATAATTTGCAACAGCCTCAAAGGGAAACCCCGCACATCAATCAATTGCCTCGGAGAACAGTTTAACTGTAATTAACATAGTTCTCAGCTTACAAGGCGCCTGACAAAGTGTTAATGCCCAGCGAGTGAGCTGAGCCGTTTAAATTAAATATTTGCCGGGCAGCAATGCTTGGCGTGAGCCGGAGAGTGTCAAGAAGTAAAGCAAAGAGTTGAAATGCAGCAGCGCCACATTAATCTGGAGCATGCAGATTGAAGTGTCGCCCTGCTCTGTGAATCTGTCTGTGATGACAAGTTGAGCCGGGTCCGAAACGAATCGCCTTAATCCCTGTCAGACTTAAATGCAGCAATATTCTGGAGCCAGAATGCCGTGCACTTAAACCTCAACTCGACTCGAATCAGCTTGGTTGCGTCACCGTTCATTGATTTCACCTGTAAACGGAATATGCAACAATGTGAAATCGATTTTGCATTAGCCACGAAACACTTGAGCCAGAAACACCAGAGGCCCCAAGCAAAATATATTGATGAGCAAACAACAACGCAACAGTGGCTGAGGCAGAAGACGAACGTGCCAATAAAGATACGCAAAAAATGACGGAGAAAAATATGTAAACTATAAAGAGAAATTCTTGAGACTTAAAGAAAAATGAAATATGCACTCTGAAAGAGAAGCCAGGTCTGGACTCACAGAGCCAGTTAACCCAGTTAGCTGGGATTTGAAATTCAAAGCAGTCTAAGAGATAATTATCAAGTCAAGAGCAATGTTTATGTACATACAGATGAGAATATATAAATATATTTTTATATATTATAGAGAAAAATGTCAAAGAATAAATTTATTTAAATCTTAACCTAGCTAAGAGCACACAATAAAGTAGTTTTAAGTAGTAGACTGCATATACAAATATTTGCATACTACAGAACTCTAGTTGAACATATCGAATGACCACTGTAACGAACTCACTCAGCTGTCAAACTAACAACAAAGTGAGTTCAATTTAACAAAGACTTTTGCAGACCAGCCCGAAGCTGCCTCTTTCTTATACTCAGCATATTCATAGCATAACTATATTTAGATAAATATATAAAACTCTGGCCAACCTCATCTATTGGCCACTGTATTGGGCAAAGAACTCACTCACCTGTTAAAGCAGCCAAATTTAGCATAAATCCAATTAGACGCATCGCGAGCGCTGCTCGGTTCTTATTCAATATTGTAAATATTAATTGTTATTTTAGCGGAATTTATTGAGCTGCTATTGCAAGTGGCAAAAATTGATGCATTTATTGCACTTGTTATCAGCAATTTTTGTGCCCAAGCAGCGCCAGGCACTTCAATTGCTAGGCATTAGTTTTGAAGTTGTTGCTGTTGTTGCTAATTGTGAACACACCGATCCGACACGAGAGCCAACGAAGAGAGTGTGCGAACAAGACAGAGACAGAGAGACAGAGAACGAGTGTGAGTGAGCGACAGAGGGCCGAGAGCCGGAGTCTGAGCTTGAAGCTTACACGAAGTGTAAGCCAACCAACGCGCACGAATTTCACTTTATCACTGAATATAATTTTTTTTTCCAATTTCTTCGCTCGCAAATTGAGCGTTACACGAACGTTGCGTTAGCAACAATGCGCATGTCCCATGCAACATTTGGCCGATGTTAAATGTTGCCAGCAACATGCACGACGCGTCTATAAATAAATTTAAAAATCAAAGAAATTTCCTCTAATATTTATATTTAATTTATTATTAATTTCAAATTTTTTTAATAAATACATTCTTAAATAAGTGCATTGGAAAACTATTGATATTAGCAACTCCAAAATATGTAATTCATTTGCGTCTTACAAAACGCCGCTCACTCTTTGAATTTGTATCAACATGTTGCTAATGAAGGGGTAAAACATAACGAATGTTGCAGCAGCTTTGTCGAAAAGAGGGGAGACTTTGCCGAAAGCTCGTACAGCTTTTTAATATCTACTGTTGGGGTAGGTCCTTGGGGTTAAATGTGTATAACATATAACATATAACGTATAACATATACCGTATAACATACAACGTATAACGTATAACATATGCCGTATTGCATAAAACGTATAACATGTAACGTACTATGTATAGCGGATAAATGCTATTATGGCTAAATATTGCGCGATTCACCACACATCCTATAAATAAACCAGGTTTACATATGAAACTTGGCATTTTATAACACTTAGAGTGTTAAAATTGTTATAGCAAGTAGATTTATATTATAGTTATATTAGATGAGACACAAACCATACTATAACAACATGGAATGACAGTTAATCTGTTAAAGGTGATTAATATGTTAGACAATTAACTTAAATGAACAACTGGTAAATAAACCAATTTTTTATATATTAAAGAATTCAAAAATTAATTTTTAGCGATATACATATATTTAAAATATTTGTATTTCGCGCTGCAACTATCGATTAGCCCTCAGAAATAAGAGCTTAGCTAAAGTAATGATGACAACACTACAAGCATTGGCAATACCTCTTTATCAGTAAGCTTTTTACGCAGTTCGACGGTAATCGCATAGCTAACTGGTTCGTAATTTGGTGATAAAAGAGCAATAAAATACAAAATGTGTGATCAGGATAGTTCAAATTCAGGAACTAAAGATGATCAGCTGACTTCTGACACTTCAAATAAATCTAATGAATTCCACGATGGAGCGTGCTCTTCTGTGAATCCCCGGAGAAATCATGGTACGAGCAACGTTGCCCTTATGGTTACCCATCGATATGCATTCGAATATAAAATGTCTCATCCGCACCGTGGGCTGGCGATGATCTTCAGCCATAAGCACTTCGATAATAAATATCTGCCATCACGACCCGAAACAGTTATCGACTGCAAAAATTTAAGTCGTGTGCTCAAACAGTTGGGTTTCGATGTACGGATTTACAAAGACCTATGCTACGAAAAGTTAAAGAAAAGCATAAATAATGCTGCTGCCATGGATCATTCGAATAACGATTGCATTCTCGTCGCTCTGCTAACGTATGGCAAAAACCATGAGGTCTACGCTAGAGATGATCCTTATGAGTTGGACAGCATTTGGGAATCCTTCACACCTGACAAGTGCCCCACACTGGCGGGTAAGCCGAAGATGTTTATTGTCCAGGCCTGTCGAGGCAATCTGAGAGATCCAGGCTATGTCCTTCATTCCAAAGGAAATATCGAAACGGACGGTGATTCGAATAGCAGCTATAGCATACCAAGATTT
Organism: Drosophila mayaguana; assembly: GCA_037075325.1. Classification (NCBI taxonomy): domain Eukaryota; kingdom Metazoa; phylum Arthropoda; class Insecta; order Diptera; family Drosophilidae; genus Drosophila; species Drosophila mayaguana. Next base: position 8,781,446 of record JBAMCG010000068.1, on the reverse strand, counting down.
GCGGATTTTTTATTTGCCTTCTGCACAATTCCCAATTACAGATCGTGGAGTAATACCTTAAATGGCAGCTGGTTTATACACAATCTATGTGAGGAGCTGGAAGCCAATGCCCACTCAATGAATATGCTCAGTCTACTTACCTTTGTCTCCCAGCGCGTGGCCAATTGTGAGAATTACGAAACACAAGAAAAACAAATAAGCTGCACCATGTCCACGCTGACACGAGTTTTGAATTTCTAACATTACTCACAAATGCCTCTATCAACAATCATATGTATATACATTTTTATTTTTGTAAATATATAATTTTATCTTCACATTAAATAGATTAGACAAACCTTTTTTATTTACTATTATTACGAATTAAATTTACAATAATAAAATAAAATACTCCTAACCGAAGAAAAGCTTGAAAAATAATAATAAAAAAATTCAATAATAAAACCCTATATGTATATTATGACATACTATATATCAAACCTTACTAATTATTACAATAAAAACAATAGATAAATAGATAAATAATAAAAATATATAAAATAAAGTTCGTTTTTTTTCAAATATATTCCCTTTTTCTAACATTTGAATTTTATTTCTAGAGTGAAAATTTATCTCAGCCATATCGAAAGCGTAATCGATATATTTATCAATTCAATAGGCACATCTCTAGCTAATCGCTTATTATTAAAACTTTACACACCCACGTCGGCATCCAACAAGTAAACGTTCGAAGTGTAAGATTTGTAAACAATGTATTTTCATAAAATTATTGGTATCATATACCTGGGGATTATTACTGTATATGGTGCTGGCATAGAGCGCGTTGATGATACCGATTTGATACATATTCTAACCGGCGAAGGCGACGTAGTTGCATTGTTTACGCGCGGCAACTGCGCGGAATGCGACAAATATGAAAACGTTGTTGACAATATTCAGGAAGAAGTTAAGCAATCGCTGGGAGCGTCTGTTGTGCAGGCACACGACAGCAATTTAATTCACATCTACGATCCGAGCAGGGAGCCAGCATTGTTATATTTCCGTCGCGGAATACCGATTCTCTATCATGGAGCGATTGACGGAGAAGAAATTATACAATTTTTCAACGATAACCGCGAGCCAGCGGTGAAGGAGCTTTCTGATGACAACTTCGAGCATTTGACGCAAGCCTCAACTGGAGCCACTACGGGAGACTGGTTTGTTTTCTTCTACTCCGCAGAATGCGTGCTCTGCCAGCGTCTATATGCCGTTTGGGAGTCCGTTGGTGGCTCACTAAAACGCAAGATAAACGTGGCACGAATGAATTCGTTGGCCGCTGGCTCCTCTACTGCGAATCGGCTAAAAGTGACGACAACTCCTGAATTCGTTTTCTTACGTCAGGGCAAAATCTATCGGTACTCCTCAAAGGAATATACTCCAAAAGCTTTCATCGAGTTTGCCGAGGGCGGATATAGGAAAATTAGTCATCCAGAGATTGTTCCCAAACCATCCAGTTTTATGGATGAACTATCTTTTGGACAAGTTATAGACTATATCAATAATCAGGGCAAGCTTCCGTTGGCATTATTTGGGGCACTCATCGTTTTGTTTCTTCTATTTATTGTTAAACGTCTGTTTAGAACTTCGTCAAAGAAAGCCGTGAATAAAAAAGATAAATAGTTTGGGGAGCAGGTAAATATAAGTTTAGCTTATATGTGGCATATCGCATTCCTTGTACAGCAACTTTTGTACTTAAAAAAATGTATTTAATAAAAAGTTATATTTTAATGTAAAACATTCAACCCCGATTATTTGCTATCGATATATGTAGGTCGCAGGGTCTTACTAGTTTCAGGTATTTTGGTTGTTTGTTTTAATCGGTCACACTGGTCATCAAATAATATTTGCAAAGAAAGTTTACAATGGTTGGATCAAATTTTGGCATTATCTACCATCCGAGTGCTGGCGGCGGCTCATCTGGCCAAGCCAACACTGGCAGTGGCACGGCTTCTGGAGGTAGCGGTGGCAATAGTTTCAATGCGATTTCGGGCGGCGATCGTTCTGCACCAGCATCGCATCTCAGTGACTTTATGTTGCAACTAGAGGACTATACACCTCTGCTGCCTGATGCTGGTAGCTATCCCTTAATATATGTTTGATAGAAATATTTTATTGCAATAATGATCGACTTTCAGTCACATCGCATTATCTGAATATGGGTGGCTTTCATGCGGATGACAAGCGCATTGTTCGGCTAATCTCCATAGCAACTCAGAAATACATGTCGGACATCATTGACGATGCACTGCAGCATTCGAAGGCGCGCACACACATGCAAAACTCAAACACACCCGGTGGCTCAAAGGTACGTTGCTGTTGTTTATATAGAAGTTTCATAAATATTTTTATTCTGATATAACTTCATTATAGGCTAAAGATCGCAAATTTACCTTAACCATGGAAGATTTGCAGCCAGCACTAGCTGACTACGGCATTAATGTGCGAAAAATGGACTATAGTCAATAGGCAATTCGGCAATTTACATATTAAGTTATTTTATTTAAGTTACACTCATACATATTCTGTCAAATAAAAAGAAAGTCCCCAAGATTGCGCTCTTGTGATCGGGCTCCAAATAAATGTTGACAGTCAGTTTGATGTCACAGAACTTAAATTAAAGTTAGGATAATATCTTTACAGGCTGTAAATCACTAGATTCATAATACATTCTAGCTAATCGACTATTTATCGACACATTAGAAATCTTTTAAAGCTATTGCTGGTGCCTCCCGCTACTTTGAAAGCTAATACACCAGTGAGAATCGTTACAACATAGTTGGGCAGGAGACTAGCCCAGTACAGCTCATCCGCATTGAGAAGAGTCAACAGGGAAACGAAGAGATGTGAGCCAACTACGTAGAAAATATGTAGATAGTTATTTGTATCAAAAGCGTTGAAGAAGATGACGCTCCAGAATGTGTGCAACAGAATAATTGAAAGCACTTGGACAGCCGACGTGACGAAGAACATTTCAGAGCCGCCCTTGAGGCCCATTGTGCCAGGTCCAGTCTTCAAATATATAATGAATACTGATTAGAATATTTATTTGTTATAAGTAGTGAGTCACGCACCATATCCGCCAGCACATTAACCAGCGCAAACAAACCCGATATAATCCCAAATCCTAGTCCTGAAACGTAAGCCAAAATATGTTTGTTTTCCGTGATCCGCGTATCCTCAGCCACGGCGTGCAATGCGTGTTCAGTACTGCGCAGAATGCGATAGATGATGTAGCGAAAGCATTCCTGGAAGAGCACCGAGAACACCACACCAAAGGCCAGCACATCACGCAGAGGAACAATCGCAAACCACAGCATCGACGACAACAGCAATGAAAGCAGCCAAAAGAAGGCGGCCGCTATGAGTATTATGATACGCATGGAGTCATTGGCAATGGTGAACACAAACAGTGCAAACGGTGTGCCGAATGCAATCAGTGTACAACCAAAAAATTCGGGTAGCGTCATATTTATTGTCACAAAAAAGAAAACCCTCCCACTCTGACAATTTTTGTTTTTTTGCTTTTTCTTTTTACTTTGCGGTGACAAGCCGATGACAATTACCAAGTCTCTGTAGTCGTGTAACTTATCGATAGCGATAATGTTTGCAAGCACTCTCCCCAAATGCAGCATATGGAATTTACAAGGGGCTGTCGGAATAACAATATTGTTATTTAGAAATTAATATTATTTGCGAACTAAATAAGTATATAATCTTGACATCAGCTAATCATATAATAAATAAGTAAGGTTTGGCAGCGAAAAGTATTTAATATTCACAGGAATTAATTTCATTCATATATAATATAGCCGTGTAGAGTATTCCATATTCAGCTAATTGCTTAATAGTCGATCAAATATAATTTGATATATTCTGTTCGTGCGTGAGTTTCGTCGTGTAAGCATATCGATAACGATAAGCTAATGTTTACATACGCTTTCAAAACTGTAGTTGGCTTTCATTATTATGCCTCACTAAGAGGCTTAAACATTATTAAATTGCATTATTAAATCAATAAATATATTTGTATAGTTATTATTAGCCCTTAAACGAATATCATTACTGATTATATTATAGAACTAATACACCGCAATGCGGGTGCTCAGAACCTATTTGCACTCTCAAAACGACCCAAAGAGTGCATTTGATAGTCGGTGTAGTGTGTTGTCGTGATATAGACAAAGGCGCCCCACTTACTTTCGCACTGGGCTCGTCAATGTTTTGGTTTGGGTCTTCGGGGATTAGTCACTTGAAGATTAGCAAGCCTTATACAAACGCCACAGAAATAATTGAAGTGTTATTAACGGAAAATTCATAGTGCACCACTGTTAAGTAATTTATTTTTGTGACTCGATCTACAAGTGAGCAGAGAATTATACAAACAAGTGCACCAATGCGATAGTTAACTGTAATTGCATTCGACTACTTTAAACTTTCTAGTGCATGCTATAATGGCAAAACGTCTACTGCCCCACCAGCCGTCTGAGGATGGTCCGCATCCGGACGACGAACCTGATAGCCCGGCCATTGAGGCAGCCGCCTTAGACATACCCCCTCAAGCTGTTGACCCAACGGGACAGAAAGGTGAGTCAATTAGAATCCAAAGTGCAGTTTTTAATAATTTTCATATATACATATGTATATTTCAGCGTTCTGGGAGAGCTTCAATCCATGTAAAAAGTTTCGTCCCACTGCTGATGGCAGCTCGGAACTACGTTTTGAGATTCTGCTGGCCCACATAATGCCGCGCGAAAACGAGGATGCGAAAATCAAGCGCTTCGTCATTTACGAACTAACTGTGCGCCAGGACTCCAGCACCATGGATGAGCAGCCGGCCAAGATTGAGCGCCGCTATACAGACTTTCGGGATCTTTATCAGTGCCTCAAGCGGGAGTTGCCCAACGAGCTGGCCAGCGTTAACTTCCCCAGCAAGGTGCTCATGGGCAACTTCTCAGAGGAGCTGATTGCCGAGCGGAGCGCAGCCTTCGAAACATTTCTTACGCATATCGCCAGGAACACAAAGCTGCGGGATTCGGATGAATTTCTACGCTTCTTGCAGAACGACGAACTAACCCGGGCATGCCAGTATCTGGATGAGCGACGCAATGAGATGGCCATACCGATACTGGAGAACTGTTTTCGCCTGTTGAACAAGATCTTCATGAATCGATCGCGACCCGTTCTGCTGATGCTCTGCCGCCTGGTGGCTGCCTGCACTGCCTCACCGGTGCCCCATCACTCAGCGGAGCGTTGGGCTCTGCTCGCACTCAGCCGGTTCGATACGCTCTGTGATATTGACTTATTGCCGCTCTATATACCCCTGCTGCACACCTGTGCACACTTGTGGTAGGCACTTGAAGCTATAATTGGATAGTTCATAGCTTACGTTTGTATTCGTTGATTGCTTGCTTTCAGGTGGCAACGGGGTCAGGATCAGAAGCCCATAACGGATCGTTTAACGGAGATGTCCAGGCAGGGCATTAATACGGCTAATATCACGAGTCTAATGCAGGCAATTCACAAACTGGATCCCCGCACTGAAACCATTTGAATGCACAATGTAGACAATACTCATACACACACACATACACACACACACACTTATACATATACTCCCTCGAGCCGTAGTGCTAAGCTAAAAGTGCAATTAGTAACAATTATCGTGCAATTAGTATTAGAGAAGTTTGTCAAATTTATATTTACATTGTACTGCGTCTCACGGCCCTTCCATTTCTGTCACTATTTTGTTTTGTGTTTCATGTATGTCTAATAATATATATCTAGTAAGTTATGTTGCTTCACCATTTAACTTGATTGTAACTGTATCGAATGCTAGAGGTAAACCCACTGATCACAAATGAAAATGTCTAAAAATTAACATTCCTGTAATATCAAACGATCTATTATCAAATTATGGGCAATTATATTAAGAACATTATCAAATATATAAAGCAACGATAGTCTGAATCATTTTATTGTGCATTTCATGTATTGGCACGCATATATAAATATATGCGTCATTTCGGAGAGGAAATGAGAATTACGTCAATTTTTAGCTATGCTGCATGAATATTTTAAATATCTATCTAGAAATAGCTAAAAATGAAATTAAATGAAAAGCACGTATCATTTTCTTGAGTGAGCTCATCGTATGCGCTGAACTAGAATATCGGACTCTCTTATACTCTGAGGCTTGGGCACTGAAAATCTTCAGACATCAGTCCGGATAAGATCATGAGATAGATAAAAGCACTACCATCACGACTGTGTGATTGTAGTGGCTATATCTACAGATCAATTGGAATAACTTCAATTCAATTGAAAAGCCTGAGCTTAACATGGCTGAAAAATCTAAAATATATACTTTTTTATACTCTAGAGTTTGAGTTCTAAAAATCTGCAGAGATCAGACCGGATGCAATTAATCAATTCGCAATTACTATATGCACAACTGTATAATTGGGTTGGTCAACAGCATGAATAATATCATTTAAAATCCAGTTTAAATTCTGTACAAAGAAAACCAAAAACTAAAATCTAACCTAATTTCACTCTAATTAAAAGTGAAGACTTAAATGAGCTGATTTTTAATTCGATTGAGCTTGATTAATACCATAAATAATATCAAATAAAATCCAGTTTGAATTTACATTTCAGGTCTTTTCAGCATTGAAACATCATGAGCTGCACTTAATGGTCATTAAACATTTTTATGAATATATTTTAAGTCAATTATTAAATTAAAATCTAAGGTGCTCTTAAATAAATCATCTTATTATACGTTTTGTGAGGCTCGCTCGCCAACGCTGGCCAACTATAGGTGCATGTCTAAAACAATCGCATGCATTCATTCAATAAGCTGGCAAGTCTTGGGGGTGCTCAGCGGCTACTCAACATTGCGTATACATAATTTTAAATGTACAATTTTTCAGAGACAGCTTGCAAATCGCACCAATGTCATGATGGCTGTGGATGTGGTGGTGGTGCAGTGGAACAGCGGTGCAGCGGAGCAGCTTGTAATTGCTTCAGCGGAACAGTCGCGTAAATGTTTTCAATGCCTGTGCAACAGCCTTTGTAGTGACAGCCCTGGGAAAGGGAAAATCAAATAGTTAAACAAACAATGGAGCAGACTCTAACGCCAAGCACACGGATACTCACCTCAACACCGTATTACTGAACTCATCCAATTGCTGTTGTGTGGCAGTCACGTAGCCGCCGCTATTCTTCTTGGGTAACGAGTCCAGCGCATGGGCAAGGAACGGCTGCATCTCAGCCTGCGAAACTACATGCTTCAGTTCGTTTAGCACCTCGGCGACGTCGGCGAGCATGTAGGAGTGCAGCTGGAAGACGGACGCCTGTATCAGATTCATGACCAGAGCGCCGCCATGCTGCCTGGCAAGCTCAATGACCAGTGGCCGGCACTCGCTATACCGATGGCTGCTGCGCCCCCAGGTGAGCAAATTGATAAAGAACTTCATCACCGACGAGTTGGCCTCCCGGTGGTCCAGCGAGCAGGCAATCAGCGCGCACTGGAAGATGGGTGTGATGAGGCTGCTCTGGAGCAGCTGCAACGGACAGCAGTCCAGGTAACGTGAGGCCAGCCGAAAGAAATCATCGACCGTGTCGGGATTGTTACGCAATCCGTTCTCCAACTGCAGCAGCCCAAACGTGGGCTCGATGAAAGCCTGCAGCATTTCCAACAATCCTGTAATGCACTCATTCGACTTGGCAAACTCATCCACCAATATGGAGCCAACATATAGAAAGCAACTGTGATGCTGCACTGCGTAGAGCACGACGATCTGCTTGATCAGCGGCTCCACCAGCATCACCGCCTGCTTGCGCACCATGCGAATGCCATAGCGTATCAGACGGCAGGTGCGCTCCATGATGCGCGATTCGCTCTGGTACTTGTCCAGCACACGCGAGATGAGCGGCCAGGCGTCATTTAATATTGCAACTGTAGGATGTTCCACATTGTCGGGCACATCGGGATTCGTGTGTCTTATTATAGCACAAGCGCGATCAATCCAATAGACTGGATCACTCCGCTCATTTTTGGCCGGATCGCAGTGGCCGCTCTCCAACAACTGGACTAGGGGCTGCAACTGGAATCCCACAATCTCTCGCAACGCTGGCTGCAGCTGCTCACGTGGCAGCTTCGTCAAGATCAACGATATGCCCTTCAGCAGCCCAATGGCTACATCATTATTGATCTGAAAGCTGTCCAAGCTGTGCGCTATCTGCACCAGGCCGCTGATGTGGCAGATCATTTTCTGCCTGCATGCCGAACAGATGGAGGTGAGTGCAATCGCCGCCGCCGGCGCCAGCCCGTTCTTTTGCTGCAGTGCGTACAGCAGAAAGTTGAGCACAGCCTCAAGCAAATCCGAGTGATTCTCAATCCAGTCGCACAGTTCTCCAATGAGCATTATCGATGTATAGCGCACCGCAATGTGCGTTTGATCCGTCATATTAAGTATCGCCTCCACCACCTTGGGTATCACATCGTTCTCCTCGCTAAAATCAAATGGAATTTATAAGTAATCAAAATCTGATCGAGTATATTTAGCACTTACGGCAATATATTCTTGGCCACATTTTGCATAACAAATAGCGCCGCCTCTGTGGACTCCCACGTTGTGTTTGGATCTTGTAGAATAATAAACATTTGCTTAAAACAAGCGCCAGAGCCAACAATGAATGCCACGTCCTTCAACAGATCCGAAACCTTGCGACGAAAGTCCTATGAAAAGAGAGCCAAATTTTAATTAAGTTTATATGAATATCTCCGGTATATACTTTTCCTACATAGAAATTATTGTTCTCCTCGATGAGACCATCGTGATCGCTCTCCATTTGTGCGTGTCGAAAGAGCGCGCTGATCAGACGCTCAATGTGGGGCCTGAAGCGCTCAGTTAGTTTTTCGTCGTACCGCTGGAACAGATCCTCGCTGAGTTTGTACCACAAATAGAAGGTGACCTCTGCCACTTCATAGTCGAAATGACCGACGCACAGCAACACCAGATCCAGGCCCTTCATCGCGTACTGCGATTCGAAAATGTCCACGGAGAAGGCATCGCAGAGTGTTGTAAAGATCCGGCAGTAGTTGATCGTCTTGTCTGTGTCCTCGTGGGCGACACTCAAATGATATGCCGTCTCCAGTTGACAAACTGTCTCAAAGATGCGCGTCACCTGTGGATCGACCTCCAGTTGGCCGCTGCGCGAGCCCATGCAGCTGAGCAGCGCACAGACGCATTCGGTGGCATTGTCGTGCAGTTTGCCCGACGTTTCAGCTGGCTGGTTGAGGAGACGGAAGGCGAGCTGGGAGAGCGCATTGTCGCAGATGTGGGAGAGGGGGAACGCTTGTATGACCAGCCAGGCACTGTACGTGCGCAGCGTGGCAATCCAAATCCGTTGCTGGTCCAGATCCTTGCGCTGCGAGCACATGCACAAAAATTCCAATACACATTCGGCACTGGCGTCCAGCTGCTTGTGCACCTGCTCCCGTCGATTGGCGCCCAAGCGCAAATACCGTGAATCAATCTCCTCGGGTAGCACCTTCAGCACCTCCAGCAAAGGCCAAATAGCCGCAGGATGTGGAGCGAGCGCCTTTATCAGATCGCTAATAGGTTCCTGCCACGTGGCCATTAACAACGCCAAATCGGCCACGGCCAGACTGAGTTGTGTCACGATCACGTTGTCCGTCTGTTCGTCGATCTGTGCAATATGCGTGATCAGCGAGTCTCGCAGAGATTCGTGTGTGTGGGGAGGCAGCTCGCTAAAGGAGTTTTGTATTTTGTTACGTATCGTCTGAGCGGCAAAGTAATTGGCGTGCAAATCTCGCTTCTGGTGCAGCAGCTCGTCTGCAATGGTCCATGAATAGATCTAGAGCAACAAGTGGGTGTAGTTGGCATAAAGAGTTTCATTTGTACAAAAGTAGATACCCAACTGGGAGTAGTCTGAAACTTACCGACTTTTGAAACTCCTGTAGCCATTTGTTGGCTTTTTCCTGCTCCTTAGGATTGGTGCCTTGGAATAATGCACTTATCGCTTGATATACAATATCCACCGTATATGTGTCCATTGCGCCGGCTTACAGGTAGATGTAATCAAAGCATTTATTAATATTGCTAAAATTGTTTCTATTGAAAGAATATGTGGCGGCTCGTCGATAATTGACAGATGTAGGCTGATAACATTTATGAGCAGGGCTGCAATTGAATGCAATGGAATGACAGCCTCGGATATTATGGCATAATGTTTATTTATATACTTATACATATATAAATATACATATACATGTACATATGTGAAATATATTTAGATACTTAAGTGCAATCCTTTGGGCGTGCATATATAAATGTATACACATCTCAATATACATATATACGTACATATATCGTGCAATTATGAACGTTCGACAATGTTTAAAGTATTTTAGTGGTTTTAAGGATACAAATTTACACATTTGTAAATTGAATAAAAAATTATGATTAAATATGTTTTGGTATTTATTAAATACTAAAATTATATGCGAAATCACACTGACATTATCACAGACCAGAGCTTACTCATCCCTTTGTCAGAATTGTAATAAATGCCTTTTAAATAACTTTATATTAAATACTTTTGAATGCTAGACCAATTTGCGGATTCAAATATTAATGCTTACTTAAGTATTAATTGTATGTTGACGCGATTTGCAAAATCACTGGGACCAGTCACAGACCAGAGGAACTTGCTCATCTCTAAGACAGATGTGTCATCGAAATCCTATACGATATATCGACGTAGCTGGTTGTTAGCAAAATTTGCAATGGATAAGGATTCCGATTCCACGGTCACCTCCTTGGATGAAAATACGGAAAACTTCTGCACAAACCCCACGCGCGATATTCTGGCCGAAGGCATTACAAATCTCTTCAAGCCCACCATCGAAAAGCTCGACGAACGCGTCGCATCGACCATACAACTGCAAACGGAGCTGCGTGGACAGTTGGATGCACTAGCTGCACAGTTGCGGGATATTGAGAAGGCACAGAACCAAATACCCGAATTCGCCGACAAGGTCAAGGAGTTGCTGAACGTCAAGCACAAAGTGACCATTATCAGCAACGTCCTGAGCAACAGCCAGGAGCGTTTGACTGGTCTGCACCGGCTCATTGAGAAAGAGCAGCGGAGGCGACAGGCGCTGCTGGACTCGGCTCTGGCCACCAACATATCGTAGACATGGAGACGCCACACACCGACCACCTCTCCTCGGCCGACTATGAGCACGTCTATGAGCCGGCGGAGGATTCATTTTTGTTGCTTGACGCCCTGGAAGCGGATTTAATGTTTCTGGACACACTGCAACCGCGTCTGTGCCTCGAGATCGGCTCTGGCAGCGGCGTCATCATCACCGCCCTGGCCAAGCGCCTGGCCAACACCGCCCACTGTTTGGCCACGGACATCAATCCCAAGGCATGCGAAGCCACGAAGCGGACAGCGATCCGAAATGGAGCTCGATTGGATAGCTTGCGTTGTAATCTGACGGACGCACTGCGTCGACGCTGCATAGATTTGCTACTCTTCAATCCGCCTTATGTGGTAACCAGCGATGAGGAGCTGCAAACCCAAAAACTGACAGAAAAATCCGTGACTGAGCGCAATTTGGTCTATTCCTGGGCAGGCGGCACAGATGGCCGGCGTGTGACTGATATTTTATTAGAGCAATTGGATGACATACTCTCGCCCAGCGGCGTGCTTTATTTGCTACTGCTGCATGAGAACAAACCAGATGAGATAATCGAACAATTGAGGCGTAAAAGGTTCGAAGCTGTCAAATATATGGAACGACGCATTCCGGGGGAACATTTGTATATACTAAAGGTCAAAAGATTTGCAAATTAATTATATATATTAAATTAATGTTAACCGATTCTATTTGAACAACCAATTAAAAACTAACTGAGCTTAGCTCGCTAGTGGTTTGAGTTTTGGCTAAGGAATAAATTTAATTATCGATAGTTCGTTTTTTGTTCTACTGGAAAAAATTAAATTCAAATGCAACAAAAATAACAGCGTAGCTTGCCGGTGGTACGAGTCTTCTCTAAGGGATATTATATATGCATATATTGATCGTTAGGTTTAAAATAATTCATTAAATCAGAGTGGTGTAAAGTAAATCTAAAATTAGGTTCGAGCTTAGCTTACTCTTGGTTTGAGTATTGGCTAAATGATTCTATTAAATTATCGATAATTAAATATACGCTGTTATGTTTTAAACAATGCAAATGATTCATTGCTGACAGCATGTGTATAGACTTAATTGAATCGATGGGCGAGGGCCTGTTAATTGAAACTAGAAAATACTAGCATGCATTGCAAAGTAATTTTTCAGCTTAATTGCAGAGTGAGCGAAATCGAATTTTGAACTACCCTCTGCATGCAACCCCCAACCCTCATGAAGCTGAAAATGTAAAACAAACCGATACGATTACGGCACCAATGAATTATGTATAACAAAATGCACACACACCAACACACACATGTGTAATAGGTGTACATAGACATATTCGAATAACTACCCCTACTTGGGTTAAGAACCCTTGCTTAATACTCTAAGGGCGGGTGTGGGATTTCAGGTAGAATTTATGCTGCTGATGCTGCCCCGCCCAATGGAATGAAACGACCGATTTTATTGGCATCTGATAACTGCCAATTCTGATGTTTTTTTTACGTTTTTTTTTTTTTTTTTCTTTACGTAATTACAATAATTTATTTTCTCGATTTTTTCGTGGGTTTTATTTACTTCTCTTTCACTACGACTGGATTGAAATTTTTGTTTCTTTTCTTTTTTATTTACAAAATTTGCTTTTAACATTGTTTCTGGTATCAAATTGTTCATATAGAGTATATATATAATATATATGTTATTCATCTGTAAGCCTTTAAATGCTCATTAATATTGCTATATTGTGGTATGTTGGTTAAATTGGTTGGAAAATTGTTGTAACTTTTATTGATTGTTTAATGTTTTTTTTTTTTTTGCTCGGCCACCAAGTATCAGTCATTATAATTAAAGTGAGTCAATATATCAATTAAACCCCAAAACTACTTAATAATTATATATATATATACGTGTATGTGTTAGTGTATATAACATTAAAAGTTTGTTCATTATTCCATTTCTTTTTTTTCTGTATTTTTACAATTTACAAATGAATTAACTTTTTAGTATTAATTGATTTGATTTTGCCTTTTTTTTTTTAATACTGACATTAAATACTTAAATTGATAATAACTTAGAGTAATGTATATGTTTGTATGTGTGTGTGTGTGTGTAAATGCTGAAATAAGATAGAAAGAGCGCAGTGAATATAGAAATCAAACTTCCCGTTGAACAAAGCGCACACTGGACGCCAAAAGTTGTGAAACCAATAATACAATTTCTTCTCAAATAGAAAATTTCGAATGTTTTTCTTTTGTTCGTTTTTTGTATATTTTTCCATTTTAATTGCATTTGCTTTTTCGATCATTCATAAAATGTAACGTCTAATTTTAATAATGAATTTTGTTTTTTTTTTCTTCCTTTTATTAATTGTTTTCTTCCTTTGTTATTATTTTTAAGTAAATCATGGGTTCATCGTTTACGCCGTCTGTTCTGCTTCTTATTCTTCATCATCATCGTGATCTGCTTGCCATTATTTGTTTTTTTTTTTTTTAACTTAATACTTATGACTTAAAGGAAAGAAAGAGCTTGGTTTTTGTATAGAATTTGTGTTTTTTCTGAGGGGGATGTTTACTTATTTCGGTTTTTGTTTGTTTTCTCGCGCATTGCGAAAATTGTATTTTTATATATAAAAAGTACACATAAAATACAATTAAAATAAAATAAGAAATAGAAAATTATTTCTTAAACATAAAAATTATATACTTTTGCGATTTTTTTGTGTCGTTTTTTCTCTGGTTTTTGTTTTTTTGCTTGTAACTTTTTATTTATTAATTTAAATTTTTTGTTTGTTTTGTTTGTATTTTTTTTGTTGTTTTTATTTTATTTTTATTTTATTTTTATTTTGTTTTGACTATGTTATTATTACGCTTGATCGTCCGAACCGGAACCGTCATCATTGTCATCATCATCATCTGTGTGGAAAAAAACAAGAAATTTGTCTTAGTTTTGAGTTGGACGGTCAGGAAAAATGTGAATAACTTACCGTCGCATTCAATGTCGTCCTCCTCACCATCGTAGGGTACATCGTATTCGTCGCTCTCGATTTCGCTGTCACCCTCGATGAGATCATCTAATACCTCCTCCTCATCGGAATCGCCATCAGCGGGTTTATCTTTCTTAGCTTTCTTTGATTCGGCGGATTTAGCCTGAAAATGAAGGAATGAATCAAATGTCAAATGAGTAAAGTTTATCGATAACAACACAAAGGACTGCTATTGCTCTTTCATCGGCTACTGCTACTTCAGCTGAAACCTTTAGGGCGCCCATTTTAAACCCCACACTTCTCCTTGATCAAGGGCAAAGCGTATTGTTGATGGAAACAAAATAGAAAGCCAACATACGCATGTTCTCCCAACATGCGTGTTTCTTCTGTATGTGTGTGTACATGGTCGTAAAAAGTATATTTTAAGCCCACAAAACGAGAAAATCGCCCTTTACTGGGTAGCAGCAGCAACAGCAGCAAAGAAAAATCGTTATTTTCGCCGTAAAAGACATTTGAAAAATGCGCGCGTCAATGGAATTCGCTGTAGAAACACGCACCGACGAGGGCAGATAGCGAGAGTAAGAGCATAAGCGGACGATTGCCGCATTACAAGTGCAGCTCTCCGCTTACATACAAACAAACCTACAGACATATTCGAATATTTGTATATAAAGCGGCATATTTACTACATAATGGAAAAACAACAATCGAGAGGGTATATGTATCCGCAGCCGTGAGATACAAAACCAGCCAAGCCAAGCGTGCGCTCGACCCACTGTGACCGAAAGCCGAACAAACAAGCTGAACCCGAAGCGAATCAAACCGAAAGACAAGCAGCGACGCTAACGTCGCAGCAGCTGCTACACGCTAGCGTTAGCATATGTGTGCGTGTGTACAGAAGAGAGCGTGCTCACAGCGCTGTCGCTGCCAGGGCAGAACTGTACCTGAGAACGCGCGCGTCGTGACAATGGCTGCATGAATGAACGACTCACGCACACACACATACGACAGCTGCCGTAGAAAAACGCGCAAACGGTTGACCGGCGACGACGCCAGCGTCGCTGCTTTGACGTGCGTTCATGTGCGGCTGATGCGTGGGTTCAAAACTCAGTTAACCAACCAACAAGGCAAATACATAAGGCAGTCACGTTCCCATGTAAATGAAAGAAAGCCTGTAATACATAACCATGTTTGTATGTGAGCGAAGGCATAATTTAACAGAGCGATTGTTACAAAGCAGACAAGATAACTGGGAAAATGTGTGCAAAATATGCGGCGCGCTCTCTCAAGCACAACAAAACCACGACGAAGCTTAAAGTAAAATACTTATGATACAAACCAGGCATTACAGCAAACAACCTATAAAACAGGGTCATCCATGATAGAGGTTGTTAAGCAATATGTATGATGGTCATTAAAAAGAAAATTCTCGAAGAAAACTGGCATTAAGACAAACGAAAAGAAAAGAAAGTGATGAGAGTAAGTTATTTTTTATCATATCTGTTGATAGATAATAGCGAATCGTTAATTTATCTATGAATTATTTATGTATTGAAGGTTTATACACATATACAAAAGTTGTATATATTTATGCGATTATTCAAATTATTATATTTATTGAAATTCTGCACATTAGCAGGCAACAGATTCAAGAATTTCATACATTAGTATTACATCGGCTGCTTATTTCAATTAAGGAAGTTGCACCACCCTGTAAATGGATTGTTTTTATGACCGCCCGCCATCCATCCACATACACACATCAGTACATAAATGTACCAAAATAAATACAAGTAAGGCGAAAAAAAGTGAAAGATAAATGTAAATAGGCATATATGCCCAAACAACACATGTCTGTATACAAAATGTGTACATAAGTATTTACACGAACGAAGAGAGGGAGAGTAATGTGTTGAAGAGAGCATGAGAGAGGAAGAGAGGGAGAGTAAAATTACGGCGTTCTCAATGAGAGTACGCGCGATAGTTAAACTGTACATTTTTATTTTGAGTTTGTGACAAATCAAATGATTTGCTAATTTATGTGATTAATTCTACAGATACCTCGTGCCTCTCTGGTTCTGAATATTTTATGTTTATCAAAAATGTGATTTTTCGATTATGACATAAAAACAAGTGAAAAATGAAAAACAGAAGATTGGAATGTTGCGGCAGCCTATAAAACTGGTTCGCTCTTCCTCTCTATACACATCTCGCTCAATTATCGCTCTCTCTTTCTCTCTCCATTTCCTTCATTCGCTCTTGTAACATGGCGGACTGCCGTTGCCTTCGCCGGCCGGCATTGTTTTTAGCTGAGAGTGCAACATTTTGGCTGGCGCGCAATTTGTTGTTTTCATTTGTGTTTTGTATTTATAGGTGCCAAATTTGGTAAATGCATTCAAATACGACCGTTAAATGTTAGTCTGAAGAGAGTCGTCAGCAAAGCTGTAAGAAAATTGCATTTGCCTAATTAAAGAGCTCGATTTAGTATGCACACACTCATAAACCTTGACTGTGTGGGTGTGGGTGTGTGTGTGTGAGTTGCAAGGCCGCATTGCTAGCAAAGCTTTTAAAGTTTATCTCTTGGCTTTTTGCGTCTTGCTGCTTTCCTTGTGCAATGCTAATGACCTATGTATGCCGTATTCCAGTACTTGCTTTGTTTTTTGTTTCTTTTTCGTTTGTACTAAAATTGACGCTCTCTCTCTCTCATTCTCTCTATCTTTTATTATCTCTCTGGCCAATAACTGTACCGCCCCTCCACCACAACAGTTTGATTATTAGACATCCTAACCTCGATTTGAACCGAACAACAAATAATCTTTGATTACCGACTCACAATCGTCTTAATTTAATCGTAAACAACACACATATGTATATATACAATCTCAAACTCAATACTTCGTATGTAAAATAACTATTTATGTATTTGTATATAAATGAGTGTGCGCTCTCTCATTGTGCGCCTTTGCATTCTCTCGTTCACTCTTGTTTCTCAGCGCTTGTTTGCCACTGCTATCGGCAGCTGAACGTTAGAAAGGCGGCTGAAACTGAAAAACGTGTGTATATCTATTTCTAGAAATTTTTTTCTGCCAGTTTTATTTTTGCCGCCGGATTTTGTAATTTGCTTTCGGTGGTAACAACAAAAATGTATGAATCATTCACACAAAAACGCAAAATTAGCGCGTAAACAAAAATGCCTGCAACAGCAGCAAAGCGTTAATCGATTAAGAAAGCAATGCGCTCGATACCTCGATCGATAAACGCATGACGCTTTGCTGAGAGCGACAGAAAAAGAAGAGAATGAGACAGTGACAAGTGCCTTCGTTTGTTTTGTTATTAAACAAGCTAATTCACACACCTACAAAGGGAAGCTTACGACTGATTAGAGTAAATTGTGTGAAGCTGTACAATCTGAGCTCCAATAGAGTGAAAGATCCTTTTTTCTTAGGAGAAGATTATTTAATTTTGGGGTTTATTGGATACTTACTTCAGCTTGCCTCTTTGTGCCTTTGACGGATCCCTTGGCGGGCGCAGCAGCAGCATCTGCCGCATCAGCACCGTCCTCCCCATCCTTGGCCGTGCCGTTATCGGCAGCAGCCGCATCACCAGCAGCATCGGCGGCCGCTGATTTGTCCTCGGCAACTGATTTGGCTTTGGCTTTGAGATCCTCCTTCACATCGCTATCGCTGACGGCGGCTACCTTCTCTACGGCAACATCACCGTTATTTTGTTGTTCTGTGGCTGCAGACATTTTGTTGTTGTTTTGCTTTTGAACTTTGAAAAACTTGTATATATCTTCTTTTTGTTTTTTGTACAGTTATATAACGAGCATGCGTCGTTATATTTAGGTTTAAGTTGTAATGATTAATGCGCGGGTGAATTTCAGTATCCGTTCAAGTATTGTATGTATACTACTCCAACGCTTTTGCTTAATTTGATTGCTGTGTGTTCAAGATATTTTTTGGGTTGTTGACAAAAATTAGCGCAAAATAGATAGATTGTTCCGAGGAGGGAAAAAACGAGAACCGCACCGCACGAAGCACACAAACACACTGTCTGAAATGCTGCTACGTCCTGTGTATTTAAAAGATACAAGAGCGCATATGCACACAACCAACACTCACACACAAAGGCATACTCAGCCGAACGCGATGCCTGCTCTCGTTTTTTCTCTCGCTCTCCCTCTCTGTCGTACAGACCGACCGCTGTTCGCTCGCTTATCACTCGCTCACGCTCAAGCCGCACACCGCTGTCACTATCCCCCTCTCTTTCTCACACTCTCTCAATATGTGCTCTCTCGTTCTGCCGTGTATTCAGTACACTGAACAAAAAAGCACGGCGGCATTTGTACAGGAGCAGTTAGCAAAGTAGAGAAGAGAAGGCAACAACAACATTAGGCAGGTAGCGGAGGCGAGAACAAAATAACAAACGCTGTCCCAGCCCCCTTCTGTACGACCCACCAATAACGCCCGCTGACCGACTCTTCAAATAATTTTGCAATAATTTTTTGATAAAATAATAAAATATTTATAATATAGTCTGTGTTAGAGCGGCTACAAATATACAAATTATTCGTATCTGCATACGCTATTCGGTATATCTGTACGCCTTGTCTGATTATATTTTGGTATTTTGTATTTTTTTTTCTGACTGACCACCGATATGTGTACCCGTTGACGGCTCGTACAAGACTAAACCTACCATCGCACACGGACCGGCTACAGATTGCAAGCAGTGTGTTCTTGTACAGCTTAAGCATCTTAGATATTTACTTATTGCTCGTAAATCTTTATTTGGATGGATTCCAAACTTGTGCAAATCGGTAGTATAAACACTCCTCTTTCATTGGGTATCTCATGGATCTAGCTACGATCAAGCTGAAATCCAAAATTGACACCTCGAGTGGGTTTCTTGACGAATCCCATACAAAATGCGCTTGCTGGTCGTGAGTGAGTACAGGCACAGCCAACGGCGACGTCGACAGCATGTTTGGCGGTAAATTTGAAAATTGCCGGCCGCGGCGTTTGGCTTGCCCGTTACGATTCTTGTTGGTGGTTGTTGAACGCCATGGAGGGCTGCTTGACGTGGCCGCGTCGGCGGCAGGGGCTTGGAGCTGGGCAGCTTACTGGCTGGTTGGTGGGGAGGGCCCCCCACGGCAGTTGTATGGGCAGCAACAGCAGTAGCAGCGACTGCGACGGTGACAGAGGCAGCGGCTGGCCGGGCAACTTTGGCGTTCTGTCGCCGCGTCAGTTGCGCGTCTGTGGCGTGTATATATTCTGGCTGTTGGATTGCATACTCAGCGGCAGTGTGTGTTTGGCTTATTGTTTGTGCCACAACATATTTATAGAGTGGACCTAAACACATGCGAGTAATCAGGTCGATTGGACGACTGAAGATACCTAATGCCCATCATCAAGTTTTTCTAAACTAAGAAATAGATATACGTATGATTATTTCTAAATATGAGCCAGATATTAAATTAACTTGCGAAATTGTGAATTGCAACGAGCTGTGAATATACATAGATACGTTCATTTGCATTACTGTGAATTACATTTTAACAAGGTTCACCCCGTTTCTTGTACTTTCAATGTACATATGTATGTACATATGTATTTGTGCGTATTTGTGAGTCTTTTTTGTGAGCAGTTTGCATCTTTCATTTCTTTTCAGTTGATCCCACACACATTTGATGGTTCGACAATTTGCTGTCTCTGTTCATTACACGAACCACACTGGTTCAGGAATTGACTAATGAGCTAACGTTCTTCTGCGCTCTATTGTCGCTTAGCTAGCCACTCTCTCTCTCTTTTGGCCTCTGTCTCTTCTATACATCGGTCTCTACACTTTAGTTATTTGAACTACTGCTGCTGCTAGGCTGACATAGTCGACGTTTTTCTGCTATTTTTATGCAAAACAAATAAGTATAGTTTGTAATCTGAATAATATGAGAGCCGCACACAAAACGTTTATTAAAAGCGACGCCACGTTCTCTTCGCGAATTGGTTGGATGATAGTCGTCTATGGACCGCATCTACCAGTTTCTAGCGCTCTCCAGCACGCCACACTCAGCACACCTGTAATCGTGGAACAATCATATTGAGTTATCATATATAAACAGCGTAGCAGCGGCAGCAGCTACTCGTCGTTCCACGGCAAACAACATTTGTGACTTTTGCCTGCTTTTGTTTTTGAGCCTTAACATTTCTCGATAAGCCGATTTGCGTCTTCGTTTGTCTTTTCGTTTTTGTCTTATATCTCTTATACCCCATTTTTGGAGCTCGACTCTCTTGTTAGTGTACGTTTAATCAGTGCTTAAAGCTGTTGTTTCAATATTAAGATTCAAGAACTCAGGGCAGCTGTAGGGTTTAACCGGTTCCATGTATTCCCTATATGCCCAATAATTTTCAAGGTTAACTATAGAGGCACTACAACAAAACTAAAAACAACCCATATACCACCCGGTCAACTGTCGGTTGCTTCAGAGAATTGCGATAAGAAAGGTCCAATCGTTTACATTCAGGCAACGACGACGCGGAGGAAAATTCTAGAGGTAGTTAAAAAAAAAACTGAAAATATTGTTCTCAGGTAATCGCAATTATGTTTCGACTAGATAGAGATAGCAATAGACATAGACATGTCAGATGAAAACCCTTTACACCATTATTTAATTTTAAGCTTTTTAATTACCTAAGCTTTTTGGGCAGTGTATGAACACATTGCGTCTGTTTGTTGTAGCATGCAACGAAAAGGTGTTAATCAAAGCAATCGATTCTTTTATAAGCGTTTTTGCTGCTTATATGTTGTTTGTATGTATTCGCAAAGTTGTTAAGATTTTGATTAAGATTTGCTGATAGTAGATCAATGTAATAAACATATATATACATACGTATGTATATACTTATAAATAATATAAATCCTTTGCTCAATGTTCAAATGTAAATAGCCTTTGAGTTAATACATAATAATGATTTTAGCTGTGGAAAGTGAAGGTGAGAAAAGTGTGAAAAACTTGAAAAGAAATATATACATATATGATATAAAATATGTGCATATGTATGTATGTATATAGAAATATATACATATAGACAATGTATTTTTGCCTGTCGTGCACAGCATCTCCGGAACCATTCTGGCCGACTCATTTCAGAGTTCATTTCACCTAGAATTGTATGTGTGAAGAGGAGAAAAGAACTAAAAATCATGAACTGGTTTGGCCGTCGCGAGCAGAGAACCTCAACCGAGGGCAACTTCGACTATTGCTGGGGAGAGCTACTCTGATAAGCGTCGCTATATGGAACTTACAAAACAAAACGCTAGCTGCTTTTCCTCTGTATTATTATTATTATTTAGACGTCGCAGCGGTTGCTCAAGTCGCGTTTCGCTAGCATGTGCGAATGCTTAATGTTTCCACACGAGTGCAGCGATTAGCTGAATACCCTACGCTCAGAGAGAGTGACTGAGTGAGAGAGATAGAGATAGATAACGAGAGAGTCTACGTCAGCGAACATTTCACACGCAAATATTCAATTTACTTTGAGGGCTTTGATTTCAGTATCGAGAATACATGACACAAGTATGTGTTATCATTCTGCCATGGAGCTTATTGTTTCCATTCTTTGGCGATTGCTTTGATTGTGCAGGACGCCGCGCCTCCTCCCCACCTTTAAAAATGTTCACTTGACGCATTGGCTCGTGATCGGCAGCGGCGGAGGACTGAGAGACTCAACTGCATTGCATTTGCATAGGCCTCTTCAGCCTGCGCCGCTTGTTGTTGCCCCGTTTTTGTGTTGGCATCTGCGTCATGCATTTGGTTGCAATGGGGATGGACAACGGGGGTTGGGCGGTGGTGATGCTGCTGCTGCTGTTGTTGTTGTTGGTGGTGGGGGTGGTAGTTGTACCGACCCGGTGATTGGGTGAGAAGCACATGAATGAATCATTTGCGAAGAGCAAATGTTGGCGTCATTTCATATCTAGTTGTGTGTATCCATGTGAGAGAAGAAAAAAGCAAAAAATAAATAAAATCAACACCAACTGTGCACAATTGCCTTAGAGAGCTGCGTTGTCATGTCATATCCATTCATTTATTCAATACATAATTACTCACACACACATGCGTACACACACACTCATTGACTACAAAGTCATTTGGCATAGTTAAATCAACATAAATACATACATATGTATAAATAAAAATATGTATATATTTGTATGAGTATTCAAAATGGTGTTAGCTACGTTAGTTAATAGTAAGTTCAGCTAGTTTTACTTGACATTTGATTAATTTTGATGTTTGCTTAAACATTCCTAAATAATTGTTTGAATTTGCCGCAAATTCAAATGAAACAGGCCTTCATGTTGCTTTGCAGCACTGCACTGCACAACGCTGCTCAACACAGTTGCCAGTGTTGCATGTGATAAGCACAGCAAGTGGCTAAAATCCAATTGGAGGCAATTCAAACTAGCCTAAGCGCTGGTCAATAACTCAATCTAACACGAGTCTTATTAAGCCTAATTTTATAGCCTTTGCAGCTTATTAAAGGCGGGACTGCGTGGTTGCGGCATTAACTGGCGCGCATTGGCAACCCTAATCAAGCTACCCGCTTAATGACCTTGCGCTGACATTGCCGCACAGCTGTGGGTCAAGTCGCATTCGCACAAACGAAGTCTATCCAGAAGTTTGTTAGATACAATTTGACAAGCATCAAAATGGCCTTCAATAAGCTGAGCATCGAGAATCTGGATCTGGAGGGCAAGCGCGTCCTTATGCGGTAGGTTTCATGATGATGAATCTTATTTAGTGATCTGCATCCATGGCCTGAATGTTGCATAAAAGAAATTTTCGCTATATTTCTCAGCGTGGACTTCAATGTTCCCATCAAGGAGGGCAAGATCACGAGCAACCAGCGCATTGTGGCCGCTCTGGACAGCATCAAGTTGGCCCTGTCCAAGAAGGCCAAGTCTGTGGTGCTCATGTCCCATCTGGGTCGTCCCGATGGCAACAAGAATCTGAAGTACACCCTGGCGCCCGTCGCCGAGGAGCTGACCAAATTGCTTGGCCAGAAAGTCATCTTCCTGGATGATTGTGTGGGCCCCGCCGTGGAGGCTGCCTGCCAGGACCCTGCACCTGGCTCCGTCATATTGCTGGAGAACGTGCGCTTCTATCTAGAGGAGGAGGGCAAGGGTGTCGATGCCAGCGGCGCCAAGGTGAAAGCCGATCCCGCCAAGGTCAAGGAGTTCCGCACCAGCCTGGCCAAGCTAGGCGATGTCTATGTGAACGACGCCTTCGGCACGGCGCATCGTGCCCACAGCTCCATGATGGGCGAGGGCTTCGAGAAGCGCGCTGCTGGCTTGCTGCTCAATAAGGAGTTGAAATACTTCTCGCAGGCCTTGGACAAGCCGCCAAATCCCTTCCTGGCTATTCTGGGCGGCGCCAAGGTCGCCGACAAGATTCAGCTCATTGAGAATCTGCTGGACAAGGTCAATGAGATGATCATTGGCGGCGGCATGGCCTTCACCTTCCTGAAGGTCCTTAATAACATGAAGATCGGCGGCTCCCTGTTCGACGAGGAGGGCTCCAAGATCGTCCAGAAGCTGGTGGACAAGGCCAAGAAGAACAATGTTCAATTGCATTTGCCCGTCGATTTCGTCTGCGGCGACAAATTCGCCGAGAATGCTGCCGTGAGTGAGGCCACCGTGGAGGCGGGCATCCCGGACGGCCATATGGGCTTGGATGTGGGACCCAAGACGCGTGAGCTCTTCGCCGCGCCCATTGCGCGCGCTAAGCTGATTGTGTGGAACGGGTAAGTGAAACTGAGCTTGGAAATCTGCCAAGAGATGTCTGATGATTCTCTTTCCTCGTAGACCTCCCGGCGTCTTCGAGTTCCCTAATTTTGCGAACGGCACCAAGGCCATTATGGATGGCGTTGTGGCTGCCACCAAGAACGGCACCGTCTCCATCATCGGCGGCGGCGATACCGCCTCCTGCTGCGCCAAGTGGAACACCGAGGCGCTTGTCTCGCACGTCTCCACCGGCGGCGGCGCCTCCCTGGAGCTGCTCGAGGGCAAGACACTGCCGGGCGTTGCCGCCCTATCCAATGCTTAAGCGGCGTCCGAAATTCATTATCCACACTAATCTCTCTCCGAATTATGTTAATGTTAATGTTGTCATTGCTGCGCCAGGCACCGTTTATCACGTAAGACCCCCAAAAGTTCAATAATAAAGTGAATATATAAGTTATCTAGCTACACAAATAATCCCTAAATGTTGATCCTCATTTAACTAGTTTAAGGAATTTTATTTATTATATTATATAACGGCTAGCTTTCTAGTTGGGAAAGCAATGTGATAAACTGGAATTCGTATACAGATGGAATTGGAATTCCAAGTAGCACATTTATTTTCTAACTAGAAGACCTAGGCTGCTAGTCGGAAAATCAATAAAGAAATATATTCAACACAGAGGAGGGAGGGGGGCAAAAGTGAAAGCCACTTGAAAATTATACCTTGAATGCCTAAAACAAGTTGGGTTATATACAAAAATAATTTTTAAAGAGGAATATAGTTTTTACCTTATCGTTAAACACTTCCAATAAATTAGGCTAATCAGAATATATTCTTTCGAATACAAATTTCAATTTAGTTTTACCAATTAAAATGAAAAATGTTTTCAAAGAAAAACATAGCTTATAAATTATAATATATATTATATAACTGTAAGAGATACCAATTTATACAAACCCCAGCTTTGATTTGTTTTATTTTTATTTTATTTTTTTTTTGCTTCCTATAAATGACACTTACAATACAATACAAAGTTATAAAAAGTAATTATCTGGAATCGCATCTATAACCTGATTACAAATTTACTTTAAATAAAAGCCGTAAAAGATGCGTAATATACAATATAGTCAAGAATAAAAGAAATATAGAAATTATAATCTTGAATCGCATCTATAAGCTTAATACAGTACAAACTTACACTTAAATAAATTTGATAGAATTATTTGCGAGCAAAGTTCGAATCCATGGCAGCCGAGGTGCGCTGTATGTTGTTCAGATTGGAGCGAATGCGATTGCCGATGGATGTCTGATTATCGATGGCCTTCTTCACCTCCTTGTTAATGAACTGCTGGTCAAAGTCGCGCGCCTGATTTAGTGCCTCCTCGCGCGCATACTCCTCCCGATGCTTGTGCACGACCTTGGTGCGATCGGCCTCGCGCCACACAGCATTGTCCATCATCTCGCGCAGACGCGCCTCGCGCTCACTCTCGGTGAGCTTGGGCTTCGCTTTCTCTGGCTGACGAGGAGGAGGAGGAGGCGGAGCCATGCCTGGTTTGGGACTGGGTCGACGTCGCTCTCTGTTGTTGTCTTTGCTTTGCTGCTGTTGTCTATCGTTGCTGCGACTTCTCTGACGTTGATCTCGGCGTGGACTGCGACTTCTGCTGCGCCTGCGTCGTTCTGCCGTCCTTCCGTTCTCTCGCTCTACTCGCTGATCTGTTCGGCTGCTGCTCCTCTCTGCTCTTCTTTTCTTTCCTCTGTCCGCCTCCTGACTGCTGCTTCTTCCACCTCTTGATTTACTCTCCTTGGCATTTCCCGATCTCTCATTGCTTCGGCTACGTTTTCTTCTGCTCTCCATCAGTTTCATTTGTTCTTCTGTTTTGCTGCGGCTTCTCTCGGCTCTTCTCTGCTTTTCTTTTGATTTTATTCTGTCATCTTCATGGCTGTCGCTCCTTGCTTTTCTTGATTTACTCTTCTTGGTTTCTTTCGGTCTCTCATCTCCGCTGCTATCGCTTCTACTACGTCTCGTTCTGCTCTCCTTGGTCTTTTTAGATCTCTCAGTTCGTCTGCTCTCCTTGCTCTGCTTTGTTCGCTCATCTGCTCTGCTGTTACTTCTATTCCTTCTCTCTCTGCTCTCCTTTGTCGCGTTCGATCGTTCATCTGAGCTGCTGTCGCCTCGATCACGTCTTCCTCTGTTCTCCTTATTCGGTTTTGTTCGTTCATTTGAGCGACTGTCGCCTCTTCTTCGTCCCTTTTTCCCTCGCTCATCAGCGGTCCTCTCACGTCTGTCTTTGCTCTCCTTGATCTTCTTTGATCTCGTCTCATCGTCACTGCGGTTTCGTCTGCCAGCTCTACCTCGACTCTCCTTTGCTCGTCTTTGGTCC
This sequence comes from Drosophila mayaguana, assembly GCA_037075325.1. Classification (NCBI taxonomy): domain Eukaryota; kingdom Metazoa; phylum Arthropoda; class Insecta; order Diptera; family Drosophilidae; genus Drosophila; species Drosophila mayaguana. The sequence continues at coordinate 8,755,047 of JBAMCG010000068.1, read as the reverse complement.
TCAGAACTTCTGCTGCGACTTCTACCACGTCTTTCTCTGCCAGTCTTTGGCTCCGACTCCTCCTCGCTGCTATCGCTGTCCTCGCTGCTGCTGCTGCTGGTGCTACTCCTGCTGCGACGCTTCGATTTTTTCTTACTCTTCTGCTTTGTGGCCATATCCAGCTGCTTGGTCAACGTGCGATACTTCGCATCCAGCAGTTTGTCCAGTTTGAAGTCCTCACTTGTGCTCTCGCCTTTCAGTTTTTTCATCTGCTTGGCCAGCTTTCTGTCCAGATCCTCGTTGCTGTCATCGCTATCATCGCTGTCGTCCTTTTTGTTCTTCTTTCTCTTTGACTTTTTGCTCTTTTTGGACTTTTTGTTGCGTTTTGTTGCTAGTTCCTGCTCCGTTTTGAGTAAGCGATGGATTTCCTTTAGTTTCACTGGATTCTCAAGCAGCTTGCGTCGCGATTCCATTTCTCTCTGTTTGATGAGCATAAGCGGATCCTCCATTGTCTTGCGCTGCATATCCACCTGCTCAGTGGATTGCAGATTACGATATTCACGTATGGAGAAGGGCACACACTCGTGCTCCACATGGTTAATGGACTGCTTAACGCCCAGTGTGCTTTGCTCCTGTCGCTTCTCCTCCGCCTGCAGCTGCTCAAACGATTTGTCTATTTTGCGACCCAGCAGATATTCCTCTCGATTGATTAGCTCTGCGCTATCTGGAATTATTCGAGGATTAGTGTTTAATAAAACCTAAGTAGACTTTTTATATACTTTTATACATCCATTCGAGCTTCGCTTCGGCTCCACTGTTGCTGCTTAATACGCCTGAATTCTCTCCTATGCGACGCAGCTCTTCACGATCCCGCTCCTCATTGATCTCCTTGCGCAGATCATCCAGCTTGCGTTGCTCCTCTTGTTTTGCCTGCTCCGCTTTCCAAACTCGCTCCTGATTTTTCATCGTGTGCGGATGCCATGATTTTTTCAAGTTCTATTTGACATATAAATATATGTTTATAAATGAGTGTTCGAAATATATGAGTTGAAAGGTACTGAGTTCTAGTTCTTACCAAATCTCCGCCACCCATGTTGTGATTTGCTTAGATTTTATTTAAGCAAAATATATGTATAAAAACTAGCGTCCTTCCGTTCCCTATTATCTTTTTGCAGTAACATATGATAAGCTAGGTATGCAGGTCAAAAAAGTTTTTGTTGTGCGGCGGGTATGCAGTTCATAGTATTAAATCGTTAGTATTTATGGTATATATATGTTGTATAATATAAATAATTAAAACCTGTTAATTGGTAAGGCTAAAAAATAAATATGAAGCATGTCGCATATTTTTACTGATTTTAAAAGTAATTTTGGTTTTGCCTGCTAGCAGCGATCAAACAGGTGTTAATAACAAAAACTTATCGACCGCCGCCATATTATAGCAACAACTATCGATATATCTACGATGAGCCATAACTAACAACTTAGCCGCCAATTAAAATTTAGTGAGAATAAAAAAATACTAATTTTTAACAAATTAGTTAATATATATAATTAATATACTTATTTGGAAATATTTAATTACATTTTATAGCAAGTAAGTGCTTTATAGTGAACTCTTATCAGATCTTCTAGATTAAAATGTGACATAACGGAATTTTTCCCTTAACATTCTAAAATTAAATTTGTAGCAGGGAAATTTGAATAAAAGTTGATATTGAAATGTTACAAATCTATCCCATACTTTCAAATTCAATAGTTAACCTATGGCATCATTCAAATAAACTTCTTAGCCATGGCACCGATCTACAAATCCGAAGAAGCCTTGCCGATGATGGGAAAGATAAAGATGATGGAGATTTGCAAAAGTTAAGCCTGCAAGATGTGGACGTTGCCGGCAAGCGGGTGTTCATGCGCGTCGACTTCAATGTGCCCATGAAGGAGGGCAAGATCACCAACAATCAACGCATTTTGGCGGCGCTACCCAGCATTAAATATTTGCTGAAGAAGAAGACGAAATCTGTGGTAATAAATCAATGGAGCTTTCAGTTTATTTCTCTTCTGATTCTTCTCTCTGATCCCAGGTGCTGGCATCCCATTTGGGCCGTCCAGATGGTAAAAAGAATTTGAAATTCTCATTAAAACCCGTTGCCCAAGAACTGGAAAAGTTACTAAAACGGCAAGTGAGCTTCATTCCAGACTGTGTGGACGAATCGGCTCTAAAAGAAATCCAGAATCCACCAGAGGGCACGCTCATGTTACTCGAGAATCTGAGATTCTATGCGGAGGAAACGGGCAGCAGCAAAGACAAAAACAAAAAGAAAGTCAAGGCCGATCCGGCTAAGGTTAAAGCATTTCGCTCTAAATTGGCCAAATATGGCGATATATATGTGAACGATGCCTTCGGCACGGCCCATCGAGCACATAGCTCGATGATGGGCGAGGGCTATAATGTGCGCGCTGCAGGATTTCTACTAGACAAGGAGCTGAAGTACTTTGCCAAGGCGCTGGACAACCCGAAGAGACCGTTCATGGCCATTTTGGGCGGGGCCAAGATAGCCGACAAGATTCCGTTGATTAACAATTTGCTGGGCAAGGTCGATCAGATGATTGTGGGTGGTGGCATGGCTTTTACATTTCTCAAGGTCATCAAAAATATGGAAATTGGCAAATCGCTCTTCGATGAGAAGGGCGCAAAAATGATCAAAGATATTATGAAATCCGCTGCGAAGAAGAAAGTAAAAATTCTGCTGCCCGTTGATTTTCGCTGCGCCAAAAAGCTGGACAATGACTTTGGGGAGATCAAGCACATAGATGTAAGGCAGGGCGTGCCCAAGGATCAGATGGGCCTGGACATAGGCAATAAAACGATACAGCTATTTGGCTCAGCTGTTGTGGAGGCCAAGACGATAGTATGGAACGGTCCACCCGGTCTCTTTGAGAACGATAAATTTGCCCTTGGCACCAAGGAAATGCTGGATGCCGTCATCTGTGCCACACGGAAGGGCGCTACAACAATCGTAGGCGGTGGCGACACGGCCACAGCCTGCAAGAAATTCGGCGGCAGCGACAAAGTCTCGCATGTCTCCACCGGCGGTGGGGCGGCGCTGGAGCTGCTGGAGGGCAAGAAACTGCCAGGCGTCGCAGCATTATCAAATGCCAGGAAGTGAACTGTAAAATGTAAATTCCAGAATTTTAACGAAAGACGTTAAATCGAAATGTAATTTGGCAATATGCTTCAGACACATTACTGCCTCTCTCTCTCTGTCTTGCTAAAGTTAAAAGGAAATTTGTATTAAAAATTTGTAATTTGCATAATTAAACTACAGCTAAATAGAATTTTGATTTCGCAATATGTTTTATACGAAGGCATGCATCTCTTTTGCATAATCTCTTTTGATTAATCATATAACTTTATTCATTTTAAAACTAATGTCTGCAGCTAAGCTTTTGCCCGTTTTATATTTGGGAATTTTGGATATAAAACAAAGTCAATTTTTGATTAATAATATAAATTTATTTACTTTAAAACTGATTTTGGCTGTTAAGGCCTTTTTAACATAAAGTCCATTCCCGGCCTTATGATTGGAAATCATGGATTTAATCCATTGTCGATTATACATGGTTTTCGTTTTGGCTAATTGAAACGCTGGAATGAAAGTTTCTACAAATTGTTCGTAAAATAAGATTGACAACTAATGGAACAGAGATTTTAAGAGAATAGATAATACAAACATAATTCTGTTCATTTTGGTTGTCGATTACACTTGATAAATAATAACAATAAGTCTGCAGCATCAAAACCTTTCTCAAATGTTCAAACTCCGATTCTCATTTTAATACAATAAAAGTTGTTGGTGGTCTGCAATATTTTTTTTTTTATAATGGATCAATAACAGTGCTGGTTTAATCGAAGCTGATCAGCTCTGCAGTCGCTGGCTCGGGCGCTTTGCTCGGGGCAGCTGGTTCGGGCTCGTTCTGGGGTGGATCAGGTGCAGCAGCTACAGCCTGAATTTGGGCGTTGGCAAGCTCCACTGCAGCAGCGGTCGGTGGTGGAGGTGCTACTGCTATTGCTGCTGCTGCATGGGGTGGTGGTGGTGCCTGTTGCGGGGGTAGTTGGGCATTTGGAATTGGCGGATGGGATTGCACAATTTGCTGCTGCTGCAGCATAACATGGGCCAGATGTGGTTGCGGTTGTGCTTGGGGCTGGGCAATGGGCTGAGGTTGTTGCTGCGGCTGTGGTTGGGCTGGTATTTGCTGCGGCTGCTGCTGCTGTTGTGGAGGCATCTGCGACATCATGGCCTGGGTTGGATTGGCGTATGCATTTTCGGGTAGTGGTTGCTGTTGTGGCATCATATTGCCAGGTGGCGGCATCATCATGCCCTGAGCTGGCGGTGGCTGTGCCATGGCGGGATTGTACATGCCTGGTGGCGGAATGCCGCCTGCAAACTGACCATTGGGTGGTGCATAGCCAGGGGCAGCTACATAAGGATTATAAACGTTGTTCAACTGATGCGAGGGCGAGCCGTGTGGAGCCACTGCGGAGGGTGGGAGATAGGGAAAGGGCGAAGATTGCCCCATCAAATATTGGGCCTTTTGTTGCTCCTGGCGCAATTGCATTTCGCGCTCTTGTTCCTGAATGCGTTGCAGCGCGAGCTGGCGTTGGTATTGCAAGTACTCCTGCTTCTTCTTGCGCATAATCTCCAGCTTCTGGGCCATTTGCAGTTGACGCTGTCTCTCCTGTTCCTCGGCAATGCGACGCAGCTTCTCCACATGCTCCTGTCGCAGCACATCGAGTGCAGCGCGCGAGTCCTTAATCTGGGCCAGCTTATCCTGCAGCTGCTCGTACCACATACGTTTGTCGTCCATTTCCTTGATGTAGGTCAGCTGTTGGGAGTGCAACGAAGTGAGTGTCATGAAGAGAGTTTGCACCGAGGAGTCATTGGAGATGCTGCGTCCGCGGCTCGAATTCGACTTCATGCGATTAACAAAGATTTCCACCTGAGTGCGCATATTGGCAGCAAATTCATCAATTTGCACCTCGTCAGCGTTCTTTGCCAAAGGCAAGGTTTGTAGCAACTGCTGCTGCTGTGGCTGTGGAGTGGGCGGCATCGGACTGGGTGCCGATGGGCTGGCCATCGATGAGGATTCGCTAATTTTGCGCTGCTCCCAATAGCTGCGATTCAAATATTTGGCCAACTCTGGATTGCTTTCCTCCTGCTGCTGCTGCTGAACAGGCAGCTGTTGCTGTATTGGCTCTGGACTGGGCGAACGCTGCTGCATGCGATAGTTGGCGACCGATGACGGCTGCTTCTTATGCTCCGCCTCGGACTGGCTAAGTGCCAAGGCCAATTGCAGTTCCTCCTCCTCTTTTAGCTCCTGCTCGCTTTTGCGCGCCGGTGTCTTTGCAAATAAAGGCGAAATTTGAGATTTAGTATATTCTGCTGCTTAGACAATGCCAAGAAACCCACCTGGACCTGCTGTGAAAGCGAGCTATTCAGATATTCCGCTGGCAAATCGCTGTCCGCCGAACCACGCGCACTGGACTTGGCGCCCGCTGGACGTTGTAGTGTCATAAAGCACCCATCGCACACACGCACATCCTTCTCAATGCCGTATTTGGGCAACGGGCACTGCTTGGCCGTACACTGGCCGCAGAACACCTGGCCACAGTTGCGGCAATGATGCTTGCGATTGGTGAACGTGAATTCCACGCGGCAGCGATGGCACACCCTGCCATCGGCCCAGTTGGGCGCCGTGTCGGCGGTGAACATGGCATCCGCTTCCTTTAGCTCCGGAAATGTGTGCCCCTTGGCCTTCAGTATGGTCATAGTATCCTGTGCAAATGAAAAGTAATTTATTTTTTATTTATTTTTTCGGTTCATTTATTTTCTTACATTTCAAAACAGATTGATACGAATAAAAGTAAAATATTCTCAATTTGCTGAACTTCAATGGAAGGGTTGTGTAAGAGGCAAGTCATATAAACTATACTATTACTATTATACATAAAAACTATATAGCAGAAGGGGTAGGTAGGTAGGGTAGAGGAAAAGCGGATCAATGCTAGGCTAGGGTAGTAGAGTAGAAGAGTACTAATAATAGAGTATAAAAGTAGAGTAGAAGAATTCTAATAGTAGAGTAGAAAAGTAGTAAAAGTGTAGTAGAAGAATACTAATAGTAGAGTAGAAAAGTAGTAAAAGTGGAGTAGAAGAATACTAATAGTAGAGTAAAAGAGTACTAATAGTAGAATAGAAAAGTGGTAAAAGTAGAGTAGAAAAATAAAAGAGTACTAATAGTGCAGTGCAAATGTAGTAATAGTTGAGTAGAAGAGTAATAATAATAGAGTAGAAAACTAGAGTAGAAGAATACTAATAGTAGAGTGGAAAAGTAATAATAGTGGAGTAGAAGAATACTAATAGTAGAGTTAAAGAGTACTAATAGTAGAAAAGTAGCTAAGTAGTTTCATATATATTTTATAGGTACGTTTGTTTGCAAATTGTAGTATTTACCAAGATTTAATAAATATACTACTAAGCTAAGTTTGTCTAGCCATATAGATTGCTAGCATGAGATAAACCAATTTTCATTTTTCTTTTCACCTATCATACGCCTATATAAACACACGTTCCTAATCTAATTAAAGGCTCCAAGTCTAGGAACAAGTCATAACGATGTATAATTTCCTGAATCGAAAAACTTACCTTAATTGCCTGATATTTATCCGAAGAGCGAAATGCATAGGCCCATGTCTGTACAAGCTCCAGCATTTTCTGACGCACATTCTCATGTGGCGTTTGCTCTAGGAAGCTGCTAAACATCTCACAGTTCTCCTTGGTGAAGACCTCTTCGTGCACGGGAGCACCACAGTTCTTGACAATGCTCTCGAGCACCAGCAGCGAATAGCATGCAGAGTGTGGATTTGGTGAATTCATTTTCTTCTTAATTGCAGCAAAGGCATTTTTTGGTCTGAAAGTAAGAATAGAGAAAATGAACCAAGCTTCGCTCTAGCTCCATATTCGTGGCACCTACGTGACGTCTTTTTGATTGATTTCATCGCAAATAAGCAGAATTGAGGGCCAATCTGGTTCCAGACGCAAGTGGCTGGTCGCATTCTCTGTGAAAGACCGAAAATATACGTCGTCAGTCGTTAATTCTTTCACATCATATATGCGTTCTAAGTTCATTTCCCTTTTTTTGTTATACTTTTTCTTTGCATTATTTTTTTTTTTCGATGAGTCACTTTTTGTTGCACTATCTTTCAGCTTATTTTACTGTTATATACACTGCGTCACTTACCCAGATTTTTGTCAAAACTAGAGCGAAACATTTTGTCGTTAATAAACTACTATAATTGGCTAACGAAAACTTATATTTTAAAGCTTTAATGAATTATATTTATTTATTTCGTGTTCCGCTGCCTTTAGTGCTCGCTGCTGATTTTGCTGCGAGTGATGAGTTGGGCATGCGATGTATTATCGAAGAGGTATCGATATACGCTGTGTCAACTGGTCAGGGCTGCATAAAAGCTCTGGCAATGGCGCGCGATTTTGGTGTTTAAATACATGCTTAGAAGTTCAAGGTTTTGTCTCGTCATTCTGATTTCAATTTAATTCATTTATTGGCAATGCTATTTAAGTTCATAATAAATAAGATTAAAAGTTATGTTCATTCATTTTTATTTGTCCATTTTATTCGTATTTATCTTTTACTTCGACTTAATTAGTTATTTAAATGACATATGTACATATGTATAGTCCCTATATGCATATGCGAAATATATAACCGTATAAAATCTACATATTCGCTATTTTTTTTTACATTTTACATATTTTAAAGTATGTAGTACAGAAACAGGTAGCATTAGTTAAAGTATCACACGCCGATGTAAAAAGGTTGTTCACTTGAACTAAGCGATAAGTATCATTAAATCACATTTAATTTATATTAAGCTCAAAATACTAGGCAACCAACGCAATCCAAATCAAACTGATTTTAGTTTGTGCTTAAGCGTAAAATAGGCCAAGATCTTGAACAATGTTATTTGGGCCAAGATCATCATTATGTTATAGCCAAAATCGCCCTGTTCCATGCCAAACTGCCGCAACACCGTAATCGCATTTCTATAAAAGACAAACTTTATATGTTTTTATGTCTTTTTAAACATGAGTTTCAAACTTACTTGAAATGACAGTAGAATTCGGTGGGTGGACACTCTAGCTTATCGCGATGATTCCCATACAATGATATAACCATATTTTCTAGAGCATAGCGCATTGGCGAAAGGGCAGATATGAATCGTAAGGCTGTGGGTATGTGATTCAGCAGGATGAGGAAGCCCGAAAACATCAGCATAAAACACGTCGAAACAGCTCCAACAAATGTGCCATTCTGCGAGGGAGAGAAAGCACATATTAACAAATATTATCAGATGATGTATATGCCTCTATCTTACCACCGGATTAAGTATGGTGCCGAGGAATACGCCCAAGCCATCTGCGCAGATAGTTACGACAACAGCAGTAAGCAAATATTTGACAAAGCGATCTAATTCAACTGGCTGATCGGTCATCAGATATCCAATAGTTATATAGACTGTCGAGAAGATTATCTGCAAGGGCATGGAATATTAAATATAGGACAAGTCCAATCTATAATCTGATTTGATCAGATATAAACTTACATGCACTGGCGTGGAAGTTATCAAGGTGGCCACATAGTAAGTTCTCAGCTTGTACCAATTATTAAATGTTTCCTTTTTAATTATCTCAATTTCCATGGGATCTATAGACAGTGTATATTATTATCAGCATATAGGAGCTACATTTAATTTCACTTACAGCGCAAGATGCCAGGCATTATAGTCGTGTACCAGAGATAGACACAGTGTATCATAATCATGCCCACATTTGATATTTGTTTCGTCGCATTAATGCCGGAATCGCCAAAGAATAGTCCAATCATAACAGCACTCAGAACATGCATGCCCAACTTCAGATATGTCAAGGTCTAGTAAAAGTAACAAGCAAATTAAATTTAAATTAATTCAACTGTAATGTAATGACCATAAAGAAACAAAGATATTAAAATATAGCACATTAACATTAACATTAAAATATAATTAAAAGCTGGCGTATAATTATGGGTAGAAGGCATCCACCTTTGTATGCTTGATCTTCAAGTCAGGCCCCCCAAACAGTAAAAACTCTCTCTCTAGACTACTAGCTCTATATTAAGTGAGTAATTAGGTCTTTATGCTTAACTGTATGTGTATATTGAAGGTATTGACCTAAGAATAAGCATTATTGTAGGCATGTATATTTATGAATTTATTAATGTGTAGAATAGAGTTTATTTTTTGTACAAGACCTCCTGAGCGATTCTCAATAATTGTAATTCCATTGTCGGTATTCCTTCTCTGTGTTCTATCTCACACTCTTTTCTTGTTCTTTTTCCATTCTTATTACTCGTTCCCTCAATTACCTCTATTTCTCTGTCTGTCTTTTCTCTCTTTCTATGTCTATAACTTTGTCTATTGTGTCCCTGCCTCCTCTTTCTCTCGCTGTCCTCCCTGACTCTCTCTCCTTTTTCTTTCTCTGTCTTATTCCACTCTATCTCCTTCTTCTCTCTCTCCTCTCCACTGGTGTCTCTCCTTCTCTCTCTATTACCCCCTCGGTCTTTCTTCCCCTTTTACTCCCTCTATTCTCCCATTTCTGATTGGCATAATCTCTGACGAGGTATTTCAATGTATGTAAAGGGAAGAGTGCTTAGCAGGAGAAACCAATATAAAGCAATTCAATAATCTTAAGTGTCTGTCGAGTAATATGTATGTGTGTTAACATATATGTATAAATAGTAAATTCCAGTTCAGCTACGCAGAACTGGGCACGTCTGATGACATTGTCTCCTGCAAGCTCTTTAAACGTGCTGAGTTCTCTGAGTATTTTATGCATTAAGGAAAATTTACACACCCAATCCCTAAAGAACTGTAGGTGACAGCGTCCAATCAGCAGCCATAAGCGAACCCATTCAGGCGGTGGATAGGTGTGCTTAATGAGCTCCTTGGCTGATTCAGCCTTTTGTATTTTGGAATGCGCTGCTTGGCCTTGGGTTTGTGATTCGTTGAACTTGGCCACCTGAGCATCGGTTGGTGGCTCTGCCTCGTCCTGCAGTAGATGTTGATCGTATCGCCAGCGTGAGTCCCTGGCACCTTCGGTTAAGGCCTCAGTGTGATCATCGAAGTCACCGTTCACGCACTCCAGCACTGTCACGTGACGACAATGACATTTTAATGATCAGTTAAAGGCGGACGCCAATTAGTGGTGTAGGTCTACTCACAGAAATCGGCTGGATTGTGATAGGCGGGGCATTCGAGTCCGATCGTTTTCAGAAACATCACCGTATTTTGGGGCGTGCCCTGATAGGTGCATTGACCCGAGCTCAGCACGTAGATCAGGTTGAACAGATTGTAAATGTTTGTCGATGGCTGATGGATTGTGCACACAATGGTGCGACCCTCGTTCGCCAGTGTCCGCAGCAATTGAATGGTGTCAAACGAAGACGAACTGTCCAGGCCACTGTGAAGGGATACAGTCTCAAGGTTAATGCTACATCTGATCGTGCGGTTGTTGCTTGTGCTTACGTTGTGGGCTCGTCTAAAAATAGCACGGCTGGATTGTCAATTAGCTCCAATGCAATAGACAGGCGCTTTTTCTGGCCACCGCTCAGCTTCGAGCATCGCGTTTGCTTGGCCTTGGTCAGTTTTAATGTGTTTAGCAAGTGATCGATCTGAAAGGCATAGAAGAAATCCATATGAAAACTGGGCTAAGGAAATTAATGAAAAAGCAACACTACCAATTTGAGCTTTCATAATCTTCAAAGTGATTTAATTTGGTTATTAAAGGAGTTTTTATTTTATGTTAAGTGCAATTTGTAAAGCCTTAATAAGGCATAGAAGAAATTTTATTGAAAAATTGGTTGAGAAAATAAATGGAACAGAAACCTTCATGCGGCATCAAAGAACTATCAAAATTTTGAATAAAACTTAACTAGATTTTTAATAAAGCTTTATTGACATTTTAAGTATAACTTGAAGATTGTGTTGGATTTAACAAAGTGCAATATCTATGTACATTTACAGCCAAGTCACAGATAAGAATAATTGTAATATCTACATTTTTAAAGCAATTTATATTATAATCCGCACTTTATGCTACGAATCTGAATGCAAATTGCTAGTTTATAATCAATTAGCTTCAAGCATTTACGTAAAACGTTAAAATTATTTTTAAGCTATGATCAAAAATGTCTTCTAAAAGTTCTACAAGTTTCTTAAAGCTGCTAAAGATTTTCTAACCATTTAAGACGAATTTTAGCTAAAGCTATAAAACATTTGATTTATAACAAAAAACTTAATGTCACTAGGAATGGCTTAAGGCATTTAAAAACTCACTCAAGCACATGTTAAGTTCGATAGATTGTTCTAATAACACTCTCATATTTGGACTCATCGTAAGTCTTACCAAAATGCGTTTTTCCTTCAGACTAACACACTTATCGGATATCTTAAGTGCTGCTGCTAGAAGCATCGTCTCCTCCACCGTGAAGAAGGGATAGAAATGATCATCCTGCATGATGTAGGCGCACAATTTGCGGGCCTTGCCGATTTCAATGGTGCCCGAGACACCTTTTTTTGTGAGGCCAGTTAGAATGTTCATAAGACTAGATTTGCCGGCGCCCGATGGGCCCATAATAGCAGTCATCTCGCCCGATTTGAATGTACCCGTAATGCCCTTGAGCACTGATTTCTTTTCTGCAAGCAAATTGCGAATATTTAATATAGACGGAATTATTTCGAAAGATTTCAGCTGAGATTTTTTTAACTGCTTTTGTGAATGTATTTACGTTTTACGCACCTTTCTGCTTCGGCTCTTTGACCTGGTAGACCAGATCTTCAAAGTGTATGTCGATGCCATAAACAGTTTTTAATAGTTTGTTACTATCCATGTTTATATGTTTATAATTAATTAGTTCTCATTGACTGTGAAACTTGTTGTTCATCTGTTTTAATATTAATTTTGAAATGTTTCGTTTTTTTTCTTATTTACGTCGATTTGTGGTATTTCAGAATTCACTCTGTTTTAAGGTTGCTTAGCAAATGCTGTTGGCTAATGCATAATCATTGTTGCAATGCAATTAGTTTCAATGTAAGAGAGCCCGTCTTGCACAAATGTTTAAATACACGCTCTAAACAATTAAAAAAATGCAAATTAAAAATTGTAAACCAAAAAAAAAAACAATGATGACAAAACATTTTAGGCTGCAGCTTGTTTCATTGTAATTAGAGCGCGAACTGAACTGACATACACGCGGGGCCGAGCTCTTGAACCGCTGAACCATTGCATAAAACTGCCAAACAGCAACCACTCAACCACTGCTCAAGCACCGAGCCGCCAAGCCACTGGACCGACAGACGAACAGCTGTTAACTGCGGAAGAAGCGACTGGCCGGCAGAGCCAGCGGCAGCGGCAGCGGCAGCGGCAGCGGCAGCGGCAGCGGCCGAGGTAGAAGCAGCGACAACTGCGCAGCCGCGTCGACGGCCAACGGGGACGTCAACTGCGCTGCCAGCTGTGCTTTAAAAACCAAAGCAAAATCCAATAAATTTAATCGTACAATAACAATGAAGAGACCAACAGCGACAACAACAGCAACAACAACAGCTATCAGCTATAATACGCATATCCAAATCAATTTGGCAATGCAAAACGCGTCGACGACATGACAAAAACAAAAACAAAATTGAAAAATAAAGTCAACAATCGAGCTACGGGAAACCAAAAATGTTCAAGTTTAAAGTTTTGGACGTAGGCATTATTTTGGGCGAACAGAACACGCACACACACACACACACACACACACAGGGTCTGTCTATTTGACTAGTGAGTCAACGGCTATATACATACCTATAATTGTCTATGGAAGATATAATAAATAATAATTATAAAAACACATCAAATTTGTCCCATAGAACGAAATAATTTGCAAACGACCTTCCCGTCATTGGTCTAACATAACAATGCTCAAAAACGTGGAGCAGAAGAGGAATGCGTACTCTCGCTTCGCTATTATGAATATTTTGATTTTTTCTGTAAATATTGTATGTAGGCAAACCTCAAGTGCGAATAGCGCTGGAAATGGGACACCACCGAATATTATTATATACTTCACGCTTTGAAAGAGACATTATTTGAATATATTGGAAAATTTGCAAACAAATCTTGCCAAACTTCTACATGAAAACCAGTTTGCTTTTTATTTATTAATTTTTTGTTTTTGATGAACCGTCTCGATTGTTCCATAGCATGTCAAAAATGAGAAGATGGTGTTAGATAATCAGCTGAATTTGTATTATAGAAAACAAATGTTTATGGCACCTTCATTTTATTTCTGCTTAATAATGCCTCTGATATTTTTATAATGATCAAATATACTCATTTCTATTGTATATCAAAAGTCATCGTAAATATAAAAGCAAGTTTAGTATTGCTTACTTTCTAAGTAAGTATTAAATTGGTTCAAAATGTGTCAAAAGTCAGCAAAGACATAAATAAATATCAGAATGTATGCATACAAAAATATATATAATAGATAATTTATTTATAATATATAATTAATAAACATTAAATTAGTCATATATGTATATATTTTTGTATTTATTAATTTATTACTTATAACATCATATACATAAATGTATATAACTTTTTTTTATTATCATTTATTAATAGATGGATATAAAAACGCTGATATAAATTACAATCTGCAATCTTTTTAGCTATAAAATTACTTTTGAATTTAATATTGCGTTTTTGAAAAGTATTTTAGATCGTGAACAAATCATAATTTATATGAAAGCTCTTACAAGAACTTCTATCATGATTGTTAATTGCTGAGTACTTATAAAAATTGTACACCAACTCGTAGATAACAAACAGCATTAGTTAGTAGAGTATGCTCATTTTTGTTTAATCTCTTGTCAGCTCATAATAAAATTTACCGCAATGCGCGCATGATCTGATGAGCAACAAGAGGATGAAAGTAAACGACGTAGAATAATAGTCAAGCAAAGAGCGAGAGCAATAGCAATAGCAACAACAGCAGCAGCAACAGCAGCAGCAGCAGGAGTAGCCAAGACAACAACCTCTGTAGATGAACAACTTTGAAGAAATATGGTATTTGTTAATGGCATTTGTGGACATCAAGTTGTCGTCAAACAGAAGTGAGACCACAAAAAATGGCATAAATTGCAAAATTCGAATTACACAAACAAAAACATGCCGAAATTGGTATGGAAAATAAAAAGAGAACCGTCAAGACCATCGCGCTCGCTGCACAATAGCATAAGCAACAGCAACAACTTCAACATCAACAACGACAACAACCACAACAACAACACCTGTTTAAGTAGCACTTGAATGTCGACGGTTCGGCGACCGTCGCGTCGCGGTTGAAACCGCGAAAAGTGAATCTGAAGTAGCCGCCGCGCTGTCTTTTGCCTCTGCAACAGCCACTGCAAGAGGCGAAGGGAAGTTGTATACAATATTACTATAATAGAGCCGCAGCCGGCAGTGTTTGCCAGTTTCTTGTTTTAGCTCTGGTTGTGTTATTAATATACTCTAACAGCGGGTATCACGAAAAAGTAGAAGATCCAAATTTGAAGTGACTCAACAACATTCATACGGCTGCCCATAGTCATATTTGTATCACATTTTAGCTTATCGATCTTATGCAGCTGTTGAAGTATTCAGCCATTTCATTGCTGTTAGGGGAACTGTCCTTTAGTTGCTGCTTTCCATTGCAGTCAGTACAGGAAGTGAACGGCTTAAATAGCTGTCATAGCTGTTTTAGAATTGATCGTTCACCAAGAGACTTTGATCGTTCACAATTCCCCAAGAGACCTCACATACCTTTCACATGCATTTTAAGTATGAATAAATTAAAAATCTTATGAAAATTGAGCTACTATTAGACAAGTTGATAATATATAATAAGCAGGAAACAGCATTTTCTGACGAAGGTGAAGCTAAGTCTAAATGTGAAATCTAAGTGTCAGGTTTTTTTTTATACTATTGTAATAATTTAGTTTACTATAAATATTTTTTAATAGACATTCACTCTTACTAGAATATATCTTACTACCCTCTAAGCTCATTTTAATATTTTTAAAAAATCTTTGGAAATATTCTTGAGCTTCCTTTCTTCAGCTCAAACACTCTTCATTCTGCAAGGAACTCCAAGCTTGCAGTGTATGTGAATTTCGTTGTACAAATTATGCTTTTTTATTGCGTTTGTTGTTGTTTTTTTTATTTTTTTATTTGTTTTACAGCATTTGTCGCCGGTTGCGCAATGAAATTCCTGCGCTTTGAATGCTCTGCTCCGCAGCCTCATATTGGCTTTAGAATTTTCGTTTATTACTACGTGACCAGTGTGGAAGTAATGACTCAAGATCTTAATACATAGCTCTTACAAAAGAGCCTTTTGTGACATAGGTGTCAATGGAATGCCACTGGGCTGTTAACAAAGCGCTGCGCCTTTTGACCAAAATTAAGGCCAGCAATCCACGCGGTTCTCAGGCTGCCATCAAAATTACCGTGATTAAGTTCAGAATTTGGTATGTATGTAATATATATGTAGACTATTTATCAATGTAAGAGTACGCTGTCCTTCGAATGCATAGTTGAACTGCAGGTCGCTAGTGCAATAGACAAGTGTAAATATATATATATATATATATATATATATATATATATATATATATATATATATATATATATATATATATATATATATATATATATCATGTACTCGATATCTTGGGAACGCAAACACTTGACCGACAGCCGGGACTGCCACTTGCTATCAATTAAAGTAAATTGTATTAACATTGTCGTTGGCTTTTACACATTTTTTATTGCTTGAATACCTAATGGAAATAATTATATGCTGGACAAATGGACAGGCAAGACGTTCCCCATAGAATATTAGTTGAAAATCTTTACGATTTTCCGACATATACTAAGACTTCAACTTTACAGTTGAATGGGAAAAATGTGTAAATAAGGTATTTATATTCATTTATATATGTATTTATATATATGAATATTCATGCATTCAGCTCTTAGCATAACACGATTTAGTGATAAAGACACAATTTTGCATGCGCTAACAAAAAGTAATAAAGATAAAGATATAAAGGTGTGAGTTCAGAATATGTTTCAGATATGATTCATTATGATTTTGGCTTACAAAAAATAAGAGAAGAAAATGATATATATAGGTATAACTCTTAAAAAGTTAAGATCTTGCTCTAGACACGTCTAAGAGTTCGAAATTTCTGGCTTTTGAATTATGAAGTCTTTTGAGGGACCAATGGAACATGGAGTTGTGAACATTTGTGAAAATTGCTTGTTTGTAAATAAATTAAAAATATTTCAACTAAATTTAGCTGCTAACAAATTGTAGCATTTAGATTCTGGGTTTAAAAAACCCACAAAAATGAAAAAAATTAGAAAATGCTCTACTATAAAATATACCACTAATAACTACTATATATAATATATTGACCTCGCTTCATAATGAGATAAGATTGAACTAGTTTGGAAGAACTTAAAAGCTTTTTGAATTG
This sequence comes from Drosophila mayaguana, assembly GCA_037075325.1. Taxonomy (NCBI): domain Eukaryota; kingdom Metazoa; phylum Arthropoda; class Insecta; order Diptera; family Drosophilidae; genus Drosophila; species Drosophila mayaguana. Next base: position 8,738,387 of record JBAMCG010000068.1, on the reverse strand, counting down.
GCATTGAGATTATAAATTTTAAAATCTAATGAGAAATGTTAAACATTTGAAAACATGGAGAACTTTCCGCTACTAAAACATATACTCATAAGATCATATAAGATCAAGCAACAGGGATTTAGTATATTTTCATTTGTTCATTTGGCAAACTTCACATGATTCAATATATAGTTTTTGGCTATTTCCATTTGAAGACAATTCGGGCAAAGGTAAACACAATTTTTTCAGTTTGTTTCTATTTGTTTAGTGCTTGCATAAACAAAATAATTATACTATTTTAGGGTATTAATTGCATAAACAAATGAATGAAATGTGTTTGAGATCAAAGTTAGGTACTCAACAGCCCCAAAAAGAGCAGAAGCGAATAAGATTAAAATTCATAATCATTGCTCGTTCAGCGTTTATCTGTTGATCAGTGAAGCGTCAAGGTTGCAGGAATCCGAAATCAGCTAAATACATTAAGCAGACATGATCAATTCCGTCATAAATACGTGTCTAGCGATTGGCATTCTGTTTAAACAAATTCCTCTGAATCATTGTGGAATTAAAAGTGAAATGCAGCGCCAAAAAATGAAATAAGCTGTTGATTCGATTGGCTGCGATTAAGAGGATGCACGGCTATGTGGTTAAAGTCTAATATTAATTGAGTATTAATTCAGCTACTTAGCATGATAATTAGCCAAGTTCAATCGCACCTAGAACAAGTTGTTAATTAGAAAATGTCATCGTTAAAATGATTGGCTAGGCGAAAGGTGTGCTTACGCTCGAATCGCTAATAGTTTTGTGAATGCTACTCTTTAGTACCCAATTAGCCAAGCTCAATCGCACCTAAAACGAGTTTTGAATCTACAAATGTTGTTAAAATGCAAGCCAGAAGCTTATATTACGGCCAAGTTCACGGGCGATAAAAGTGTTACACAAATTCGATTCAGCATGAATTTTGTTGTCATTGTTGTTGCTGTAATTGTTGTTATTGTTGGTGTTTTTTCTGACCACCTTGCAAGTTTTGACAGCGCCGAAAGCCAACACACAACGAGGTTGATCCACAAGTTCTTGCCTTGTTATTTCACTTTTTATTTTTTGTATCCTACAGCAATCCAATTAATGTCAACAGACACATGAAATATCAGCAAAATGAATCGGATTTTTGATCAGTGCGCATGAAGCGTGAATTTGAATGACGGAATTTTCATGTACCCAAAGTTATATTAGTATATCATCAACAGCTAAATAATTATTTCTCTTTTTCAGAGGAACCTTGGATATTTAATATATATGATGTAGAACTCGTTGTTTTATATGCCCATTATATGCTCATTAAAAAACGATCGAGAAATTTAATTCAACTCGTTGGCAGTGATTGATTTAAGCTGTGTAGTTAATCTCATTATGATGATTAAGTACTGAGACTATTTACGTCACAAAGCCAATTAAAGGGTTTGCTTTTCAATGCGAAACAGGTTCTGTTGAACCTAAAGCTGTCGGAGAATTTCTTGAAGTCAGCTTTCGAGTTTTAATAATAAGGATTATAATTGATCAATTTTGATTGAATTCAAAGAGCTTAAAGAAGTCTAGAGATATTCTACAAAGTAAATATATTATAATACAATAAACTTGACAATTCTACAATAATAAAATGAGGCAAGAAAATAACTTGAATCAGTCCTACCTAGTTGACTCCACAAACACACCCAAGTTTAAAATTCACTGTACTTTCCATTCAACTCGCAATTCATTCAATATTTTACGTTTAATCTAGGCGCGAAACTTTTATCTAAATCGAATTCATTCAGTTGTATCGCCGCTTAGTCACAGCTTTTTAGGCTAATTAAAAAAGTGCTGGGTGCAGCTAGACCCAGGGACATAATTTCACAGTCAAGCCAAGAATTTGCCGCAACAGGTGTTACGGAGAAGCCATAAAAATGAAAACACTCACACAATTCGCTATTCGCCAATTACAATACAATTTCCAAAGACAAGTCGAGTATCGCAGCTACAGGTGGTTAGGCAGCGTCTTTTACTCATATACATTGGGGATATAGAGTTTCTCCTGCTGGTGGCGGGTTCTATAGAGTTTGCCATGATGTTTGGCCCAGCCCGATAAGTACGCAGAAAGATAAGTGCTAGAGATGGGTGTGGGACGCACTCACCCACACATACACAGACACACACACACTCGCATACACAGAGACAGAAAGTTACGCACTTTTCATTGCTTGTGTTTCTATTTTCTGTTTATGGATATAAATACGTATGTATGTATATACGCGTATATGTATATGTATCTATCAAATGTACACACACTACATCGGGTTGGTAGCTTTGTCGGACTCTATGCAAACCGGAGCGTATTGCATTACAAATTGTATTTTTCCACGCCCTCGAGTCGAGGAGAGTATGTTGACACTCAGTCAGACCCCGACAGCGACCCACTCTGCGCGCCCATTGTTGCTAGTGACAATGATGACAATGATGATGATGTTGGGGTCCGTTGGGACAGACGGGTCTGGACTTTAAGGGCTATGATATCATCCTCAAATGCGATTTGGCAACAATAATTGCACCACTAATAAAATGTAAATAAATGTATCAAAGAAAACCCATCGAGCACGCATAATTAATTTATGGCTAACAGAAAAGCAGGCACACAGGGCGTATGCGTAATTTGGGCAAAACAAATATATGTATACATATATGATATATGCCATACTGCATGCCAAAAATAAGAAGAAGAAACATATACTGAACTTTGATCTACAAAAGAATACAAAATTCTTGATATATTTTTTATGGCGCGTTTTGTGTGACTGTGTGTGTGTGTGCTCCATTTTCTAGATGATTTCATTACACAAAATAAAAAAATAGAAAATAGCTAGTACAAAACATAAAAAAAAAACAAACGAAGCACTCAAAACGAAATCGAAACCAAAGCTACAAATAGTTCAATTAGGTTTAAATATTTTAGCTGTGGAATTGTGTCAAATACGTTGAATAACTCACGAGTTGTCTTATGCCTTGCTCTTGATATTCAATTCAATGAAAATGAATGAAAAACAACGAGCAACGCGTAGAGAAGGAAGAAGAAGAGAAATACTCTTGTATATGTCGAATTGACTTCCTACATGCAGCTGGTTTTATCTAAATAACACGAATCGTTGCAGAGTTTGCATAATTTTTATTTTTTTACTTTTTTTCTTTACTTATTTATAAAGATGGAAAAACATATATTCCGGTAAATTTATATACGTAAAATGCGAAATTTATTTTTTTGGATCTGTAACACGCGCGACGAGCGCTCTATTGAGAATACAGATATATATATATATATATAAGCATATATGTATGTGTGCGTTTGATTCAGTATCTCAAAAAACACTTCCGAATCGCTCAAAATGCGGCGCGAGACTGAGACTGGGTCGACTTTCAGGCAGCCGTTGGCGACGACGTCGGAACGAAACGGAACTCGCGCAAATAATTTCTGAAGCGTTGCGGGGTCTCTGATATCGTATGTAGATATCTACTATTTTTTTCTATTTATTTGGAGAGCGCTCGCCTAGGGTCTATCATTGTTTTCCTAATGTTTATTAATAAAAGAACAACAAACACACTGACAAAATTGAGCGAACAATCCGAGAGCATCTCGCGAGAAATGTTCGCGAGTCTCTGTTTTTGTTTTGGGTGCTCAATGTGTCGGCGCTGCTCTCAAGTGATTTGTAAAGAATTCTCCGTCCCCATATGGCATCGCAGAGTATTGAGGCCCAGCTGGCCACAGGGCACAATTGTGTCGGTCCAATAATGTGAATATGGCTTAGTTTAATTGACCGGTTGAACTTGTTAGCTATTTAACATTAAATGCTAAATGGAAAGTGAAACCCCAGCATATGTTTAGTAGTTCACTAATTATTGCTAGCATTTCCGTTTACGCTGGTTAAGTTGGAAATTCATTTAGAAATTCTCTTGATCTATGTTTGTTTTTTTTTTTTTTTTCATTTGCACGTGTGTTTTATTAGTCTAATCTGGTAATTTCGGGTCGGTAGCTTAAAATCTTCTTTTTTTTTTTTTTTTTTTGCAGATAAGCTTTATAATATAGCCATAGCCACATTGATAAACATATGGCATTGAAAAGATGATTTTAAATTGAACTCGTGTTTCAATTTTCTTTCAAATATATATATATATATATATATATATATATATATATATATATATATATATATATATATATATATATATATATATATATATATGTGTACAATACATTTATATTTGTGTTTTCATGTGTATGAGTTCAAAGCTAAAGCTTAATTATTTCAGCAAAATATGAATTGGCAATAAAATATGAAATGAGTAAATATATATAGAGATAACACTATATATAAATTCAAAGACTATTTTCGATTTTATTTAGTGCTTATTAACCACTGGAATCAACGATGCTGCCGTCTATTAAAAATTAAATATATAAATATAATATATAATGTAATTGCACTTGAATTTATTTTTGGGAAATATTTTTTGATTTTTTGTCCAGCTTTTTATTTTTATGGACATCGGAAAGCAAGGTATAAACGTTGTAATTCTCTGATCGATAATTTATTTCATTATTAGCATTTATAATGTATATGTATTTAATTAATATTAATCAGCAACAAATTCGTGCCAAAATATTTGCGAGCCTCAATTGAAAGCATTTTGAGATTATTAAACTTTGAACGCATTGAGGATGGAATTAGCATTAGATTTTATTTCTTAATTATTTTTTATTTACTTAATTTTTTTTTTTTCATTATATTCACAAATTTTTGTAATTTGTCTTAAAAGAGATTCTGAGTTATTATGTGCTGGTTCAAAGAGCTTGCTTTTTAATTAAACCTTTTAAATTTGCTTTTTGTTTTTAATTGTTTTATTTAAATATATTTATTATATTATTTTTTATATTTTTTATTATTTCTTTCACATACTTTTATTTATTAAACAGAAACAGACTTTTATATAAAACTCAATTAAAAAAATATATAAAGAGTAATTTATTGAGATGCAGCAACCTTGAAATATAAGTGCTTAGCTACATAAGTGTTATCTTCATATTTTATTGTCCTCACAGAATGAGTTATTACGATGATTCCGTCTGTACTTTGAAATGGGCATTTCAATTTGAATGCCTGGCAAGTTAAACTTTAGTTGAAAGCTATGATGGCTTAGTGAAGCAACTACCTTTCTAAATTATAAGTGTTAAACGCACAAATAAACTTGCGCTTTATAAATAATAACTTAATAATTGTTATTATAAAAGGTTCGGTTAAAGATCAAGTCAGAAGCATTACTTCGGACAAATAATATGTTTATTCTCTTTTGATGTTAATACGACACATTCGCGAAAGGCGTTTTTCAATTTGTAGGCAGATCTTTATACGTATTTATTATAATTTAATAAATGCTTAATAATTACGTATTACGTTGTTGACTATGCAATTAAATGCGAAATTCCGGTTTTTCTAACCCTTGCTTCAGCACAACTGCAGCTTATGAAGTAAGCAATAGCATTCAATGACTTTCTAAGCATTAATTACTTAATGCATTCTCCAACTCTTTTCGAACTATCCGTGAGTCTAAATAATAATCCAATAGCCACTAGATAATTTCCAACTGATTTACAATTCAATTTTATATTAGTTTGTTGTATTAATATTGATCCACGGCATTTTTATTGCGGGCTTTATAACTAATTGCTTGGGTTAATATGATAACTGATAGGGTCTTATCAGGAGAAAGGTAAATGAGTTGGCCAACGTATACCCCAAACATATTACATTATTTAATACAGCGAGCCCTTGTGCAGATAAAAATCCAATTTACTAAACTGGAAGGCAACAATGTTCTATAATAACGAGCTTAATATTGAAATCATATCAAAGGCACTTCACTAATATGATAATATTTAGTTTTGCCTAGTCATCATTATTGATAATATTGTTTAGTGCACTTTTGCATTTTTAATATATTTTTAATATGTTCTAACACAGTTAGAACTTTGTTCGCGTAATCAATAGTTTTTACAGTTAGTTTTTATTCCCTAATCTGTTTTTGTATATGTTTAATAACTTCAATTAATAGTTTGTCGATTGTAAAATTTTAATGTAAGTGAATAACTATTATAAATTTGCTATTTCATTTTCTGTTTATTAATTTTTTATAGTTTAATTAATATTATTATTATTGTTTTTGTTTTTGTTTTTGTTTTTTTTTTTTTTTTTTTTTTTTTTAATATTACATATGACTTGCCTTTCTGTCGTGTTCGAGTGTTTATATTGTCGGAACCAGCATATATAGTATTCATTGCGGTCGAGAGTTATGCGGTTAAGCTTTCATAATAAAGTACAATTTGTTAGTCATTGTTAAAACATTTTGAATATAAATTTAAAGCACTTCAATAGTGGGCTGCAAAAGCAAAACTATATTTTTGTGTTTGTTTGAATAGTGAACAAGTATACTCATTTTTATGTAAAGTTTTTAGATTTAATTTTATTCATTTTTTAATATTTTAATTTAACAAATATAAAAAAAGATATATTTTTATACTTATATATATTGAGATAGAAATAAAATAATTGATTTTAAAATATTTTAGCTTAACAAAAGCATAAGCAAACTATATTTACTAAACTTATTTATTTTGATATAAAAAAATAAATATTTTAGACTTGATTTGTAATTTTCGAAGGTTAGTTACTGATTTACTGATTAATATGTATACACATACATTTCTGTTGGGTGCCTTCAGCTAAAATATTTTTCGTTAGTTTCCAAAGAATGCAGTCTATTCTATTTAAAGTTTATAGTAGACAAAACCAGTTGCTAAGTCAATGCTACAAAATACAATAGTAGCTAAATTATGGTGTTCAATATTTGTTGACTGTTTGTCTTGTGTACTAAGATACAATATATGCCTACATGTGTGTGCGTGTGTGTGTGTGCTTGTATTTGTTATTCAATTGCAATAATAACAACAATAAAATCAAGCACAAAATTCAAACTGAGGCGGCAAATTTCGCTGCGTGCTTGATTCAACATGCGATCGCAAACGCTTTTGACATTGACATTGAAAATGATCACCGAACAGGCATACATACATACATATATAGAGACGCTACAAAAGCTACAGAGACTACCCAACAACCGGCTGGCCTTCTTTGCATAGTAATCAAACAACAACAACATTAGTTAAAAGGCTTTGACTCTTTGACGGAGCTACGGCTGATCAAAATATAATAATTTTATAATCAACTCCCGCTGCGTATCGCCCTCTCTCTGTCTCTCTAGCTTTGCACTCGCCGCAAGGTAGAGCCGGCTTTATGCGGGGGAGCTGGAAACCCGAATAAAATGTCGTCACGACTCGGTTGAGTGAACTCGTTCAATATTTAGACATATATACATACATCAATATATATATGTATATACATTTTTTTCTGTCTGTTAACTTGTTAAATGCTCACAATGAACTGCAGCTACTATAAATAAAAAATCTCGCTTCAAGCTTGAAACATTTATATTTTGTTTAACAAATTTTGAACACTTTATCATTTTTGATTATAAATTTTAGCTGTTGAAGTTAATAGATTTTATGAACTTCTGAGCGTTAAATGCTTGAGCTTTGAATTAAATAAGCGCATGCATTTAATTTATATCATAATTTTTTTAAAAATATATTCAAGGTGCTTTTGTCTATGGAATGCCAGTTTTAATATTATGTTTATATCAGTACTAGTTTAGAATTTTCAAAATTTTAATTTTTTAGTAATTTAAAAGAATAGTTTATGAGTTTTCTTTGTTATTTAAATATATATTTATTCTTTCTTAAAAATTTAACAAATATTTGCATAAAAGCTATTAGTTTTTGTTGAATAGCAAAGCATCTTTGGATGCTTTGTTGACGATGAAATATGAAAAGAAATTAATTAATATTTATTTTTATTAATTTATTGACTAAAGCCTTCCAAGAAGAAGCAGAAAATGTGAAAAATATTTGTTTTCTATCTTAAACCATGATAAAGTAATTTAATACTTGCAAATATTTTCATCTCATTTAGTGTGAAGCGCTGTCTACTTATTCTAGGTTGACAACTTGTAAGATCTAGTCTCTAATCCGTAAAAGTCCTTGCTGTCTAGTCGATGTCAGATAACAAGATTTTTTAATGTTTTAAGTGATTTGTTTTATTTATAGACAAATACTGTTGCATATTTGTAAGTTAACTTCGATGATAGTATCGATTTGGTAAATAATTAAACGTGCTAAATATATCGATGTATTGCCTATTTATATTCACTTTTACTTTTAACCAAATGTCTAACAACTTTGAGATGTGACATGATTTGATTCTAAATTGTATATTCGAATATATTAGATGAGTTCTGGACATGATACCTCAATTACGAATACGTGTGGATAATTGCAATGTGGGTTAAAGAACTTTAGCCGATCCGATGACGGGAAAATCATTTAGTTGTGCATAACTTATTCGATTTTCGCTTATTCAAATTGCAAACACGTGCAAAGTAATAAAAAATCGAACTAATCGAAAGAAATTTGAATCGTATCAGTAGTTTGTAATTGTTGATAGTTTCCTTACCTTTGGATTCGGGCATTTCCACACGGTAGCTGAGATTCTTGAATCTGATATAAGTTTGCATTGACCCTAGCGTCATTTTTTTCCCTTGAGGTTTCAAAGTGCCTATAAAAAACAAATAAAAAAAATATTGTGTTTGGCCAACCTTTAAATGTAATTAAAACAAGTAAATGAACCTTAGACCAGACTGCTCGGCTAATAGATCTCCTAAAAGCTTGGAATGTGTATGTGTATATTTGCTAAACAAAAGATCTCTAATAGTTGAAATATGTTTATTGCAGATTTGAAGGAAGGGGGAATTGTAATAAATACATATAAATCTAAATCTATAAATTTTTGTAAAGGTTTTTAATCGATAATATTAATATATTCAGGGGCCTGCAACAAATCTTCAAGATCGTATGGGTCTTATAGCTTCTGAGATCGACTCGTACAGATATAAGGACAGATGGACTCTACCACGCCTTTTTCTGTAACATATTTCAACAAAACCATTATACCCAATTAAAAAAAAAAAATAAAATAAAGCGCAAATTTGGAATTAGTAAGTTCATTTTGAATGAATGAATGATTGTAACTAAAATTCGTTTTACAATGTCTTGGGCGCAATTTAAAATCTTGCTTAATTATGCTTTGCTTTTGCTTTTTGTGTAATAAACCGCGTATATACCACGTTCATGGCAGACATTTTTCAGCCAAGAAAACAGGTCAAATTACCTAAACTAATATATATAGGTTTTAATTGGGCATATATCAAATGCGAGTTGAATATTACCTCTGTAAATATGGTAGTTGGTATGTTAGGGATTTGAGAGCCTATAAGGGGCATGGTAAATAGGGGCGTGTTATTTAAACTTTTGGATCCCATAATATAATTTAAATTTTAAGTTGGCTTGAAGGCTTTTACTTAAAAGCAAAGAAACTAAATTAGAGAGAATCAGTTAATCAGCATCAATTATATTAAGATAAACTTAAAAAACAAAAGTTTTTGAATATTTTATGACCTTGAAATAAAAAAATGCATTTTGAAACATAAAAAAAAAAAAATAAATAAATAAAATTCATGCTTGATTAAAATATTTTAATTACCGTTATCTTGTTTCGTACTCAGTTTCAATAGTATTTTTATTTTACTTGCGAGTGAAGCGTTTAGCTGGCGTAGTTCTTAGTTTTAAGCAAGCGAATGTATTGAAGTATGCGAAGAGACTGTTCTGGTGCAATATTGAAGCCACAATGAAGCTGTGTCGCACTTTAAGTATTATTATGTAGTTTTAGCGGATTTAATTACTAGTTGCAATTTAATTAACAACCGGGTGATTAAATACAGCCACGCTGTACCGCAAAGCCAGAAAGTCTCCGTGTTGGAACGCTCGGAATCGATATAAAAATAGCTAAGCCAGCTACGATCAGATATGCCACGAACAACATATATATATATATATATATATAGAGATATATATATGTACTTATATATATGAACCAAACGGAAATGTATACGCACTCGAATAGTTTGAGCTATTGTCAAAATGAGAAGTTGTGATTGAAAATTGCACTTTATTAATAAATAGAAACTTTGAACTGTAACACGTGCTAATAAACAAGGAACACATTCAATTTACAATGCCAATAAATTATTTATATTTCCGCCGAGCTAAAATTTTTAATTCATTATTGAATATGCAATGTAATGTTAGATAGATTTTTATATTTACTAAATATGGGCTATTACTGAACCTCTGCATATTCCATTAAAATGTTTCTTGATAATTATCAGCGTTCAATTTGCAATTAAAATTAGTTTAATTTTGTGTTTTATATGTATATATTTAATGGCTGACTATTGATCGTTCTATCGTTAAAAACTACCTAGCAAGATATTTACATTTATTTAATTAATTAAATTAATTATCTAGATCGCTTACAAATTCCAAACTGGATATTAAAATTACTCTAATTATATTGATATATATGATAAAAATATGGAAATAAAAACAAATCTTGATTTCATGATGAATGTGCTTCGAGTATACAAATATTTCTTTTGAAGTATGGCATACTCATAGCGGTATGTGTCTTTGCTAAGCGAAAAGCTTTTACGCTGAGGGTTAGCTCAGTTTCTTGCCATTTCAATTTATTCTTAGCATTTGCGGTTTTATAGCAATTACCTCTACGTAAGGCATAGCGAATACACAAACCTAATTTTATTGCAGAGTGTTTTTATCAAATCATTATTTACAAAGTAATTAGAAATATTATTTTATTTTAAATCATATAATAACACTATAAAATCTGTTTTGAACGAAAATACCTGCCTAAGAGTGACCATCAAAAGTATAGAAATATTATTTTTCAAATATTTTAAATAACATAGCAATGTGCATAATTCCAGACTTTATGATTATTCTTCATCAAAGCAAGATACAGTTTTAATGTAATTGCAATTCTGAACACTCTAATCAGAATTCGTCTTCAATTACAGATATTACGTTAATGTGCCCGTGAACCAAATTAAATATATATTCTGAACGACTTGAATAGCTTGAATAGCATTCGCTTTCGCATTCGTATTAGATGCCGAAGTGATTGAACCAAATCAAAATAACGGCAAACAGACTGAATTATTAAATAGGAATTGTCGGCAATGCCAGACTGTCAGACTGCCAGCCTTGTCCTCTCACCAGCGCCCTTGCTTGTCTGCATGTTGGGCTCCATCATTATGTCAATCTGTGGCAACATTTCGCTATTTGTCGCTCGTTTTAGGCGTAACAGCGAACGGGGGCGAAGGTCTGGGTGTGTGCGAATTGTCTGCTTAGTTTCGTTTGCTTGGCGCACTAAAAATCTCTTGTGATTTTTTCAATCAAAATTTGAAATCTAGCATAAGCTGCACAGGATTTGCCGAATGTGTCCTGCCAATGATCCCAGCAGCAGCAGCAGCTACCCGCGAGGCTCTTCGACTCCATATGCCTTATGTGCGTGAATTTGCTTTGTCTTATTTTCATTTCGTTATACTCTGGCATTTATTTGTTGCCTGTTATCTATTTGTGTTTGCCCTGCTCTCATTTCGGCCATAAGGCGACAATCGTTCTCATCATCATCATCATCATCATCAACAGGGTGGGGCGTCTGGGCGCTCGTTTGCACGCTCAGTGCCTGGTAATCCAAGGATGATGATATTCCCCAAAAACTAAATCAAAGCGAAATCGAATCGAATTTATTGTCATCTTCATTTTGCGCCTCAGATTATGCTACACAGATTTCTTTCGCTCTTTCCCTCTCCCACCCCCTCGCTCACACTCTCTTCTTTTTTTTTTTCTTACTCGTCTTCAGAGGCCACGCGGCTTTCAGCTCTGTTGTTGGGTTTCAATTTCGGTGTGAACTTTCGCTTTTGGGCGCGTTCCGGGCAGGACGCCAGGACACATTTATCTGTGCATGGCAGCAGCGTGGCGGAATGGGTACTGTGGGTCGGTTTCGGCTACAATATACTGTGCTGCCCCTGAAGCTACAGGTTATGATGCCGTCTCTTGTCTGTTGTATCTCTTTTTTTGGTTTGGTGTGTGTTTTGGCATTTCATCTCCCGGTTTGTTTTTGTGTGTCGCCCTCGCAGTTTTGCTGATTGTGATGGTTGTTATTTGGTTTTCTCATACATATATATATATATATACCTATATATATTTATATATATATATATCTCTTTTTATGTTTTTTCTTCTTCTTATTTTAAGCAACTGCAATCAAAAATACATCATTGATGCGATACGAAATGCTCTGAGGGCATCTCATTTGTATGCTTATCCCCCAAATGTCCTCAGTTCAGATTGCAAATATAATTTCATATTTGAATCACTAAATGATTATAGCTTTAACTTGTATTACAAATAGACATTTAGGTGAATTAAATGAGTGTTTAGGTGAAATTAGATTGCATTTTTGAAGAAGCAACCATAAAATAGGTTTTATTTTTATTTCATAAAAAACGTATGTGTACTTGAAAAACAAAAAAACATTTTTTGTTTTCTTCTAACGCAGATTAACTTTTCATGTAATAAAACTTTTATTGTAGGTCTGCTTTTTCTCTCCAATTTTCGTCATTTCTTGTTAAACTTACAGACTTTCCTAAGTATAAACAAAATAACAACTTACATTAGCAATCAAATCAGCTTTACTCTTGACTGCTTTAATTTATAATATATTAAATATTTTTTATATTTATCGCACTTAAAAAATTATGATTCATTTTATCAGTTCAATAAATGTTCTTCATTTGTTTTTTTTTTTTTAAATCAATGAAAAATACAATTTTTTTTATGTTGTCGATAATAATCACATTATTTGAGTCAAGTAGACATCACTCTTTGAATATGATATATTTCAAATGGCCGCCTTGAGCCCCTACGGCGTATAGTGCCCGTGCCTTTCAAAAGGAATAGGGCTGCCAGATGGTTCACTCGAATATGTAGAGCCCAGATCCTTACACATATTGAATTGAATTTCCATATAAGTTGCTTTTATGTCAATTGCAGCTAAAAAATGAATGCTATGCCACAAGCTGTTAATTAAGCTATCAGCATTTCTCTAGGTTAATTGCATACAGTTAATACATTGAAGCATGTTGCAAATGCTATTTGGGAATCGTTTAAAGAGTTGTTGCTGCAAACTGATGCTGACATGGCGGCTAACCGTAAAGAACGAACTTCACTTTCGCCGGCAATTAGTTAGTGGAGAGTTGGCTGGCTTGGCGTGGCTTGGCGTGGCTTGGCTTGGTTTGGCTTTGGCTTTGGCATGTTGCATGCAACGTCTGCTGCCTAGCATTTGCCCATTGAAACAGAAATTAAATTTGTGACTAATTGTTTTCAAGTTAAGTACGAGGCAAACGCTAACTCTGTTTAGCTGAAGGCGTTCGTGCAGTGCGCTGCATTGACAGTAAACGCGACACACAGGCATGTTTGTGTGTGTGTGTGTGTGTGCGTGGCACATTGCAACCGCGATCCAACTGCCAGCATGGTTTCGGTTTGTGCCACGCCGTTTGCCTGCCACTGACGTTTGCTCCAAATGCTGCAGCTGACAGCAGCGGCTGAGGCCGGCGGTGCCGGTCTCTCTATGTGTGTGTGTGTGTGTGAGTGTGTCACATGTTTCACATCCGCTCTCCCCCCTTTTATATGCGTGTCGCATTGATTTTATGGGCTTTCATATTTTATCATTTTTTGTTTGCCACACTTATGCTGCAACAATCATTTTGTTGAATGTCTGTCTGCGGCTGGCCACAAAGCCGCAGATTTCATTCTGCCTCTCCTGTTGTCAGTATATAACACAGTGAATCATATTATCAACATTAGTTTACTTCTTACATTACATGTTAAAAATTCGAAAAATTCACTGAACAATCAACAAGAGTGAACCAGCAGTCAGTGACAGACTAAGAGATACCCATTAAAACTATCTTACGCAAGCAAGGTTTTGCCCATTGACCAACTAAGTTTATTACGTCAGCTGTTGCTTAAGTTATGAATATTATAAATAAAAGTGTTTAACGAAATTTGCCATTTAATTTAAAAACTTGTTCAATTATAAAATTGTATATGTCTATCAAAACAGTTTAGCGGTTGTGAGGGCAAAAAAGACTTAATCGAAATCGTACATATAGGCCAATGGTTAAGCTTAATGGCCTTATATAAATATTTAAAAAAAATCCGCTTGCCCTGATTTACGTTTCTTAATGGCTTCAGACTTTAATGAAATAAATTCGATGCAGCTATTAAATATAAACAGATTTCACATTTGCCTAGGCGTCGTTGCTAAATGTGACTGCAGGGTATTTAAAAAAATATATATATATTAAAAAATTATCCGTGGGGCCTTTACAATTCACTATTAAACCTTATTTCCTGCATTTAAGCAGTTTGAATATTTTATTTTACAATTGCGGCTCCCACAAATTGTTATCGATTTGTATTTTTAATTAAATTGACAGCTTTGCACGACTTTTATGTGTGCATTTCTCTTTTTTTTTTTTATAAATGTAATATATGGGTTTTTGTAGTTGTAATGTCGAGTACGTGGCCATGGGCAAATGGCATATGAAGTTGTCAACTGCATTTCGGGCTGCAGCAAAAAATAATGCCATGTGTGCGTGAGTGCGTGTGTGTGTGATAATGTGACCTACTGCTATCTGGCTTTCATTCGCCACATGTTAGACTCGATTTGTAAGTAAAATACAGAAATGGAATAGACGAACACAAAGTATTGCAACAATGAAGAACAAATTTGTTTTTGATGGAAAGTCATGTCAAAAACAATAGCCCAACTATTGTCATACTTTTCTACGCCGGTTTTTCAAGTTTCGCTCTTTTTCCCAGACAGTTTTCAGAGGGGGGTAGCATACAGCACTAGAGAAGTATGCCCAGCGTTGAGTTGACCCTCATCAAAAGCTAACTAAAAACTTTTCTTTTTATATTGCTGTATGGATCTATCTATCTATGTATGTGTCTGTATCCGTGTTTGTGACTGAGTTTTCTGCTGGCTAAAGTGGAAAATAAATGATTTCACAGGATGACCATTTGCGTGCTATATACATATACGAGTCAGCTTATGTGTGTGTTTGTGTTTGTGTCTGTAAATGGTCAAAAAGTTGAAAACCAAGCTACAGCTTTTTGCTCAATCTGAAGAACAGGCAAACAAATACAGCATCTGTGGCCAAAACAAAAGTCAAAACTAAAACGAAATAAAAAAGCCAATAGAAATTTAAACAGTTTGACGCATTAAATGCCCATTGAGCGTCCGGGCTTAGACAATACCCTAGAAAATACAACTTGGCGAAAAGAGTGTTTAAAGCTGATGCTTATATAGGCTTTATTAGCAATTTGAAATAATTGTAGAACATATTACACTTTTATATACAAATATGTATGGATTATTTTTATTAATGTGTTCCCTTCAGATCATACGGACCATAATCATTATCTAAAAGTAAAGAGTGCTTAAAATAAATCAAAATAAATCAGTTTTTTCTCAGAGAGTGTGAGACACACGAAACTACAGTACGAAAGTTTTTATTAATTATTAAACATACCCTTTAAATGATATTAAAAGTATTCATATTGATTATATTATGGATATAGTATAAATGCTCTATCATAATCTTGTGATAAACATATTTTTAATTTGGGTAAGACAATTTTTTGATAATGAAGAAAGATTTTTAAAATCTAAGTTACTAATAATAGTAATAAATAAAAAATAAATAGTAATAAAAAAAAAAAAAATTTAATATTATCTGTTATATCTCAGAAAAGTCTCAATTATATTTCCTTAGATAAGTTTAGCCTTACATTAATACACCACTTAATTACAGGGTATTTCCAATTGTAAACTTGTTTTCTCTGCAATTCCATATGCTCAACATAGTTTGCTGTCGACTAAAGGGTACTCCTAATTTGAGCTCACACCAATTGTTTGCGTTGACCTCAGAGCTTTGCTTTTGCCAAAATACGCAACCAATCTGGCAGCTAACAACAGGCTTATCCTTAACAACCGAGTGCCCAAGCTTCACCGCAAATCCCAGCCTCCTTCAACCATTGAAATTCATATTTAATTAGGGAGCATCGTTCAGACCAACCCTTTTGCATATTTCACATCGGATTGGCTTCTCAACTGCTGCGTCAACTTAATTACGATGCGATGCTTATCACGATCATAGTCAACCCCATCATCATCAGTCGCATCCCCATCCTCCATCATCATCATCATCATCATCATCATCATCATCGTTGTCTTCTGTGCCTGCAGGCTGGCTACTGTCAGGGAAGTGCCACTTCATCAGTCAGCATCGATGCTGCCGGCAGCTGTTGTCCGCGCCTTCTGTTGCCACCTGTCCACGTCCATTGCCATCTCCAGCTTTATCTGCCCAATGGCCCGCTCTGTCTGCGGGGCGGCGAGGGGGAGGGCGCGCTGTGCGGTGCAAAAGGTAGTCTTTGTTTGCACATTTCCTGAGGCGCGCTCCACACAGATTTCGTTGGCCCCGCCGTGTGCCGTGCTCCGTACGCCGTGCGGCGTGCGGCGTGTGGTTTTTGGCGGCTTTGCCTGGAGACCAACTCTGCGCGGCTTAGCGCTAAAATGTGTGCCTATCTCGGTCTCTCGCTGCCTGCATATATATGTCTCTCTGTGTGTGTGTGTGTGTATATGTCTGTCTATGGCCTGATGGAATTTTAATTAAATACTCGGGTGTCTATGTTAATTTATATGCGCATATGCTTAGCAGCCCGCCAGCTACTGCCGACCATGGAACTGCCGAGAGTCTGTAGTGCGAGCCGAGTTCCCAATGTCATTGATATGAATGGGGTTTGAAGAGAAGGGCTGCGGCCGGAGTATGGGGAAAAGGTAAAGTGCCTGCGCATGTTTATGATTAAGAGCTTTATACGATATGTAGTAGTGGCGCGCGTGTCCTTGTTCTCAGCTCGGTTTCATTGTTGAAAATTTAATTATCATTTTTAATGCTTAGTGAGCACTATTGCCAGCTACCAGCTATTCCCAGATCCTTCTGCCGTTGCGGTTATTGCGGGTAGGCCAAAAAGGTTCTTCGTGTTCAGCTCTTTGTATTTTTCGGCAATGCCACCTGATATTATCACGTCCCCAGCGTCTACACAGCTGGCTCTCTCTCTATCTGTCTGTTGTCTATGGCTTTTGTCTGTGTTCTGGTTGTCACCTGGTTTTCGAGATGAAATGCTACGAGCTTGATATGGGATCTCCCTCACTTTCTCTCTCTCCCTGTCTTTCCTTATCTCTATCTGTGCGTGTTTGAATTTACTTAACGAATGGCTGAATGACCCAGCAACAGATTGACATTTTCTCATCAAATTGGGGGCATGGCAATACGCTTAACTATTCCCCTCTTGAAATGGGCTGGTTTGGCTATTACCATGCTTAAGTTTGTAGCTGGCATAAATGTAATTAATAAATTATCTGATGGGATAGCTTAGCCTTGCTAAAAGGCGTACACAATCCGATAACTGTTATGAAAGCTGCTTTACATAAAACCATTTTCATTATGGCGTTACCAGCTTTAACCTGTTGTGAATTGTATGGTAGACTTTAAAGGCATTTTATGCTTAAGGTTTCTTGATCTTGAAAGGCTTATCGAAAGTAGAGAAATAGAGAAAACAATTGCAATTTCAATCAGATTAAAAGTGCAAATATTTTATATTAATTAATGTAATAAAATATGAAATGTTTATCGATGAGTTACTGCAGAAATCTTGACTAATAATGAAATTGTTTTTATTTATATTGAAAATGTAAATGTATAAAAATCGATATTTATCGATAATTTGCAGTTGAATATTTACTGCTCTAGAAAGTACTTTTATTTTATTTTTGAAATTATTTAATTCATTTATTATAATATTATTTATTATTTTAGCTCTAATTTTGCTGCACATAAATAACTAAAATTTGTGTTTTTTTTTTTCTGTTATGCGCTTATCTCGTTTATCGATTTTTTTAACAACATATAAATATTGACTTACATAAATTTGTACTTACGCACCTTCAGTTTTATCAATTTCCATATTTAAACATTTTTTCTAAAATATATGATTTTGATTTTACTTGAAAACTTTTCTTACAATCTATAATATTCACATTTAGTTAATTTTATAAGAATTTCTATCTAAATGTTTCCCTTATATCTTCCTGATTGGCAATGTAGTGAAGTTTTACTGATCGAATCGCTTGAGCCGCTGCTACGTGTTCGCATCGATGTTGACATTCATTTTGGCCAGATTAGCGCGACTCGTGGCATGCCCCGGCTGCAGCTGCAACGCCCGCCGATAACAATCGACCGCCTGTTGCCGCTGGCCGCGCATTTGCAGAATGGCGCCCAGATTGGCGTGTGCGTGCGCCGCCTGCGGCTGCAGTGCAACGGCCCGGCGATACCACAGCTCCGCCTCGGCGAGGCGATTGAGCAGACGTAGTGAATCGGCCACGGCCGACTGCAGGGCATAGTTATGGGGCGCCAGAGCAGCAGCGCGCAGCCGATAGCCTAGAGCCTCCTGCGTGCGCTGCTGTTGCTCCAGGAAGTCAGCTGTTTGGGCAGGCTGTTAGTTAGCAGAGATCAAATGTCGGCACGACTTCTTTGTCCACTTACCGTAATGATGATGTGTGCTCGGCTCCAGGGGTGACAGCTCCACGGCACGCTTGAACCACAGCTCGGCTTCCGCATAGCGACTGCACTGTGGAGAGAGAAAGAGATTTGTTAAAACGCGCTGCATGTCAACAAGAGTTCGTACTTACATTTCTGGCCAGTGCTTGGCCGTAAGACACATATGCAACGCCCTCGCCTGGCTGTAGTTGCAGTGCCAATTGCTGTTGCCTCTCCGCCTCCTGCCAATGGTCAAGCTCCACGTACAGCGCCGCCAACCGTTGATGCAGCGTGGCGCGCTGCTGTTGCCGCTCCAAGGGCAACGTGGCCAGCGCCTCGTTGAGCACCTCCACGGCCAGTTGGCTCCGACCCTGCGAGCGATGCAGTGCACTTAATTGCAGGTACGCACTGTGCCGTGCCGCCTCATGAGCCCTGCGATCGCGCACGCCACGCCCCGGCAGTCGAGCGCCCGCCAGCAACACAGCTGCTGCCTCCTCCTGCCGGCCCTGGTCCCAGGCCAGCAGCGTGGTGCCCAGATTCACGTAAGCCGACGCCAACTGTGGACGCAACTGTATGGCCCGGCGATAGCAGGGCAAAGCGGCGCTATAGTTCTGCTGCTGTTGATGCACAATGCCCCTGAAAGTATGCAACAAAAATGACTTTAGCAATCTCTCAAGCCAAGTGGAGTGTGTTGCAAAAACAGGTTAATAATTGTTGAAATTCTGTTGTAAAATAAAAGTGTTCATAGAGCAAAGAATTGTGGACGGACAAGAGCTAGCTTTGGGCTTTTTTACATTTTCATTTTGTTATTTCACATTTTTTTTGTATATGACACACATTTTATTTAAATAATTTAATTCTCTTTAGAATTTAAGGTATGACAATTTGCATGGACTTAAACCGTATTTTTCTGAATGAAATAAGTAGCTATAACGAGAAAAAGTAATATTTATACATATATGTATACAAACGTATATTTTTTATATACATTCAGATATGTGATTTCCGCTGTGTAATGCTGGGCAGTTATTTTGCTTCAACTTAAAACATATATATTTGAATACATATATTTTTATAAAAAAAAAAAAGAAAATACTCATGAGAACAGCCCAGAGTTATTTCTTCAGCTTCTGCTTCTTGGTGAACTTTTGTTATTCTTTGTATTTTTTCTCTCTCGTTTTACATAGGGAAACCATAACGCAAAACTTGTTAGAAATGCTAAAGTGCAAAAAAAGCAGAGAAAAATAATGAAGACGGAGCTAGCAGTTATTCAAGAGCCGAGATTGGATGCTAGCCGAGGTCTAATAGTGTGCCGGACTAAATTAACTTTCGCTGTGTTTTGCTGCGGTTTCTCTGATGCTTCGCAGGCTCTAATTGCAGTGCTCCGTCAAATACTTCAGAATGTTGACCTTCAAGTATTTTTCACTGGGCGTATACTTAGTTTTCTGGCTAACCATGCAGACGCTGGCTTCATTTAATTAACAGAGTTGAGCTCTTGCAGAGTGTGAGCGAGTGAGGGAGTCAGTCTCTAGTGCGCATTCGGTAAACAAATATGTATGAAATCGTGGGTATGGTTATGCATAGACAACTTGTCTGGGTTTTTAATATAAACAAAAAGTTCGTATGTGCATGAATAAGTGCTTTTAAATAAAGGATGCATTTTATTTGCAGCTCGAACGTAACAAAACAGTACAAAATAAACTCATGCACAGATTGCACAACAGCATCACCCGAAAATAACAGCAACAACGACACGCATAGCACTAACAACAACTACAACAACCACAGCAATAACAACAGTAAGTTATTCAAACAAACGACGCGTTCTAAAATTTGTGTTGAGTTGCGACAACCATAAAATCAACAAGAGGGCAAATTTAGAAATATCACATTGCTTTCTTTTATATTAAATAAACAAAAGAAAACAGTGTGATATTAATATATAATATTAATTAATTTATTTTTTTTAAAGAAATATTATGTATCAAAGCAACAACTTAGAAACTAGACTTTCTAAAAATGTTTGCTAAAATTTAAATATAAATAATATTTTCATTTTACTACATTTAATAAAAATTTGTAATTTTTTTTTTTTCAAATATATCAAAAGTTCAGTTTTATTTAATTAAACAAATTTATAAGTTTATTAATTATTAATAATTAATTCATATTTTATTTTAGATTCAATCTTTCAATTCAGCTGTAAATATTATACCTTAAAAATTATCAAGTATCATCAAGTTTGTTTGACGGGTAGCATAAGCTTCCCCCTTCTCACTCTATTTCATTATCTTTTGGTTAAACTATTCGACCTGCCCTCGCCTTACACTAGCTACAATTGCATTTTTTTCCATTTGCTTAAATTTTGTTTATCGTCGAGCAACAACCCATTGAGATTCCATGTAAAGTCTCCCGTTGCCCACAAATTTCAGACCCGCGCCCCGCACACCCCACGCCCCTCCGCTCAGTTGTAGTCCGGAATGCCAATGGGCAGACAAGTGGGAAGCAATGCGAAACGAGCCAAGTGAATGCATGCGAATTGCAGGCGAACAACGGATGGATTTGCTCAACTGAATATTGAGTGCGACTATTCTATTCTATACTATTCCACAATATAGAAAACCCAAAATGTTGTTTTATACCATTTGCGCTCTCTCTCTCTATCTCTCTCTCTCTCTCTTGCTATCCCTCTCCTGCACTTTGGCAGGTAAGCAAACAACAGCTACTGGCAGAGGTAAGCATTGCGGGTGGGCAGGGGATGGGTAAAAAAACGAGTGAAAAACAGAAATCGAATTATACAGCTCAGTGATTTTTCGGTTTTGGTGTTTGGTTGCCTGTTACTTGTAGTGCGCCTCCTCCCATCTCAGCGCCCTGTTTGAGTCTGTGGGCCGCCGTCTAGCTTTGATGTGGCATGCTACAGCTAAAAATCACAGCAGCATCCAGCACAATAAATCCATGACAGTTGACTGGCATTCGGGCGGGCAGAAGGGGTGCTGCCCGGGGCTGAAGACCCGCAGACGCGACGTGCGGCTCATGGACACGTGGCAAAAGGCAAAAGGCAACAGCAGCAGCAGCAACAGCAGCAACAGAAATTTTCGCAGCAGCCGCAGGTTGCACGTTGAAGGGGAGGTTGGTGCTACTATTGATGTCTTTACGAGTAAATAATGTACAAACAGCTGCTTATCCACGTTGCAGGTGGGATTAGTGGAGGCCAGAGGAGCGTCGGCAGCTGGCTGAGGGTTTGCTATTGACATTGATTTTCGATTAGATGCCGGAAATTTGACATTCCGAGGCGCTTGCTTTTTATTACTTGGCAGCTTTAAACAGCAGCGTTCATATAGAGTGTTTATGGAAATGTGACCCAACTTGACTTTGAGATTAGCGGCAGCAGCAGCAGCAGCAGCGACACCCACCCAAGAGCAGCCTGCATAATGCAAGTGGGCGGCGGGTTTTAAAAATTCAATCAGGCAACTTTTCGATAAGCTGCAAAAGCCAACGGCCAACATTGAGCGAAAGGCGCAGACGAGCAAAATGCCAGAGAAAAGCGTCTTAAACTTTCACCGTCGTTCAAATGAATTCTGCGCCTTGGCCATAGTTGGAATGTTGCTGACTAGTGGAGCTGTGACAGCCGGGCAAACTGGAGCTGGGGGCAGCAATAGCAATGGATCGGGTATCGCTTTGAGCCAACTTAATAACTTGAAGCCTTAGCAGTTATGAAGTTTGCGTCTTGCCTTCATGTCGTTGACTTTATTTACATTTTCCTTTTTGCTTTTTGTCGTCTGTCAATTGGCTGAGAGGTATTTTTCTGCACTGAATCATGGTTGCTTTAAGGTGTGTATTAATATTATTTTGTATATTATTTATCTGTGGACACCTTTGTGTAGACACTTTTATTATATACTTTTTTAGCTTCATGTTTTATTGCTCTTATTCTATTTATGCTTTTTTAAGTCCCATTTGCTTATAGGCAGATATGCTATTTTCCATCTAGGTCAAATTAGAATCCTTAAAGCTTTTACTAAATAGGCATATGAAAGGGTTTTGCTTATGGGTTAAGTGTTCAAGGCAACCTTGTTGGGGGCTTTCTATCTACAATGTTGATTCTTTTGTCTTTAAGTATACAAGAGTCCACCGGATAATTTACGACAATCCGCAACGTCGAGAACTATCGAGTATGGGCGGATGAGAGATGTATAAAAGAACTAAGGCAATAGAAATAGGTATTTTTTAAAGACTGTCAAGAATCAAACGATCAACTATTATTTGTAGGTTACTCGAGCTCAGTTGCTCTTCAATATTTAATGACAGTTTTTCGTTCAGTGTACTTACGCATCGACGAATCAGAGTTAAGTTTCTAGTTTCTTATTTGACTCGACTCTGTCTCTGTCTCTGTCTCTGTCTCTGTCTCTGTCTCTGTCTCTGCCTCTGTCTCTGCCTCTGTCTCGGTCTCCGTCTCTGTTTCTGCGCTCTGCCTTGCAGCTTTTACGCTCGTGTCCTAAATGATGGCAATTTAACAACAGGCGGGCAGTGGGGCTTTATGTACTAGACTCGCATGATTACAGACCGGCGCGCATAGTAGAAGGCAAGGTAGTTAGTTGGTCCCGGCAGTTGGGAGCAGCTGCTGCGGTTCCGAGACCGGGGCTTCCAACCGGGAGTCGTGTGCAATTATTTGTATTGGGCGCACAGCTGTCGCCAGCTCAGTTTGCATTTGTGCGCGAGAGTCTTTGGGCTAGGGAATGGCGAGGAGGAGCAAAGTTGGATAAAAGTTGGCAAGCGAGCGAAAAGGGATTTTCCTACAATTTGCCAAAGAAGCAAAGCGAAAGGATTTCTGGCCTTCCTGCGCTGCTTCTTTTAGTCTCCTTTCATTTTACTTCTCTTTTTTTTTTTTTTTTTTTGGAGCGTAAAGCCTATTATGTCAAACACAATAATCAACAATAAGAGGGGCAACAACAACAACAACAATAGCAACGACAACAAGAATCATGACAATGACAACGGGGCGTATGAGCATTGGCTGCCTGGCCGGGGTGAAGAACAGAAAATGACGTGGCTGCATATTCAAAAGGACACTCGCACTCATATGCTAAAGGGGAGTGGGAGGGCAGTGGGGCTGAGTGGGGCTTGGTTAATGCGTTGGCATGTTGGCGCATGTTTGCCCTGCCACCGATCCCAATGGGAGCTGAAAGGCAGCTCAGCTTGGCGGGCGGTCGCTGCAGCCAGAGTCGAGAGTACATTTCACACTGCTGACTGCTGCCTGTGTGCCTGTACTGAAGTCCAAGGGGGGGCTTGGTCCGGGTCAGCGGAGCGGTCGGGTAAGTGCAAGTGTCATTGGCCTTAAAATCCAAAGCAGCAGCAAGAGCAGTAATAGCAGCAGCAGCAGCAGTAGCCGCTGAGTGTCCAGCGACTGGCGACGCAATGCATCAGCAGTTTAGCTAGCAGCTTCTCTCTGCAGTTTCTCTCTGCATTATTGCATCTCAACTGCAGCACAGCACAGAGTAAATGCCAATCGAGCTTGCAACGTATCCAGCTATGCGCCACTATTGCTTTAATCCGCATTCCAACTGCCATCTATCTCACCGACAAGTGGCATGCGGTGCAAACAGTTTCAAGTTTATTGAAAACAAACTGTTTTTACGAGCTAAAATTGGCTGAATTTTTAGTCTATTCTGACATATCCATAAAATTAATAATAATTATAAATAATTATTAAAATTAAGATATAATTAAGTATATAATAAAGTATATATTTTTTTAAAATATATAAATGATTTTTATATTTTCATTTTTTAGGTTTTTGTCCTGATATTTTTATAATATTAAAATACATGTATTTTAATATTTTATTCAACATAAAATGAGATTTGAGAAAAAAATCTCAGGTCCGTAAAAAATCTTTAGAACATGAAGCTTGACTTTGACTTAGAGTATATGAATATTGTATATCCTGTTGGTATTCTAACGTAAATGTCAATCTTTACAGTGCTTGCTAAAAGTTGTTACTTTAACTTAACAACTTTTACGAGTCTTCACAATTTGCATATCAGACATCATACTAAATATTTCTCAAATATATCTCTTCATCATCTCATCTTTTTATTACTCTTGATTTAGTCACACGACTCCTGCCACATCTTCAAAGCCATGACATATTTTTATCCTTTTTAAATCGCGATAGTAGCTATTCCCCGAGCTTTAATGTTTTAGCAGTTGTTAGGCAACTGTGATAAGATATCATAGGATGCATATTCCCCGCGGCTGCAGCGCATTCAGTATGACCTAATTAATGGCACACACTCGTTTCTGCAGGGAATTACAGCGCAATACTCGTTCAAAGCCTGTACTACCAACGCTTAGGGATTGGTCATGTGGAGTGTGAGAGTGAATGTGAGTGGGTAGTTGAGCAAAAGAGAAGCTGCGCAAAAAAAAAAAAAAAAAATGAAAAGGAAATCAGCAAAACATAGAGGTACAAGTGCCCAGCAGGCAACTGTTTGCTGTTGATGGTTGTCGAGTGCATGCAAATTGCCATCCAAAAGATGCTGAACATGTGCCCGTGTCTGTCCAGCAACCATAGAGTTTCCTGTGCTCCTCTGGCCATTCACCGTTCTTCACTCCCCACTTTCTCCATCTCTCTATTACCTTCGCCCCCCAGTTGATTTGTATGCGCGCAGCTTTCGGGGCCAGCGTTTTTTCTTTTTTTTTTTCGTCCCAACTTCTCAGATGTTGTCCAAACGTTTTTGCCAAGTGGCAAACAGCACAGAAGCAGCTGCCATTTGGCATTAAAGGCGTGCCACCGACCACAGCGCTACCGAGCCATTTTCCTTTTACCCCACAGCAGCTTCCCATCACCCCTTAACTGCGCCAAGGTCGCGCCAGCCATTCACTTTGAGCTTTTGAATTCTCAAAAAGGCTGCGAGCAAAAACTGACATCCATTTTGAGCATTCAGGCTGCATGTTTTGGCAGCCGCAGAAAAACGCTCAACTGGCTAAATTGCAATGCAGGCGCGAATTTTGCTTCAATTTGCATCGGGCTGATGACTTGGACGTGCTAAGCTTCGTTTACTTACAGATTAAAGTGCGCATCGGCCATAGTTGGTCGGTGTGCCAGGGCCAATTGCAGCGCCAGCTTCGCCTCCTCATAGCGTCCCTTGCTGCTCAAGACGCTGCCCAGATTTCCCAGAGCTGCAAAGAATGTCGAAAGTAGCTCAAGTCAATGCAAATGAGAGAGTCGAAAGTGGGAAATTATGTATAAAATATGGGTCAATGAATATGGGAGCTTTTAGACTTATTCAAAATTTGAGTATATTTAAGAAACTTTCTAAATTGTAAAAGCTTTGTTAGGTAACTTTAAAGATGCAGTTTTTACCTAAAATTAAGTTGTATTTTGCTTATATATAAAATGTAATTTAATTTGTCAATTTTAGTCTTGATGAGGCCTTAACTTTATTTGTAAAAATAAAAAATAAATAAAATATAAAAAAATTAAATACAAATAATAATTATTTGAATCATTCCTGCACCATTTCTTCAAAACTTACCTTTCGGTGGATTGGTGGCAATAGCGCTGCGGAACAGCTGCTCCTCGTTCTGCCAGTCGCGATTTCGCTGAATCGTGCGCAGACTAAAGCTGCCCAGCAGCAGGCCAAGACAGCAGAGCAGCAGCAGCCTCTGGGCAGAGCTGTGCAGACGCTGCCAGAGGCGGCCAAAGCCTAGGCCCAGCAGTAAGCAATAGCCAACGCTGGGCAGATAGAGTAAACGCTCGGCCAGCACGAAGCCAACGTGGAAGAACATGTTGCAGGCGGGTAGAAAGGGCAGCACCATGAAGGCTATACAGGTAACCAATGCAGACTTCGATGCGGAAGTCGCTGTAGCTGAGCTGGCGGTGGAGGCGAAGCAGGAAGACCAGCTGAGTGAAGCTTTGTGCTGCAGCGACGATCGTTGCTGCAGCTGCTCCTGCTGCTGCTTTAGCTGCTGATGGCAGGCGCAGACGAGTCCATGCCATGCCTGGCAGCTGCCACCGCCCAGACGCTGCAGCAGCGGCAGCGAAATGCTCGTGGCCACGGCTGCATAGTCCACGGAGCTGCTGGCAGTGCAGCGCCAGCGAATGCCCTTGCAGGTGACGGCCAGAAAGATGCCATAGAATGCCAGGCTGAGCACATTGCGCGCATCCCACAGCGTTCTGATGCGTGGTATGGCATCCATGCCCCAATCGAAGCTCAGGTGTTGCGGCCATAGTAGCAGCTGAAAGTTTGCCACAGGCAGGTACAGGTAGCTGAGTGTGCGCGTCCACCAGCTGGACTCGTGGGCCGTGGGATTGTCGGCGGCGGAGAATGCAGTCGAAGGGCGTGGCACAATGCTGAGGCGACAGTAGAGAGCGCAGAGCAGAGTGACGCTCAGAATGGTGAGCGAGCGTAGACGATGCTGGAATTGGAAGAGAGGGGGAATATTTTAGAAGGAGAGGCTTTTATTAATTATGCTTACATAATTTATATATCTGTAAAATTACTAGTCAAGTGCGTTAGTTCATAGTGCTGTTTATTATTAAGGGGCTCACCTTGTCATCTCCGGCATGCTTGACGCTCTGGTCGACGCACAGGACGTCGCACAGTCCGCATAACAGCAGCAGCGTAATGGCCGTCTCCTTGCAGAGCAGTGCCGTCAAAGCCAGCAGCAGTGTGAGCGCCAGCGAGTGCCAATCCCTGTGCAGCATGTGCCGGCGATAGGCCAGGTAGGCGAGCAGCCAGCTAACTGCGGCACTTAAGTCCGCACGGCCCACAATGCCGGCCACGGCCTCCGTGTGCACGGGATGGGCGGCAAAGAGGGAACCAGCGGCCCAGACGGCCGCACGTGTGGGCAGGAGGGTGCGTGCCACGTGCACCACCAAGACGGTGGCCAGGCCGTGCAGCAGCAGGTTGATCAGATGGAAGGGCCAGGCAGTGCCGCCGCCCAGTACGAAATTGAGACGAAAGCCCAGCACGCACAACGGACGCCAGGAGCCATGGGAGCCGCTGTCCGTCAGCGGTGTGCCCCAGTAATCATTCTGCAGCAGCTGAGCCAGCGGCCCGGTTCCAGTTACATCCGCATTGCCCAAGATGGCGCGCCTGCAAGCAAAGATACAGACGGTGAGTGCTGGGATGGCGAGCGGGTGGGAGTGAGATGGCAGAGTGTGGCATGCTCGCATTACCTGAACCGACAACAACCTGTGGCACACCTGTCCTATTAATTAAAATGATTAATTGCCTCGGCTTGGACTGGACTGGAGTTAGCTCGGATCGGATCGGGTTTCCTGCCACATGCAACTTGAGCTAGTCAAGCTAGCGAAGGCTGTGCCTCTGCTTATTTTTATTGTCCTTTTGTTCTTGTGCCCGGCATAAATATTGTTAAAGTGCCGAGCGACAGGACACCACTCGCTGCCTTCTCCTGCCTCCTGTTCGTGCCTTGATTAATTGCCGATTTGTTGGCGCACTTGGTGTCGTGCTCAGTGTTGTTGTTCTTGTTGTTGTTGTTATTCTACTCTACACACACACACACACACACACACACACACACACACACACACTCGTCGGCTCACTCTATTGTCACTGGCAAAGTCAACGGCTCTTTGGTAATTGCCTCACCGTTGTAGCTTTGCTTGTTGTTCTAATCGATTTCCAGTCTGCACCGCCTGCCCCGCCTGCCCCGCCTGGCCCACCTGGCTCAGCGCCACCCTTGTCGCGTCGCTCTAGGCAAGGCCTAGGACCTTAGCTGTCGTTGTTCTCGATGTTGTTTTGTTGTTATTGTTGCGCAGTTTGAAATTTATAGTAGGTTTGCAATAATACCTTAGCTATTTTATGCATAATTAGTTTTCAACGTTATCCAGCAAATGCTATTAATTAACTTTTCCTCACAGAGCCAACGCCTCACTGAGCTTACAAATATATTCGATAATGGCGAAAAACTGTAACAGGTATTTGAAATAAGTTGAATAAAATGAAAACTTCGTTTAGATTCTTCTGAGTTTACTGGTGAAGTGGAATAAGTTATATAACTCTTATTAATTGTCAGGTTGAAGTCCTGTTTAGAGCCTATTACTGAACTGTGATAGTTCAAATAGTAATTCGTCTTAACATAACAAGATATAGCTACAGACCGAGTCAAGAAACATTTACATAGAAGAGTTTTACAATTATTGATAATAAGAATTAACACAAGACTTAACAGAGCATTAACAGACTGTTTAAATAATCGAATCATATAATTATAATTATTATATAATTATAAGTAATAATTCATATCTTTAAAATTAGTCTTAAAATAACTGGAAATTTTGTGGAAACTATATGAGGAAAATTTTACAATTTCTTTGATTGAATTTTGATTTAAGGCTGGAGGAAAAAAGTATATTACATAAATGAAAAAGATTGCATCAAAATTTTATATATAATTATATAACTATATAGCTATTGAATGGCTGTTACATTAATAGTAATATAGTATAGTACCATATATATTAAATTTATATGCCGAGCTCAAACCAATTGACTTAAAATGTAATTTAAATCCTCTTCAAATATGGATATTATTATTATTTGAAACATGAAACTTTCTGCTAGAGCTTATTTATGTGTGTATACATATACATTCCCACATAATCAATAAGCTTTCAGTTAAGCAACTAACATAAGCTTTAAAGTATGGGAAGATAAACTAATTTACAAATTGAAAAATGAAAATTCCCTTTTTTGCCTAATGTGCCCAAAAGTTTTGTTTTAAAGCCTTAAACTCGGCTATTCATTCATAGATAACTGACATGCACAGACACCCACGCTCGCCCGAAAGTAATTTGTGTTTACTTTGGTCTTAACTGGCCCGCGGGCCGTAGTTTTAGGTTTCTGGCATTCAAGCTCAAAAGTTAACACAAGCATTTTGCTCTATTTTTTGCTTTTTTTTTGTTTTTTTGGTCCAGCTGGAGGCTATAGAAGGGATGCATTTGTTTTCAAGCCATATAAGAAACACAAATAAATAATGGATAGGTAAAAATAATAAAAGCACTCCATATGCAAAAACCCAAATATTTTCGTAATTTCTAAAGCAATTCAAGAGAGAAGCAAAAAAAAAAAAATAAAAAATGGAAAATGATGAAATTGCATTTTTTAAATTTTAATACGAATATTTTATTTAGCAGCTGCCCGGAAATACTATATATACACATATTGTGAATGGTTCTCAATGCTTTATTGTTTGTGTATGTGTTGCATGCAACACTTCATATGCATGAATGGTGGCATACAAGCGGACGCTCAAGTGTGTGGCGGGTGTATGGCATATGCCACAAATTGGGTTCGCAAATTCGGTGGCGAGACGTGGATAAATTATTGGTGGGGCAGCAGCAACACCACCATTACCAGCAATAGCAGTAGTCATTGCTTTTGGTACTTCCATCTATACTTCAATTTCAATTGGCTTTTTCTTCTGAGCAAAGCAGCCACAAAAATGTTGAGAGGGAGAGAGGGAGAGATATAGCAAACAAATTCTTATCGGAAGCACACAAAGCTCAAGAAAAACTGAGCTGGGGTATGAAGTCCCTCTGTCTCTTTCACTCTCTCTGTGTGCTTCGACTGCAGTTTCAATTTTTGCATTTCTGCTGCTTTGCACTATGGCAACGCACAACAAAAATTTAGCTACGCCTCATTTGCAAGGATCTCAAGCAGCAGGAGCCGAACGATGGCAAATATTGGAAAGCATTTCGGGCTGCATACCTTTGAACAGCAACAAGGGCATTGTATGCCAAGCTCCTCTGTATTGCTTTTCGGCTTAATTTTGGCCCAGTCAAAGTGTGGGCGGTGTGGGTGGCGCAGGAGGAGTGGAGTGAGCTGTCGGTGACTGTGTTACTGTGCCTTGGCGACGCCGAAGCTTGTCGCCCAACGTCAGCGTCAACATTATCGTCTCATCAGCAGAATATCCGCAGTGCCTTTTTGTGCTTTATCATCGTAACTAGTGAATGAATAGCAATACTCTCGCTGAGCAGGTGGCAGCAGCGGCAGTAGGGGCGTGGGGCATGGGGCACAACAACGAAAACATCAACACCAACAGCCGTGCAGGCAGCATTGGTGGCGGGGCACTTTGTCAGCAACAGCAGCAACAGCAGCAGCAGCAGCAGCAACAGCAGCAGCAGAGGCAGAGGCAGCAACAAAAATGCCAAGATTCAAGCAGCTTACAAGTGTGGCATGTAGTAGCTGCCGTTATCGTTCGCTTTTCACTCGCACTCGAGAGCCAAGCAGGCGACGAGCACTGTAGCCAGGAGACAGGCTATGGCACGAGCCATAGGAAGAGGCACTAGGCATTAGGGCTGATACAGTGGAAGCGAGTGGAGAGGGCAAATAAGAATGTGATGAGTGCATGGAATAGATAAGCTGGTTATTAATATAATTTATAGAGATATAAACAGAATGTGGAATTCAAATTAATTATGTGCCGAAAATATTTATAATAATTTCTTTCATTTATTTTTTGTTCATTCACTTTCTTCATATAATATAAATAAATTATATAAATGGCTTATACATATTTATAAAATTGAAAATTAAAATGCTGTTAATTTAAAATATCACATATATATATATATGTGTTTATGTTGTAATGTTATAATTATATATGTAATTGTTATAAATAAGAAAAATATTAATTAATATGTAAATGTTATAAATTTTAAATATATGCTTAAAAACTTACAAATCTTAACTTTGCTTATAAAAAATACACACACACACGAAATAAAAGAGGAAAATATGTATTTATGAATTATTTAAATTAATAATAATTATAATTTAATAATAAATAATTTATTATTATTATTAATTGATTATTAAATATTCGCCGATGAGCTCTAAATAAGCAAAATTATATTTTTAAAAATTTATACTTGCATAGAAACCAATCACTCCACTGTTCTCTGGCAAAAGACTCACCTACACATACTCACACACATACTCACACACACACACATACACACACATGCACGCACTCACAGGACTGTGGTTGGCTTTTGTTGAAGACAATATATCATAGCATCAGCAGCGAGCGCACCCAATGTGGAGCGTAGCACACAGAGGCACAGTCCCTCTGCATGCCTCTCTCTCCCTCTCCCACTCTCCCCCTCTCGCTCTGGCCCCACGCTCTATCTCTACCTTCGTTGCCCCTCACCTGACACGCTGGCGTTATGGCTACCCGCAAACACTTGTATGTTTTGTGGAGTTGCTGTTGCTGCTGCTTATGTAAAGTGAAAATTTTCGATTTTCTATAAAAAAAATGGAAGAAAGCATAGGAAACGAGCAGAAAATGCCGTTGCTACCAGCCGTGCCCACTCTATCGCTGTCGAAGTGCGCTTGGAGCCTAACGGGCGTATGGCCATCAAAAAATTACGTATACGTTACGTTGTGTTTCATACTCTTTTGTGGTTGTTGCTGCTGGTGTTGCTGTTGTTGTTGTCTGTTGTCGCTGTCCTTTTAATACGGCACATAAATTATTGTAAGACTGCAGATTGGCTCTTTGGCAACGTTTTGTAGCTGCGCCGTTGTTGTTGTTGTTGCTACTTTTCAGTCTTTTCCTGCCTTTTTTTAGAGGCAAATATATCAAGTTGTGAGGTGTGAAACATTTGACCGTAGGCAAAGCCCTAGAAAATCTGCCACAGCAAGCTCTTTAAAATCAAGTGACAATTTCTGTGGCCAAATGATAAATGATAAACCTGTTGGGCCACCTAATATTATAAGCATAACTTGCAAGGGCAACAGAATTAAGCCGGCTTTGGATGCTTTTCGTTTCAGTAAAAGAAAAATAAATAAATAAAAATAAATTAAATGAAAATAATAACACGGTTGTGTGAACAAAAAATGTATAAGTAATTTAAGATTATATTTGGTATATGAAACATTAACTATTGATTTGAATTTATTTCTAAATTATTTCTTATATATGGAAGACTTGCCAAAAGTGTAACATCATTTTAATTAAATTTATTGGCTTTAGGTTTAAAGTATTTAAATTATGCTGTAGGATTAAAACTAAAGCAGGAAAGAAAATATTAGATATTCTTTAAAATACTTATAATAATCTGATACTAAGCGCGACAAGACTTTATCTTCATAGATAAAAACTATTTGCTTGCCTTGCTCTCATATATGTATTTACATACATCTACACCTGCAACAAACTTATCTCATTAGTATTACATAAAGATCGTTACCTCAACTGCCGCACAAAGAACACTTCATTTATGCATTTGTTATCAGGCAATGTGTGTGTGTCTGTGTGTGTGTCTGTGTATGGGTCTTAACTTTGAACATAATTCGTTTTATTTTGTGATTTGTATCCGAAATATATCATGCGAAACTTTTTAAAAACTCATATCTCTGCAACTATTATACAACAGGAATACATATTACACTCACACCCACACCCCCACCCCTATCCCCACCCACACCCACACCTATGTATGTCTACATGTGTTCGGTGTATGTGTATAAACAAAATGGCAAAAAGACGAACGAACGAAACGAAACATGAAACAATTCACAGCACACGTGAAAAATGTTTATGGATCGCTATGCCACACCCCCGAAACGCCCACCCAACAGCCACCCCCTCACTCTATGGCAGTGTGTAAGCATTGGCCATTGCTCTTTTTCCAGTTGATAGGAAACAAATTGAAGGGAATGCTGCCATTTAATAAATCATGTTTTGTTTGGCTTGGCTTGACAATAATAACTTGTGCTCATGTGGCAACTGTGGCCATGCTGTGTGTGTGTATGTGTGTGACCACAACAACAACAACAACAACAACAACAACAATAGCTGAAGCTGCATAGGTAGGCAATGCCAGCGTTGGTGTTGGCAGCTGCGTGAATCTGACCACAGTAGCATCCGCTGTTCTGGCCAAAAAAACATCAGCTAGCCAAGAGCTTTTTGTCCCCAACTGGGAAGCCTTGTTCAACTAGACTAGCAAACGAGGGGGAGTGGGGGCGGGCACGTGGCAAACTAAGGTGGCACTGCGTTACATAAGTTGCGTTTATTATTTGAGTGTGTCTGTAAGTTTTGTGCTTGTTTTTTGACAAAATCCCCCCAAATAAGGAACAACAAAGGGCGATGGTTCGTTGGGTAAAAACTAGAAGATATGGTATTAAATTATATGATTTATATAAAGATTTATATCAAATACAAGTTTCTAGATATTTTATATACTATATATATATTTAACTATATTGCAGAATTTTATTGAATTTTATCAAAATACAAAAATTAAAAGCCATATTTAAAAATGAATACATACACAAATATATAAATAATTTTATATATTTTAATTATTTTTCATTTTTATATTTTGTATAAATAAATCAATACAAATCTATCATTTTAAAAAATTATCACAATAAAATTGGGCTTTTGACTGACTTGAAGGCAAACACTTACAATTATGAAGATAAAACTTTCTTGAGCAAAGACTTAACCTTATCTGTTACGTAAAGCATCTACAGCTAAGCTCACCCCACTTGGCTGCCCGCTTACAGGGTATATAAACAGGAGCAACTGCACAAAATAACGAGCTACAACTGAGGCTTTTGGCTGAGCACTTTGTGCATAACTTCCCATTTATGTTGCTGCTGTGCCCCTCCTCCTCCCCACCCATAGAACCCCACCTCCCCCACCAGAGAGCAGAGCCTACCCCAAACCAAAAACTGAATGTACACCAAGTCCAATTGTTTGCTCGTTTTTGTAGTTGTGGCGTCACTTGGTGTCCTGAAACGCAGCGGTTGACTTCGTCTATGGAAATGGGAGGGGGAGGGGAAATGGAACTCGGAATGGGAATGGGAATGGCAATGGCAATGGGATACGGACTGGGTATGAGGTAAGGAATAGGTAGTGGAGAGAGCTCTTCCTGTCCGGCTGTCCGAACTGTGGCTGCCGCCTGACTGTTGCTGCTGTTGCTCCAAGTGCTGCTCCTCGGGGGAAATTCCTGTCCATTGTACATGACTTTTGATATTTATGGGTAATTTCGTTTACGTTCAGGTTCAGTTTTTGGGATAGTGGGGGGGCAGCAGCGACAGCAACAACAGCAACAACAGCAGTAGCAGCAGCAGCAGGAGCAGCATTTCAATGCTAGGTGAGCCTAAGAAGAACAAGCTCAGACCAATTTTGTACAGTGGCTGAACGGCAAAAGGACAACATAAATCAACAGTTTTTGTTTTTTAATTTGCTAGCCAGCAGCCAGCAGCCAGCGTCTGATTTTGACAATAGACCAAATAATATATACTCTATATATATTTATGTATACATATATACAGCGATAAGCTGGCAGCGCGTTGCCAGTTTTACAATTAGGCAACCCGTAAAATTTATTATAGTGATTTTTATCAAAACGCAATGCGCGGCACTTGGCGGCCCAATTAATCATAAAAAGTTCTCGGCACCGTCGAACCACCGCCACCCACTCACCCAGCCACTTAGCCACACAGCCATTCGGGCGCGTAGCCGTCGACAAAGTGTCGCCCCGAGTTCCGTCGAGCAGCCGGAGACCCAGAGACACGGCTCCTCTCGGCAGCTCTCGAGTCCCATTTACCTTCGTCAACTTGCTGACATATGGAATTTTTAATTCGGTTAAATTTCTCTCACCTGTCATCGTAGACAAATCCGGCGTTTAATGTGTTTAAGTATAGAACAAAAGCGAGCGTCGCACAGCCAACGACTCCTGCGTAGTCCAGGGCCAGCATTCTGCAAGTAGAACAAAGCAGAACAGAACTGAACAGACAGTCAGACAAATGAAGAAAATGTCCACAAATATTAAAGTTGAGTGTCATAAAATATATGCTCAAATTAATTCTCAAAGGCTCCACAACAAAGCATATAATCCCCACAAAAGGCAATGGTAACGGCAAAGCTTTTTATGCTCATCTGTATTTTTTTTTTGCTTTGGGATCTTTTCAATTTGGTTTCAGGTTTTTCCTCCGGTTCGTTAAAGGCACAAAAATCAAGTTGAAAGGAAGCTGACGATTGTACTTTGCCATAACAAAAACTAGCTCTGTAGTTTATTTATGAAATACATCTTAGCCTTGGCAGTCAACCGTGTTCCAGTTTGCTTTGTATTAACCTTAATCACATTTCCCCATTCATCCTTATATCAATGGAACAAGATTTTGCTCATCATTCGTTCACCTTGACGCCATTATCGGCAAACAAAACTCTGTGAATGCAAACAAATCCGTGATGCTCGTTGATAACGATTATGGCTTGAATGTACTGTAATTGATGCGGATAGGGCTGGACCTGACCTGGACACACTCGGACAGAGCCTACAGGAACTGCTGAATTGCTGAACTACTGAACTGTTGTCCTCGTCATCGTCATCGCCATCGTCATACTCATTGCACATAATGCGATGTCCTCTCTCGTACCTCATGACATTCTTCGTTTTATATTAGCCGCAGACATGTTGTATGCAGCGCCCGCTCTCTCTCTCTCTCTCTCTCTCTCTCTCTTTCTCACTCTGCAGCCCTTTCTCTGTGGGACGGAAATTAAACGTTACGAGAACATTTGGCATCGTCTGGCCCGGGCTTTTGGATTTTGTATACAACTGTGTGTGCAGCATCGAGAAGTGCCACTTGAAATGCAATCCGCTGCCCGGTTCCGCATCAGTTGCTGAACACCATTGTTGCTATTATTGTTGTTGTTGTTGTCGTTGTTGTTGTTGCTGTTGCTGTAGCTGTCATCATCACCATCAAGCGCCATTACAAGTAATGAGTGCGGTAGGCACTCTCTGTGTGTGTGTGTCTCTTGTAGCTAGCTGGTCAGGGGCCAGCGTTCGGCTCGGTCATTGCATGAAAATTGTTATCTCGCACAATGCAGACGATTTCCGGCAGGCATTTTCTCTTGTACATTCTCTCATGTACGCCAAACGACACGAATGTCGTCCCACCAGCCAACGTCATACGCCCTGTGTGCCAGCAGAAATTAAGTCGCACCGTTTGCAAATGACAATGCGCGCTGTCCGATTGCGAGTTTTACTTTCATTCATTTCATGCTTGTCTTTGCTCTTTGCTCATCTGAATTTTTAGTGAATTCATATTTCTATGAATTACTTTGCTCAGTCAAATTTTCTTTTAATATGCTATTATCTTAAATAATAATCGTATACGTAATATTCTCTGTGATTTGTTTCCGCTATTCAACAAACATAATAACGGATTTCAGGGCAAATTAGCTCACATTCAGTAGTCATGCCTTGGCTCCTTCACTCTCCGTCTTTCGGCCTGTGCTGTTACCACATTATGACAGCACTTCAGGCACTACACACACACACACACACCCTTAGACTCACTCAGATTTATACGATGCCAACACCCAAGCCCCGCCTACTCAAATAGATTGTATATCGTTTCGCTTTCACTGCCCTTCGTCGAATATCTCCAGCTGAAACGATGCTGCTAATGAGTTCTAATAATGATAATATGGCGCTAGCATATACTAAGTATGAATATAGGCAATGTGCATATAAATATGTGTATGCGCGTGTGTGTGTATCTAGGGAGGCATAAATAGAAGTTATTTCGGGTGCAAGGCTGATTTGCAATGTCAGTTAATAGTTTCTGCTATGCGTGCGGCTTGAATGTTAAGAGACTTGACATTATATTAACTGTAGGCTCTGCTTCTAGGTCAAATAATAAAAATAAATATTAAAGCCATATTTGCTTGAGAATTATATAAAAATATATAGTTAAAGCCATTATAATTATGGCTAATATGTCAGATGCAAATGTGGAAAGGGATGTAATTTCTTATTCAAGTTAGTTAAGAAAATTCCTATCTCAAATATTCTAACCGAAATTTATATTTTTCTTATACTTATATTCTAAAAGGAATTTGTTTTAAAAGCAATTTAAAAAATTAAATTATTTCACTGAAACACAAATCTGATCAATAGTAAATGTAGTTAAATAAAAACATGAAGTTACTTTAAATAAATATTATATAAATTACAGCAACTGCTTGAGTTTTTTAATAATTAATTTTTATTTTTTTATTTATATTAATTTTCATATTAATATTTTTTTCAATTCAGTTTGATTTTTTTAATAATTAATTTTTATTTATTTTATTTATATTTATTTGCATATTAATATTTTTTCAATTCAGTTCAAGTATAATTAAGCTTCCACATTTTAGTATAAATTATAAATACAAAAATTTTTTTTTGTAAGAATTCAAGTTTCATTTTCGTAAGCCTTTAGGTATAAAAAATTTATCCAATAAGTTTTAACAGCTCATCCATATATAAATTTCTCCGAATTTTAATCGCAAACACAACTCGGAAAGTACTTAAAATTGTTGAAACCCCTTCCATAAATAATCAAATTGGACTCCATTTATGCAAATCGCATAAATTGTATTTAGCCTTTCAGTGGGCTGAAATATGCGCATTTCAAATGGATTCGACTCGAGGGAACTGCCGAATTTAAAGTCGCCCTTTAAGCTCAATCTTAGTATTTCCTATCGATTTTTATTTATTTCCAGGCAGTGCGACAGATGGCAGCTTTAATTACCTGCTGCTGCTGCCGCTTGGCTGGAAGACTTACAGAGCTCGGGCAATTAAATCGCACGAGACGCAATAATAATAAAGCAGAAATACAATATATATA
This sequence comes from Drosophila mayaguana, assembly GCA_037075325.1. Taxonomy (NCBI): domain Eukaryota; kingdom Metazoa; phylum Arthropoda; class Insecta; order Diptera; family Drosophilidae; genus Drosophila; species Drosophila mayaguana. The sequence continues at coordinate 8,699,970 of JBAMCG010000068.1, read as the reverse complement.
TATATAAATATATGTACATATATATAAAATCTACATCAAATTGCGTCGCAGAGGCAGTTTGATTGAGACGTCTGAGACCTTGAGACTTGACAGCACGCTGTGAATTACTTGGCTAATTTTGCCAGAGCCAGACATAAAAGGATACTGACACAGATAGACGACGACATGAGCAGACTGTGTGTATGTGCGTGTGTGTGGGTGTGTGTGTGGGTCGTTGATCATGTGTGTGCGCTGTATATAGACAGTCGATTCTCGTGGGGTTTGCATACGGTTCAAAAGTCAAAGTGCAATTAGCGCAGCGCTTCGTGTTTGGCTTCGCAAATATATTTATTTTTATTTCGTTTTTTCGTTTTTTATTTGTATCACTGCAAATATTTACTTTCAATTTCGTATGCAAATGTCGCCTCGGCCTGGGCGCCATTAATCACAGCCACCCAGCGCGGGAGCGGGTGGCCTTGCTTTATCCTCAGCGAAGCGAAGGCGGATGACAGAAAAAATAATTACGTTGTCATGTTTACGGCGCACTGAAATTAGCTGAAAGTATCTGAATGTGCCCATCTTTGATGTTGATAGCGCAGCACTCGAGCCATTACAATTTATACCGTACAAAAGAATATATATATACAGTATATACATATATATGAAATATATATATGAGATGCTTGCAAATGGGCTGAGAGGCTTTCGACTTCTTTCTGGCATTTGGTGACTTGTGTGTGACTTTTGTTTTATGAAATCAGCTAAAGAGCATGTTGACCTTATTTCGTGGCGCCCAGCGGAAATTGTCGCATACAGCCGGCTGGCAGTGCGCTCGCACAGCACACCTTAAACCGGAAGCGGAAACATTATTCCCAAAATGTCAAAAAACATAACAAAAACCCATTAGACACAATTCTGCTTTCTGGGTCAGCACAAAAAGCAGCAGCAGCAGCAGCAGCAGAAGCAGCAGGCAGGCGGCAGCTTCAACTCCCAAAAGTGAAAACACACACAAAAACACGCCAAACAGAAGCGAAACGAACAGAAGAGCGGAAGAGCGGAGCAGCACAAGGAACGAGGCGAACGTAAAGCTAAAACAAAACGACGTGGGTGGCCCTCGTTGGGGACACCAAAACAGCGAATAGAGTCCAAACTCGACTGAACTAAGCTGAACCTGGGCCTCCTCAACCAGCAACACAAAACTGCACTGCTGACCAGTCACGGTTGCCGTAATGCGAGCAGCCAGACCGGAGCAGGAGGCGTCGGGTGAGGGCAGCTGGAACGATTGCGGAAATCAAGTTGTGTCAACAGCTTAAAAGCCAAAATGTAATAAGCCAGGGAAATGTAATGTAATAAAATATCAAATATAAAATGGAGCTGGCTGGGAGAGCATTTGTTGCCATTAAAGTTTTTGTTGTCTGAAATTGGAAACAGAGGGCAGTCAACGGCATAAGCAACTAAGTGGAAAAGTGGTGAGGATTGAGCAGAGGATACCCTCTAGATAAGGTTGGATATGAATTGCTAATGAATAACCATTGATGTTGAGCTTGAAAGTGGAAAGCAATCGATCTTTACGGCAAACGATGGATATAGGCCATTATCGATCATGGATGAATCTATTACTGTTCTGAATTCAAGAACTTTAGTATTAAAATTTAAATCAGTATATGATATAATATATTAAATATAAATTGATTATATATGGCACGTAAATATATAATTTTTTTATGCAGAGTAAAAAATATATATATATAATAATATAGGTAAAAATGCAAACATTTGGCATTGAGATCTTTAAGTTTGTATTTATCTAGGAGTATATATATTAATAAACACTGTTCACTCCAAATGAAGGATGAAAGCAATATCAATCAAGAATCGATTAACTCTATGCAGTGGTAATTTTTTGTTTAAGACAAACATTTAACTGCAAGGTGCCTTTAAATTTAAATATGTATTTTATATAAAATTGCAATAAATTTAAATATGCAATTTATATAAATTGTATAGTTTAATTGCTTTGAGAGAAATCGTTTCTATATATCCCATTCAACTACTTTTAAGCTCTTCAAATTGGCATACTTTGCAGCTCAAGTCGAGATTAACTGTGTTTTACCAAATCATTTGTTGTTTTTATATTTCTTTTGCAGCAGAAGATGCAGCAGATTAGCTTGCGGCTGGTAAAACAACAGAATCGAACTGCGGCTTGGCCATAAAAAGCGCTGCTATAATACTGTGCAGCCGCAAAATATGCGATATTTTATTATTGTTGCGCCAAACAGTATGCAACACTTTATTTCAGCGCTATGTGCTTCCGCCGCTTCCTGTGCCTCGCAGCTCCCAAAAAGCATTTCACGTTTTATATTGCGATTTTTTGTGCTGCCCCTGCTGCTGCTGCTGCAGCTCCTATTACTGCTGCTGTTGTTGTTGGAGCCCGTCCAAGTGCTGACTCCTCGGGCTGTGCCAAAAACTAGCTACATAGTTTTTACATGCGATTTGAATGAGCACAAACGGATATCATGTCCCGCCCAGGGTGCTTGCGGCTGTCTGCGTGTGTGTGAGATGTTGTCCAAAGTAAGTAGCATATAAGTGCAATGGGAATCATTTTAAAACACTCGAAAGCAATTCAGATTTGTATGATTTTTTTTTTTTTTTTTTTTTTTCGTGCTGAGCAGATTATTAGAACAGACGTTTTTCTTGGCGCCAGCGTCTGGCATTTTGTCAGCTGCTATCATAAGGCAACCAGAAATTATTATGAACTGCCTGCCTGGCTATGGCTAATTGTCGACACTGGCTCAGATCTGTGGCAACTGTGGAAATATTTAGATATGAGTGATAAATTTTCCCACTTTGCGGCACTTAATTCGAAAGCAAACTAAATTTTGTCGTTGTAATCGAAATAAATAGCTAGCAAACAATATTAAAGTTATTCAAATGATATAATATTATTACCAGTATATATATATATATATATATATATACATATATATATATATATATTTGTTTATCTCATGCTTGACTAATGCACAAATAACATAATTTGTCATTGCGCTTTACACAAACAAAATTTCAAAGTACTCTCCGTAATTGCTAAACTATGTAATTAATATTCTGTGTTATTTAATTAAAGTACTTCAACTAGCTTGCATACCTATTTTATATTATATATTTTATATTAATAAATATTAGAGCATTTTATATACTTAATTCAATTATTTTAAGTCTCAAAAGTCTCAGCTAAATTTGTAATAATTATTGATTATTAAAATATACACAATTCTGCTTAATATTTCATATGGAAAGTCTACAAATAATTATTAAAGCTGATACAAAAAATTCTCTGATTCTTGCTGCCTGAAATCAATTGCCCTTTTAAATCGATTCCTGCGCTGATTTTCTATATATTTTTACATTTCACAGACGATTTTGCCCTTTGTTAATTGATTTCAATTATTATAGCCGACTGCCTAGAACTTTTTAACAAGCCATTCTCGGTACATTGAACCATGCAGCCAACAAACAAATAAATAACTGCAAAAATAAAATAAAATCAAAATGGTTTCAAATCAAATATTCGAGAACTTTTCTCACGAGGCTTTTGTTATGTCATGTCCGAGCTGAGCTCAGAGCCAGAACCCTTTGAAAGTTCAATAACAAAATGCAAAAAAACAGAAGGTAAAAACGAAAAATGTATTTGAACTCTGAATAAAGTTGAGAATAAATGTGAAGGGCCTTGTGCGGCGAGGGGTGGAGGAGGTGGCGAGACGAGACGCCCACAGTCGAGACTTTTTGATGGGCCGGCTACAAACTGCATTCGATATAGGTTCGAGACTGGAGTTTTTGACCGATGTTCCACCAAAATTTATTGACGAACCGGGCACGGGGTGTGGCGGGGGCCGGGAGGCGAAAGGGGTATGACACATTCGTGTTGAACGTTAATTTGATGTCCTTTGCTGCACTGGGTTGCACGCAATGTAAATGCTAATTAAGAGCGCTACATGCCGCTGTATGGGCGTGCCAGCACTAAGTGTGTGTGTGTGTGTGTGTGCGTGTGTGATATGGAGGGGCGTTTTGCATTGTGTTTACTTCTTAATTGCGTAAACCAAGCATTTGATTAGTATTTGCACAGCAATTGACATTAAACAGTTCAATCAATAAAAAATTCAAACTCAAGTGTGAGACGGCCGCAAATACTTAATGTCTTCAGGGCTGTCAAGGATGGCGCCGCACTCTTCTTCTTCGCCGCTTATAACTACAATATTCTTATTAGCACAATCAAAGCTGGGTTGGTCGGCGGCCGGTGGGTTCGTTGGCTCCAGTCAGTCAGAAACCTCAATTAGGCTGTCAATCAGCGCGTCGAAGCGCGTCGCTCGCTTCCACAATAATAGAGCTATTGATTTTCCGCATGGTAATATCCACATACATATACAAACACACACACACACTTCGTTTCGTACACCGCCCTAATGAGCTTCTGGGCGTGCATTGACATGGGCACGGCCCTGGAACCTCTAATTAGCTGACGGCTTAACATTGTTCGACGATTTGATCACAAATTTAATGCAGGTATCCACAATATATAGAATCTAAATAAAATCTAAAAATAATCAACAATGCCATTGGAAAAGGGTTGCGAATTCTATTGCTCATATCAATACATATATTCTTTTCTGGTGTTGTGCTCAAAAGGCACTGTTAAAGCATGTTTAGAAGGGCTGCTCAGCTTAGACAACTGTAAACATGACTCGAGGCACTTCCTAGGCCTTACTGCTACACTGCAATCAATTTCGAGCCACTTTAGTTCCCATATTCAAATACGTTGCCAGAAATATACGGAAATAAATGTATATCTAAACTGGCAGTACGTTCTATCTATAGCCAAAAATATCAATCTAATTTCAGTTAGACAAGTCATCAATTGTTTTGGTTAATCAATTAATTGAGTTCTTTTATACATTTAGCTATACCCAAATTTAACTTTATAAATATAGCGCACTACTATTTCGCCTTGACCTAATCTCATGCAATTCTCCACAGCTCCAGATCTACACAGCTAACTGTAATGCGTTTCTAAGTGGCTCTCATTTGAAGTGCTCAGCTTGTGCTCTAAAGGCTGAGCTGAGGCGACGGCACAGAAGCTTGCAGTTTCTTAAATAAATAAACAAATGAGAAAAATACTGGAAAAAAATAATAGCATAAACATATCAGGCATTTGTCAGAAATCACTTGTGTTTGAGCAAATAAGCGTGGTGAGTGAGTAGAGAATTCGATTTATACATATATATTGTAAGGTACGTGTTATTAACTGCTTTATTGTAATTGTATATAACATATCTATAATTCTTACAATATTTGTTTCAAATAAAATATGACAAAGAGCCGAAATGCATTAATTAATGCATCGAGTAAAAACAGAAGAAAATCTCAAGTTCAATAAGCAAAAGACAAAAAATTTGCAATTTTTATTTTAAAGCCTCAAATCACAAATGACGACAAAAAAAAAAAAACAAACAAAATATATACATATATATATATATATATATATATATATATATATATATATATATATATATATATATATATATATATATATATAAGTAAGTAAAGTAAGTAAATGAATTTAAAAATAAATAATACATAAAAGCATTAGATGAAGTCTTAAAAACAAGGCCAAAGTAACTAAAATATATATAAAAAAAGTTGCATTTGCCCAAAGTTAATAATTCATAATAAATTGTCACAAAGTTGAAAAACAAAAAAGGCTCATGAAATGCAAGGATCTTAATGCATATCAGAGTGCAGCAGACGCACACACTCACACACACACACATGCACATTTAATTGTCACTCTTACAAGCTCACACGCATACACACACACACACTCACAGAGAGAGTAAGCTTTGCTTTGCCAGTTGCAAGAAAAGCCAATAATGGGAATGAAGTTGTACTTGTAGCAACATTTGCAGCATCTTTACACGTGTGTGTGTGTGTGTGTGCATTTGGGTGTGTGGGTGGGTGGTCTGGCAGCAGTCGCCTTTTATCGATTTGCGCCTCTAACTGTTTCTACCTACGAGTGTGTGCACTTGGCCCTTTAAGTTATATAAGCTAATGGATTGTTGGACATTCACAGAGTGACTGAGAGTGAGAGCGGGTATATATGTATATATATAGAGAGAGGGACAGAGCGGGGCAGAGAAGCTTCCTTTTTGGCGGCTGCTGTAAATGAAAACAGGAAACGGTCTCGCATTCACTCATTTATTTAACACACAAAAGCCATTAAATTGCTTTGTGTGAGCTTTGCTTTGTTTGTCAACTGCAACATTAGCCTTAAACGGGGTGCGGGTTGTCCAACTGCTCAGCTTAAAGTCAATTCGATCAATTCTTTTAAAGCCTCAAATATTTGCCAAATATAATTTATGGGCTTGCATTGAACTAACTGTGAACTTTCACTGAATATTTCTTGCTTGTTGCTGTGCTACCTCAATATTTTTATTATTGAAAGACTTTTGCCGCAGCTTTTACATCCCTTTTCCTGCTCCCCTCCCCTCGCCAGCCAGGAAAGTGCTTGCGCCGCTTTCCTTGCGACTGTCTCGACGTCCAGCGCTTGGCAAAAAAGCGAGTCTTGCGGAAAAATCAACATTGCACAAAAGTTTTCCAGCACGCCCACACACTCAACCACCCAGCAACCACCTACAAGCCGCCCACTCTGACCGCCCAGCTCTCTTCTATATCTTCTTTTACTCCTTTTTTTATACCCTGATCCCATTAAAAATGGGAAATCAGGGTATAATGGTTTTGTGAAAAGTATGTAACAGGCAGAAGGAGGCGTGGCAGACCCCATAAAGTATATATATTCTTGATCAGGGCGACGAGCTGAGTCGATATAGCCCTGTCCGTCTGTCCGTCCGTCCGTCCGTCCGTCCGTCCGTCCGTATGAACGCCTAGATCTCAGAAGATATAAGAGCTAGAGACTTCAAATTTTGTATGCATACTCATGTATACCATACGCAGTACAAGTTTATCTTTTTTTTTCGATAACTCGTCCGATTACTTTTTTATCGCGAATAATCGATAAATTGATTTTGTTTATTCACCGTAATTTTAATACTTTTAGACCTGGAGACTTCAGATTTGGTGTGTATATACATCTGATCAATACGCAAATTTTGTCATTTACAGATTTTGGATACCACGCCCCCTTCGCCCAAAATTTGCAAAAAACGTATTTTAAGTACTAGAGACTTGTGCTTTGGAATGTACACACATTTGCACATTGTGATCACGTTCTGAAAGTTTCATGAAGATAGTCCTACTACAGGAGAAATTATTCAGCAACAAAATTCTCATAGTATTGCCCACACTGCAGCGCAGCCCAAGCGCAGTCGCTGCTTACTGCGCAGTTAACAGAGCGCGTGCTTATGCGTGCGTGAATATCAGCTCTTTGTAGGGATCAGGGTATCTCCTAGTCGAGCAGTCTCGACTAGAGCTTCCTTACTTGTTTTGTTTTGGCTTAGCGTTGATGATGTATGCACTTTGAAAAGAGTTGAGCAAAGTGGTTTTTCGGGTTTGATGAGCTAACGTCAGCCATCTGCACCACCCACGCAAAATATGAGTGTTAGCTCTCTCCCCCTCTCCCTCTCTCCTCATCTCTCTTTCTCTCTGTTTGCATCTCGTTGGCTGTATAATAAAGTTATTAATGGACTTCAATGGCGTTTCAATTATGCAATTTCTGCGATTTGAATTTAAATGATATTTTGATTGTTTACTTTGCCGGAATGGGTTATGGATTTTCCAAAAACTTTTTTTTGCTGACTGGGCGATTTGTTTGCCAATGTTATAGAATATCTAAGTTTCACTTCCATGCCATACAAATAAAACTTTAATCTATATTGCATGAGAAATGAGAACGAACTGCAAGCAAAAGATGAGAGGACCTTGATATGAACATATCAAGATATCTAAAGGCTAATTACATAGGTCAATAGGTTTTAGGTATAATATGTACAAATGTATATGATATTTACGAATAGTTAATTACATTTCCGATTTCTCAATCATTCATAATATTACATATAAATTGAAGAAATAAACTGATGATATAGGTCTATCTAGTATATAAGAATCAGAAGAAATTGCAGGCTTAGTCAAGATATTTTAAAAGCGTATGTTTCCTAGATGGACGGAAACATGTTTACATTTGTGTGTAGACAGCTAATTTGAAGACAATTTGATCGATAGAATCGATAACTTTTGAGCTGAGAGATTTGAAACAGAAAAATATAAGTGGATGACTATATCGATGTGGCTATAGACATTGATGTATTTATATAAAATGCTTATAATAATTTACAATAGATAGTAGCAATGTGGGTTATATAGAAAAATATTCAACAATAGTAAGAATTTACATGATTTGATTTTGCATAATTTGCAATATATATTATATATATTATATATATTTATATTTTTGAATTTAATCTAATAGCTTAAAAAATCTACTAAAAAATACTTAAAGCAAAATATTACAATTAGGTATTAATAAATTTGTAAATTATTTTTATTGCAGAATTTAAAATGTACCCTTATGCTAAGCGATATATATCGTTTATGTAGCTTTTTGATAACTCATGAAAATACCAAATTTCAGTATGGAAAGCACTAACTACTAAAGCTGGTCACACTGAACTCAGGAGAAAAGCGAGTTCCTTTAAAACGAATAGCTGTGAATTCATAAAATTATCATCCAAATATGTATTTTCGGTTTAAGTCCAAGTTTAGATTGTCAGTAAAAATATCTAATATGAAACGCAAAGATCATAAAAAAAAGAGAAAATCAAAGAGAGCTAAACGTGACAGAAAATATAGATATGGTTCAAAAATAGAAAAAGAAAACAAAGCTCACGAATCAACTGAGATTGAGAAGGAAATGAAGGAACCAGGACTAAATGACATCACTAACTATAATGTTAGTGATGAGATGGAGACTAACGCAGTCCATATGAAGCCGCCAATTTCGGATTTCGATATAATCAGCATATATTCGGATGTATCGAAGTTGAACGCTATAGAGCGCCATCTGAATATCTTATATCGGTAAGTCCGCTGTGATATATTGACATCATTTCAAACACCTATACAATATATTCCTTGCAGTCCCTTCACTTGCTTTGTGCGCATGAACTGCGACTTTAAGCTTTCTGATCTGGACTGCTTTCTGTCGGACACACGCTACGAGCCGGATAAGCACTCGGCTCTGCTCATACGGCTCTCAAATCCGACGTGCAGCTTACAGCTTTACGATAATGGCAACATCTGCAGCAAGGGCTATTCGTACGATAGCGCCGCTCTGGGTATACGTCGTTTCATTGACAGCATGGAGCATCTCGGCTATTCGCCCGTGTTTCAGAATCCCCGCTTCAATGTGGTCAATGCTACGTTCTGTATGCCGTTCGGGATCGATCTGGCACTGCTGTCCATGGAGTACTGTGAGGACTGCGTCTATAAGCCCCAAACAGAGCCATATCTAATATTCAAGATACGCAACTCAAGCACTAAGCTGGCCATCTTTAAAAATGGCTATATCTATGTGATGCTGTCGTCGATGCCGCGCTACACCCAGCAGGCAATCGCCTTTATAATGCCCATTCTCTTCCGGCATAGAGATGCTGGAAGATCTGTGGATACGGAGCTGTGCGTCGGCGATATTAATTTCAAATTGCTCTGGGAAAATGAATTCCAGAAGCTATACCAAAGCACTCTCAACTATTCCAGATGAGCCACATTGTTGATGCCAGCGCTTTTCCTACTTCTTCTTCTTATTGTTTCTCTTGTTGCCGGCCAACTTTTATTTTTGATACATGAAAATTAAACTTTCTATATGAGCGCGCATATCCTGTATATACTCATAAATGTCGAAATGTACTGCCCGGAGTAGAGGCAACTTTTTTGGCTTAGTTATTTAAATGAGCCGTTGCGCCAATACACACACAAACACAAATACACACGCCCAACCACACACAGAACTGATTTAAATATTTCTTCCAAGAGAAAACAAAAGAAAATGTTAAAAGCTTAAGTTCAAACTAAATAAAAAATACATACAAAACACATACGTATATATATATATATATATATATATATATATATATATATATATATTGTTTTTAGCGTATATCTATTGAAAATGAAAAAAATATATGTTTGTACATATATTTTAGATTCATACAAAGGTGCCAAACAAGGCACTGACAGACCGACTGTCCTTATGAGCGATATCTCGTATGTTTTGATAGAAAGAGGTCGATGTGGCCACAGCTACATACATATGTATATGTGTATATATATCAGATATTCGAGAACGCGAATCTAAGGCTACGACGATAGCGCATCACATATTTTTATTTTTATCTGCAATGTCAGTTGTTTTTTACAAGTCATTAGCTCTATTTGCATACACACACACATAAATACATACATATGTATTTATAGAAATGTCAACCCATTTAGAGGGGTCGCGGTGTACAAACACTAAAAATCACTCACAAATTTACAATGTAAATGCGAGCAGCAGCTCATCGAAGTCCATGTTTGCATTTGCCAGACATAAAAATGAATGTGACGGGAGGAAGTTGGGATTGAGGTTAGCGAAAAGCCATCAGAAGGTCGAATCGCAACGTAAATGTGTGAAATGAAATTTGAAACTGTCGTTCGTTTCAGCTGCTGTCCATTTCAAACCTATTGCATTTGAATAGTTTTTTGCCTGCGTGCAAAAACAATTCAGTGTCATATTTGTGTGCATTTGTGTGCCTCCTTCTCTATCACTCTCTCTCTCTCTCTCTTTCTCCTTGTGTATTTGTATTTCGCACACACACACACATCGCGTACTCACACGGCGATATTGCTGCAGTGGTATATAAGCGGATAATTTTCAACATTTTCAACATTTTTGTTTGCAATTGTTGGGCGCATCCAACGGGACTCTTCCTGTTTTTGTTTGTGAGAAAACATTTTTGGGCCATTGACGGCTTTTCGCGTGTTTTTCGCTCTGTTAGAGTAGCTTGTGGGCTATTGGGATTACTCATTAGAGCCGTTTGACTGTGCGTATGGGAAGTAGGAATTAGTGAATGGGAAACGCATGACTAAGACTTACCCTAAGCTCAAAATATTTGTTTAACATATTTACTATGTAAATAAAATCCCTTTCAGCCCTTACAGGGAATAAAAATGTCCCAAAATGATCAAATGTCAAGGCTTTTCTGTATCGATAGTAACATATCGATAGCCATCGTTGCTATGTGCTCAGAAGTATGATCTCCATTAAAAATATCTAACATCGTATTCGCTTGCATAGAAATTTATTTAATTTTAGCTTTATATTTGCTTCACAATATGTTAAAGTAGCTCAGAAAAATTCTTGTTTTTAATGAATTTGTTAAATTTTTTTTGAAAGTATTTGCGCTCAAAGCAAATTAACTATGAAATCTGCTCATTTAAATTGCAAGCACAGGAATGTAAAGCTCTCAATGCAAAATATAATTAATATTTCTTTGGTGTGTGGGTGCGCTGGAGTGACCATGCCTTGTTCCTCCTCTTGTTGTTGTTGTTGTTGGTGGGCTGAGCATTCCTGCAGCTGCTTTCTTGTTATTGGAAAAGGGGCACACATTTGTGTGTGTGTCTGCATTTTCATAATTTCTGCACAACAAAAAGCGACGACCACGACAATAGCGCAAAAGGGACGAAACGAATGTAGCAAATTCCAAAGCGCTGGAATTTATGCAGCAAATATTAACTTACCACACAGACGCACACTCACACACACACACGCACATAAATTGGGCTAAAAATTTCTCATGCAATTCATGTAAAAGGCAGCACAGAGAACGATAGCTAGAGAGAGAGGGCCCAGAAGTGCGGAAAGGGAAGGTCGCAACAGCCGCTGCCCAATTTGTGCATGGGCCAGCAAGAACTGACAACAAAACTCATTAGCAGAAGCGGCGACCGTGACCGAGACGGCAAGTATGCCGTTAGAATTGTGGGCATGGGCGTGCAACTGTCTGATGGGAATTGAAGAGGGGCGGCAGCGTAGTAGAGTGCTGCTGCTGGTGAACCAAAGCCAAAACGCAGCATGCACTTCCGTTTCTGAAAGTTTTCGCTATTTTATTCATATTTTTACTGGGCCGCTGCTGCACTTTATCTTTCTGCGGCGGTCTTAGTTGGCGAAATTGTGTGCAACCACGAAAATCTAATAAGCGCGCAAATTTGTTGACATTGCGCAAATGTTTTTTACGAGCAGCGCTCGCAAGTCCAGCAGCCTAAGACGAAAAAACTTAGTAGCCCGGTCTCGCTCCCGCACCTACTGTCCTCGTTACATTATGTTCCTCTTGGTCACAGGCTACCGCAAATGTCCATTAAAGAAGTCGAAAGTCGCACTTAAAGCGCAACGGATGAAGCGAAGTGCAATGACAAAGAGCAAACGAGGAAGAGGACCAGCCGACAAAGTGCAAATGTGCGCCAGAGCAGGACAGAGCTAGTGAACGAGCTTGACGTTTTTGACTTTGCTAAGTCGCGCGCGATGTTGCGTTAACTTTTTGGCTTTTGCGCTTTGCAGACACAAAGAAGACGAAAGAAGTGAACGAAAGCTCGCATCGCTGTCTGTCAGGTAGCAATACAAAGATGGCGTCGGAGCGGCGCTGCCAGACCATCAGCTGATATGTCAGCGGATAGCCATAGTCGAGACAAGACAATTTCATTAACCGCGGCAGCCAGCAAGCACGTTAAGTCGAACGAACAGACTTGCCTTTGATTTTATCAACCGAATTCCTGCATGCATTCATACGCATATACTTACATACATATGCACATGCATACATACATATACATATATGCACACTGGATGCTGCATAATGGACGCGTAAAGTTTTTTAATTATTTTTGTGGTCTTAAATTGCATTTCTCGTAAATCTGTGCAGCGAAAGGATGAAGAACACGATGTCCGTGTGAGAAGTACGACCACAAAAGCGCAGACTTTATCAGCGCCAGGCAATTGTCATCTGAGCTGGTTGGCTCGACAGGGAGAGAGAGTGCGAGAGAGGGAGATAGAGGGACAGAGAGCAGAGCAATGCAGCGCATTCATTTAAGCAAAAGTGCAATAACATGTTATTTTATTTAAAGTTTTCTTTTTTTTTTTACCCACGCCACTTTTCGCTTTTGCTCTTTCATGTTGCCCGTTAACAGCAAGCGGCTTTAAAGCATTCCAGCCTTATTATGCAATTACAAGTGGATTGACACACAGAGCGCACATTTCGCGTTGCCCTTGCATTTACTCTTCCTGATTTTATTGAGGCAAATATACGAATAATTGAAATTACATACGACCACTTGTTTCACCAGGCAACATACGAAAATCATGGGTAATTGGTGTGTATACCATTTGGAAAATATAAATATACGTCGATTGCAATTGAGGCTTACGCATATGAATACTGATAAATGTCAAGGGGAGACCCATTCAAGTTCATTTTTCAACTTTAAGCTGGCAACTCTTATACATAAATTTGTGGGACTGGGAGACTACGAGATACTCTGAGAAATTTATGGAACTCGCAGATTTTGTGGTGAGTTCGCAGAGCTTTAGCTGTGCTGAGTATTTAGCATTCAAATTGTTCATCATAGCTATCTACCTCGTAGACCAAATATATATGTATGTACATATGCATATAGAATATATATATAAATTACTTGCTTCACGAGTTGATCAAGTACTTAACTTACTGCCGACTTTTTCCACAGAATCAAAAACCAATTGCAACTCTTTTAATTAAATATTTATTATGTAATTAGCGTCGCACAGAGTATAAAGTTTAGCTGGCGTTCCACTTGCAAATCAATTAGCTGATATGTTTGTCTACAACAACAACAAAAAAAGAGTGGAAAATGTATAAAGAAAAGCTAGTGGAAAATTTTTGCAGCCGCCTGTCAAAAGTCGTTGCAAGCCCCAAAAACTTTGCCCGTTCATGCATTTTATTTAACACTCGACCAAAGGCAAACGGCATACGCCCTCCAAACATGGCAAGTGAAGTTGTTACGAAAGCTCACATCAATTTTAGCCAAAAAAAGTGGGTTAGGGATGCCAAGCATGCACGTATAAATATATGTATATATATCTATGTATTATATATATATATATAAGCTACCAACACGATTTCAATTTGCCTCGTTGATAAACGGCTGAGGAATTAATTCAGCCGGCTCATACAAAATGCCTCACATTTTGTGTTTTTTTATCTGTATTTGAGGTAAAAATATTTTCACTTTTTAGCTCTGATTCCACACACACACACACATTCGTACATACATGCTCGCATATACATATGTATGTATATTTATGTATGCAAAAACAAAGTTGACTTTCTTTTGACTGTGCCTGGCACCGTCGTCTTCGTCTTCGTCTGCGCTGGCCACGCCCCCTCATGAGCGCTCTCCGCCCGCCTCAGTCATGTGACTTAACTGTACTAAATAGTTTCTCACGTGACTTTTGCACATAAAAAATGGCTTTATTGCTGCACACGTATTCATTAATGGCAGCAATGAACTCACATGTGAATCGAGTGGGTCGAACTGGGCCAGCTTCAAGAATGCCAGCTTAGGTTGCAGCGCGAGCTAAAGGGCTCTCCTAGCCACCCACAAACACACACACACACATAAACTGTATTGTTTGTTGCAACTATATTGTTGCTTGGCTGCACACAGAAAATGGTTGCAAGTCGTCTGCACAGGAAGTGCATATTAATTGTGAAAATTTGTACAGCTATTTCTTCGAAAATAGTTGGCTGTTGTTGCTGCTGCTGCTGCTGCTGTTGTTGTTGCTGCTGCTGCTGTTGTTGTTGTTGTTGTGTCAGGTAGTGACTGGCTTACCTGGTGTAAATCCATGGCTCGACTTGCTTGCAGTGCCAAAAAGTGGAGCATGATTGCAGCTCTTGAGCAGCTAGTCAGAGTTTAATTTTTGGACTTAGCCAGGATACACATATATACCAAAAAGTTTACTTCCAGCAGCAGCAAGTTTAAGGGGTATTAAATAATCACAGAACTATTAAGTCAGGCAGTTAAGCATAAGTTTTGCTTTGAAATTATGCTTGTTTGTTTGATCGGTGCAGAACGTGCAGCAGATTGAAAACAGTTACAAGATTTTAGATTGATGTAATGGAATATGGGCAAGCAGATAAATAGGTGCCTTACGAATATTTTATAATTGTTTAATGTTTATCTAATATTTAATGCTTACAAACTTTTCATGGCTGCCAGAAACTTGCAATTGTTTACAACTTTTCAAGACTTTTACGACTCTGACAGCTATTAAAGAGGGAACTGGAATAGAAATAGGCAAACAAATGAATGAAAGCATGTAAAGCGACTCAACTGTTGGTAATAATATGATGCTGAAGAACTATTTCATTCTCATTCATATTATAATGGTACTTAGCAGCTCTTCAATCTATAAATTCCCTGAGATATATATGCCTTATATATACCTTAAATTTTAAATGGATTCTGGGCTTCATAGATCAAATGATTAAAGATATTGTACACATCTAATATATTTGAGATTCGGTTTAATCAAGAGATCTTTAAATGTCTTAAAAATATCAAGTGCCCCAACTTTGCAGCGCGTAAAGAATTTTCCAATCTGAAAGACTAAGCCTGGTTTAGAAATGAATTTATGGAGTGAACAAAAACTCGTGTTAACTGTAAATATTGGATGTAGTTAGCACACGAAATCGTAAAATAAAGTGAAGCTGTCGTAGAGTCGAAGTCCGTCGAATGCTTCATTCAATTTGCAAAATGGGAAAAATGTTGCCTTGGCCTTGCGCTTCCTGCTGGGGATTAAAACTGCAATAGTTCAACGGTTTAATGGCCTCTCGGTCAGACCGCATTTCAAATGTGGTTATGCTTTTCTTGAATTGCCACGCCGCAAAGCAGAGCTCGGATTAAGCCATATGGGCAACTGCTTTGCACACTAAAACTATGTAGAGCAGAAGTTCAAGAGCAGCATTCGGCAGCATCCCGCATCGATTTTAGTTGTTGAATAAAAATGTATGCATTTTGTTGTTTGGCCATAAAATTAAAAACCAACACTCGCATAGAATGTGTGTGTGTATATATGCTTATACATCTCGGCCAATTGAGAGTGGCAATGGCTGAGGGCCTGTTTGGATTTTGGATCTGCAAAGGCATCATCCATCGCAGTGGCTGCTGCAATTTGTTTGAACAACAATTTTTACAAATGAATGCATTCGTGTTGTGTTCGTTTTAATTTGAATTTTCATTTTGCATTTCCATTTTGATTTTCATTTTCCATTTAACGGCCAACAACAAAAGCCAACACAATTTTTAGTTAATTAATGGCAAGTGTTTTGGCAGCAGGGCGAAGCGCAACAACGTCTACATCAGTTTCAGTGTTGATTTTCAGCTCGGTTGCAACCAAGCAACAATGACAACAACAACAATAAAAGCACCAGCCAACAACAATGCGCTCAATTGGCTCAAAATGAGTTTTTATGGGATTTGCATACTCTGAATAGGGAAATAAGTGCAAACAATAGCAAAAACAACTCAAGCCAACTCGTCTGCATCTTGTTTTTTTTTCTCCTGCTTCTTCTGTTACTGCGTCTGTTTCTTCTTCGTCTTCTTCCTCTTCTTCTTCAGCTACTTTTCACGCTCGGGCATTTTCATAAAATTCTCTCATATTGTTTTGCCATTTTGTTGCTTTACAATTTGCATTTGCATAATTCTCATGTTTATGATACGCGGCTCATTTTTCTGTTTTTCTTAATTGTTTCTTGTTTGGCAATTATGAAAAAAAACCACAAGCCTAAAAAGCTCATAACAAATTGCAGCACCGTGAAACACTCAGAAACAAAGAGATTTAAGCACTGAGTAATACCCTGTAAAGGAGTCAGTCTATAGACATTTTATTATTATTTATATTTATAATTTAGAGCTAAAATTTTAATGTTGAATTACTTGTACATTCATAAGAAATGGTTTTGATTTTTCTTAATACAAATAATTAAAAATAAATAATTAAATAAACGAAGAAAATAAATTGGAGAAAGTATTTAATTTATTTTCTTTATTTATTTTGAATTATTAAATCAATATTATTTATATTATTTTTTTATTATTTTATTAATTTAAATTAAGGAAATTTTTAAAATATTTATCTAATTATTTATTTATTTATTTTTATTTAATTTTTTTTTGTCAAATTTTATCTTAACAAATTAGACTCTATTCCATAGTTTGTAGCTATTGCTCAAACTTTCGATAAATTGTAAGAAGGTAATGGGAATTCCGCAGCCTTTATAGCGTCATATCCAGCATAAAGAGTGGCTTTAGTGTTGTACTTAATGATATGCTCGTATAGTTCTTAATGGTCTTACCAGGCATTATAGCTATAGGATATTATAAAACGGCGCACAGCTAAACGGAACAGCACAAAACATTTAATGCGCACAATTACTTTGCATATATTACGGCGTATGTGAGTGTCCGGCGCAGATTTGTGTGTGCTTTGTCAGGGAATGGGAATTGGAGTTGGAGCAGGAGCTGTAGAGGCAGTTGTAGCTGGAGTTTTCTGCTTACTGGCGCTGCAGTTGGAATTGCCTGGCTTTTATGGCTGCCACGCTTGCAGCCAGGCCGACTTCTTTTACATAATAAAAGCGTAAACATGTTTTCACTATTGGCCACCCAAACAGAGCCGCCCATTACTTTTTGCAGCCGACATCGGTTCTGGCCTAAAAGTGCGCCTCTAAGTGGCCAAAGGGTCGGAGATTGGCTCCGACAGTCCACATACATAGTCCACAGTATGCCGCTTCCACTAACGCGTGGCTCTTGCGAATAAAATAGGCTTTTTGGGTAGTTTTATGAATTGTTTCAATGCTCATTTACCGGTTGGCCTAATGGGTGCATTGCCTTCGCATTCTGGCCAATATATTTACTCTAGGCAGTGGACACGAATGTTACTAAAGGCCCTAAAGGCATAAGGTCTTGCTGCTTTTATGACACTACAATTGTTATGGGAACACTCTATGAAAACATATGCTCAGCTTAATGTTTTTAGAAAGCACAAATAGTGAGGGTTTAGTAGATGGTTTTGGGAAATAGACATGAGGAGCAACGAAATTTTGTGGAATTTTATGAAAACTACATACATTTTATATACAACGCTCAATTCAGTAAGTTGTAGTTTATTATAAAAAGGAAATTAATTTGGGGGTAAAGATAATTTCGAACTGCAATTTGTTAGCATTTATGAGTGAGTTTATATATTATTGATTTTTTGTTATGCTTATAAAACATTCTTTAAATATATCCATATATTAGTTAATTTTTGTATTGTCATAAATTTTTAACAATTTTTTATCCTTATAATCTGAATTCTTTAATCGCTTTCTTTTTTAACTTCCATTTAACTTTTCAACTTGTCCCTGATCTCTGAGTTGATTTTGCATTTCAATCGAAACTTTGTTACTCAATTTTTGTACCTACATTTTTTTTTTTTTGTAAATTGTAAAGTTCAGTGCTTAGTTTTGCGAGCATACATATCTTAGTTTTAGCCCATTTCTGAAAACTAACTGAAAATTCACTGCGTGTCGGTCGGTGCAAGAAAGGAATGCTTCTATTTGCCTTTGAATACACTTATTAAGGTTCTGGTATTTTTCAAAATATTTTTGTTCATCGTATATAATAAAAATAATAATAGTAATAGTAATGTATAAATAATGGAATATAATATAAATAATAATATGAAATATATTCGAAAATATCAGTAGCTCATTCTCTAAAGTCTAACTCTCTTTGTGTTCTTATCTTCATCTCTATCTATCTATATTTCTTGAGTTCCGTCTTATCATATTACATTTTGTACAATGAAATATGTTTTTTATATATATGAATACAATATTTATATTTATATAATATACAGATTTTTTTTTTCAGAGTCAAATATTTCATCAAAATTAATTCCCAAAATATTATATATTATATATATATTTTTTTTCTTTCAATACTAAAAATCTAAAACCTATTAGTTAGAGTATTTATTGTGCGCTATGCCGCTTATATTTATTTTATCTCTTATTCTTTTGCCTCAACCACTTCACAGTGCAATATACACGCATTTTTCTGCATTGCCACTTGGCTGTGTGTGTGGGAGTATACATAGTTATACACACACACACACACACACACTTGCATAAGTTTCGCCCACTTCAACACCCACACACTATGCCAGCCGAAGCAGATTACTAAAGTCGCAGCTAACATATTGTTGCACACTGAGCGCAAGAAAAAAACGAACCGGGAACGCAAGTGAAGAAGTTGCAAAAAAAAGAAGGAAATATAAGAAAGCGAAAAGTAATATGGCAAATGGAAGATGAAATACTCTAGCATAAGAATTATGGAGATTGTATATATGGAAGTAAGTGTACATAGGAATGGGTAGATAATATATATGTAACTAAAGACAGAGCTGAACAAGATGAGATATAAAAGTAGAAAGTGTCGAAATATAAAGGACAAGATTAGGAAAGGACTTGGGTAAAAATTGCTGTTTGTAAACCAGATTTTCCCATCATTGTTCAGGCAAATTATTTGACTTAGCTTTAAGCTTGCAACTCATATCACAGGTATATATGTATATATATTTTTTTTGTTTTTTAATTTTATTTTTATATTAAAATAGGAATGATAATTAAACAAAATTCTTTACTTCAGCCACAACTCAAAAAGTTCTCTTACATATCAGTTTGATCAACTATAAAGCTCATATACCCCATATCTAAGAGTATAATATATGTATATATAAATATAGATATGTATATTTATACATATACATATATAACTGTTGCAAGTGTGCTAAAGTTTCATGCTTCATTGGATGCCGACGCCAGGCAGCCCCGCTGTGTGGTTGGTGGTGCAGCTACGTTTGCTCGGCAGTCGCGTCTGCTTCAAGAACAATCAAATTTGCAGCCAGCTGAATTTCTGCTGTTGCCCCTGGGCATAATATTCTCCAATGTGAAGTTCTCCCTTCTCACCTCGCAGTTGTTGCTGTTGTTGTTGTTGTTGTTGTTGCACATGCAATGGGCTGCGGCAGCACTTTCATAATCGAAACGCCAGCTAACCAGACCCGATAGTCGAACTGAGCTCCTGCCTGGTTGGCGGGGGATCCGTTCTTCCTCTTCTTCCCTTCACATTAAAGCCATAACGGGGCACACTTGAAATTTAAAAGGCTCCAGGACCCCATTCATTGTCTGGCAGGCACTCAGCCACACATATGCTTAACGCTTACGGCTGGGAATATGTCTCCCATGCTCTTCGCCTCCCTCTTTCTCTCCCTCTCCCTCTCCTCGCCCTCGCTGTTGCTGCCTCTGTCTTCGTCTCTATCTCCGGGCTTAGTTTTGGCTTAAACGTTGCCTTCTTTGTTAGCGTAGTGTGGGGTTTCCTTGGCTTTTTCCTTTGCCTCTTTCACTTTTTTATTTGCATATTTTAATGCAAATTGTGCAGAATTAATTTAGTGCTGTTTAGTCTGCTGTCTCCGTAGCCCGTTGCCGTTATCCCCCCCTCCATTCATCCATTCAATTTCCCAGGCAGCAAACCAAAATGTTTAGCCACAATTTTTGGCTGTTCGTGTCGAGTGGGCGGTTTCGTTTCATATGTAAATATTTCG
Organism: Drosophila mayaguana; assembly: GCA_037075325.1. Lineage (NCBI taxonomy): Eukaryota > Metazoa > Arthropoda > Insecta > Diptera > Drosophilidae > Drosophila > Drosophila mayaguana. Next base: position 8,679,269 of record JBAMCG010000068.1, on the reverse strand, counting down.
AGTTTCAACTTTTATTTCCTTCAAGTTCGTCGCTTTTCTTTATTGTTTATGCTTAAATTGTGCTTCAAGGCTCACTGAAGTGTGGCCTAGTTTTATGCCTGGGGCTGGCTGAAGGGCCAAAGAGCCAACGGGCCAAGAGGTCGAGGGTAAAATATATTTTATGAGCTATATTATGTAAACTGAATTTAGTTTCTGGCATTTGCTCTCTGTCTCCATTCAGCCAGTTTGTTGCTGAATTATTCGACAAGGCGCATTCAACTGGCACCACAATTTGCTATGGGTCTTCTTTTCTTTTTTTTTTTTTTTTGATATGTCAGCTGGAAAGGGTTAACAGAAAAGGGATGTGTAGAGTGTGTGGAGGCCCACATTAGGTTTATTTTGTATGGGCTAGGGGTTTTCTGTTAATTTTATAAACTTTACTCAATCCAATGAAGGCGTAAACAAAGCTAATTTCAAATCTTAGTTTCAGCTTTGCCCTACACATATAAGATCGCTCTTTAGTTCACATTTCGACACGACTCTACAATGTAAATAGTTTAAGTGCGATATGTATGTTTAAAGCTTACAATGTTTCACTTGCAATTATTTGTTTAAATCGTTCAGACTTTGTTTTCTTGCATTGAGTGCTGGCTACTTGGCGCTTGGCACAAAACTGAAAGAATTATTGGACGGAATTGCATGGAAAAATTTCACTCACGTACAAAGGAAATTAAATGAAATGAATTTCTGAGCCGTCCTTCAGTTGCTGCTCCTAGTTATCTACATAGCTCGCGCGTTTGTCTCTTCTCTTTTTTCGCTTTCACGAAGTCGTTGCGGCTGCGGCGGCGGCGGCAGCAGCAGCAGCTGCAACTCGGCAGAGTCCGCGAAATTTATGCTGATCATTCATAATGTCAGATGCGAGTGAGCAGCAGCGCAGGGCAAGGTAAGGCCTAGGACACTCAGGAGCTCTAACGACCGGAAACAGTCAAAATGAATGCGCATAAAGTGGGTCAGATCAAGCAATACATGAGAGCTTTCACTTTACGTTAAAGCTGGAATGTGCTGCGCCGGAGCAGTAAAAAAATATCTTTCAAATTTATTGAGAGAAATTCAATTTACGTGTTAAATAAATAAATTATTTTTATCAAGCGAAATCGATTTTATTTATATATTATTTTCGAATAAAAAATATTAATTAGAAATAATGTTTTGGGAAAATTAAAAAATGAAAGATTTAATATGTTTCTATTTTAATTTAAAAAATAACCTTAAAATATATATATATATATATAAAATAAGAGAAAATAATATTAAAACATTTTGAACTTCAGAAAAATAATTATTCATATATATTTCAGATAAAAATAATAATTTGTTATTCATTTATCTATTTATTTCTGGATACAATTATTTAAGAATATGCTGAAACTTGTTTCAAGTTGATATTGTAAGGCAATTGTTTATGCATATATGCCACAAAAAAAAAAAAAAAAATCACTATCTATAGCAATTTTTGTGTATGTAAATCCAGTTAGTAGATGAAATAAATAAATGAGGGGCTTGGTGGAAAGGTAAATGAAGTAATGGAAGAAAGAAATCAACAACGCAACACAAAAGTCGTGCACAATAAGAAAAGGAAAATCAATTTCCGCTTTCAAAATAATTCCAAAGCCATACAAAGCTGTATGAACCGAGCGCCAAGACGAGGCTGAACTGAGCTGAGCTCCGCTCAGCTTGAACAATGGGTGCGAGCGGCGACGCAGAGCAGACTCAAAATTGAGGTGGAGATTGAAGATAATGGCAGGGGATGGAAGCTGGGGGTGAAGCGGGCTCTGAGAAAAAGTTGCCATTATCCTGTGCGCCAGCGAGAGATAAGATATTTGCACAAGAATGGCATTCAGTTGATAAAATCCGATTTGAAAATGAGCGAATGCCTGGCAATGAGCAAGGCGCGCGGCAGCGTCGCAACTATTGAATGGCGGATGGCGGCAAAAGCTGTAGCAAAACAAAGTGAGACACAGTCGGAGACAGAAAGAGCGTGTGAGAGAGAGAGAGAGAGAGAGAAAATGGGAGAGAGAGTGAGAGCGAGCCAGTGTGGGAGTATTAAAGGAGTCTGGCCCCGTCGCTGGCAAGGATAAGAATTTTATAAATAAATATTTGTGCGCCCTGCAAAGTTGCCTTCGCTCCTTTGCGTTTCGCTTTTGAACTCAACTATCTGGCGATAAATCATTTGAAGTTGTCGTTCCCTGCAATTGGCCCGGTGACAATCTTTGTACTAAAAAGGGAAAAAACTGAAGAAGGAAAGACATGGCAAGAGAAAAAGAAAAGCCAAGAGAAAAAAGTGAAACACAAAAACTCAAGGACACAATCACAATCAGAATCAGAATCACCAGCGACTACAGCTGCTGCTGCTGCTCCTGCTGCTGCTGCTGCTGCTGCTGCTGCTGCTTTTTACGCACTTTCGCCCGTAAATCTGCGCCGGGCTGTAGTCGAGCGCAAACCGGAAGCGTGTCTCCGTCTGATAGTCCAACGACTTCCGCTGCTGCCGTTTAATGCTTTTTAATGAGTTGCTCCTGCTGCCGCCTCGACTGCCTAGCAGTGGGCAGCGACGACATGTGAACTTAATCGATTTCATTGATGACAGCTTTTCGCATGTGTAAACCCAAAAATTCCAATCGGCAGTCGGAAAATTATTCAGTTATGTAAGAAACACTTTAAAGGATTCCAGGAAGTCACTTTATTAGTTTAAGTTATAAGTACTTCTGGAAATTTATTATAAAATAATTGAATTTCCATTTAATTGTTGCTAACCTTTAAAAAAAAAACAATTTCGGCCTGTAAATTTTGTATATGCTGTGATTGGTTTTAACCGGAAAAAATCCATAAAGCCTTTAATTAGAGCTAACTTTGAATATTGCAAATAAATGACCAAAAATGTAAAATTTATCTAATACTAAAATTCATTTGCTGTTGATGGATGTTTATTTTACTAAGAGTCATTTTATATATATTATTTATATATTTATATATATATATATATATATATATATATTATTTACATAGAATATGTGAAATGGGGGTATAATAATTTTGTTAAAATATATGTAACAGGCAGTGGAGTTTGTTTGCGAAAACCGTTAACTATTCCTGCTTATTATTATCTAAACTGAATTTTAAAATAATATTTCCTACATCTTTTGTGGCTTTTGCATATTTTGTATATTATATTCTATATTTATAATTTATTGTTTTCAGGCATACTGATGCTAGCTATTATCTATTTAGTGTATATTTTATATATTGAAATTTCTTTAAATAATTAATTTTTTTTTCTTTCTTTCTTAATTATTATTAATTATTAATTATTAATTATTAATTATTTATTATTTATTATTTATTATTTATTATTTATTATTTATTATTTATTATTTATTATTTATTATTTATTATTTATTATTTATTATTTATTATTTATTATTTATTATTTATTATTTATTATTTATTATTTATTATTTGTTATTTATTATTTACTATTTATTATTTATTATTTATTATTTACTATTTATTATTTATTATTTATTATTTATTATTTCACGCTTTTATTTGATATAATTTCAGTATGAACAATCAATTGAGCAGAGCAAGAGCCTGAGCAACAGCATCAAAGAGTTAGTTTCTGAGCTTAAACCAAATTGAAATTGAATTTTGTAACAGTCACATATTTTGTTGTTTTTTCTTTTTGTTTTGTTTTAATGCATCTGAGCCGATTGATGAATTTTGGCATCGCCTTTGCCTTTGCTTCGATTTTTCTCTACTATTTTATTTTTTTTTTGCTTGATGTGTCTTGGAGCATTGTGTCCAAATCGGTTTTGGACGACAGTTTAGAATTCGATTGCTTGACCTGATTACTTATGCCGGTCAGGTAAATCTTGTAGAAATTGCCCCATCCCTCTAAGTTTTCTGCTCTCACTCTCATACTGCCGCCCTTGGTCTGTCTCTTTCCCTCTGTCTCTGTCTCTCTCTCTCTCTCTGTGTTCTCAGCTGCTTTTCGTTTTTGTCAATGTTGATTGACTCGATTTGTTGCTGGCTTCGTTTTAAAGTACTTGGCAGAACTTTAATTTGTTTTTGCCTTTGGTAAGATTTGTCTGTCTTTTGGTCAGAGTGGGAGAGAGGGAGGGAGGGAGAGAGATAGAGAGCACCAAGGCGGACGCAGTTCTTGAGCCCGCGGCGCTTGGCTTTCTGCGTGTCGTGCATTGATAAATGAGCGCGATGCAAAGGTCGTTGCCAGGGTCGCGGCTTCTTATTCTTTCTCTTTGCTGGGCTCTCCTCTACATTTTATTATTTGTTTATGCGCCGACTGTCCGCTGCTCTGGTCTATTGAAAACTCCCCCTCTCTCGACATACCCGGAAGATAAACAAGTAGCCGCAAATGGCGGGTCCGAACTCGATGGCGGCTAACAAATTGTGGGCAATATTTTTGTTTCATCAACAGTGTCCTTGTCGTGCTGCTGCTCCTGCTGCTGCTGCTTGGGACCGTTGCCAAGTTTATTGCATTATTGAAAAACTTGTCCAAATATTTTGAATGTGTAGAAAAGCTTTTGCTCTTATTCAATTTACAGCCTGCGCTCATGTCATACTTCATTTAATTGTACCAAAATATATATACATATACAGAGCTATAAAAATTCTCGAGAATTTCGAGATGTGGCCTACCTTAGTTGTTGGCCGCTGTAACTGCAGCTGGGGCAGCTTTGCTCACTTTTCGGTTTCATCCAATTTGTTGTTGTTGTCATCTCTACACATGATTTTATTAATTCATTTTCCCATAGTTTTTCACATAGTAACGAAAACTTTATGATTTTGCAGGCGGACAAAATAAATATAAAATTTTGCTTTATATAATTCCGATTTTGTTTCTGCACTTCACAACGTAGAAAATCGATTTTAATCAAGCGAATTCTTTTGAGGTTTAATTAAATTTCACTTTACATGTTTCTCGATAGTTTTGTGTTTTTACTTCCCCTCCTCTCCCCCTCTCTCCCCCTCTCTCTCACTCTCTCTGTGTGCGTCTCCTTTCATCAAACATTTATGGACTGAAAAGAAAAATGAAATATTTGCAATTAATACTACTTTGTCTGGCATTTTATTATCAAGGCACAAAGAAGTAACTGATATTTATTCATTTACGCATTGTATTTTAGTGACAGCAATATTAATTACGTATTTGAGTAGTAGTATTTTTAGTTTTGTTTTTTTTAGTATTATTTATTAAGTACATTTTCATATAATTCGTAAGGTTTTTTTATTGTAGTTTACTTATATTATTTTGTATTTTTTGTATTATTTATTATTTAAGTTGTTAAATATATATAAAATTTGTCTTAGCATATCCGTGTATTTCCAATGAATTTCCGAATTAAAATTGAGTTTGATTGAAATTAAAATTGATTTTCAATTAAATTTGCAATCAGCTTCGATCGCTTCATAGGCAACCCCAGGCTTTATCTATCTGCATAACTGGCTCATCCATATTCAGTCAACTGTCTTGTTCAAATTACATTTATTTGGCCTTAGGCTCACACTTTCTGACGATTCTGGAGCACGCCACATAATTTGCCTCGCAGCTGTTCCGCTCCGGGCGTCCCATGCGGCGTATGCGCAATTTGTATGTCACACAAATGTTTTATTTATATGTACATATATACTATAGTCTATAGCATATGAATGAACTGTACTGTATTATTTTTATGCAGCATGCAAATATAAAAACGGAAACGTGGCTAATTTTCAACGTCTCCAAATGAAATCAATGGCAGCTGTCAACGCATTGATATCGCATGATAAATAATAGAAAAATGCGCATAGAAATTTGCTGGGTGTTTGGCTGGTAGGCCGAGTGATAAATGTGCGTGACAAGCGTTTAACTCTTGGGCTTTTGGCCTACTAATGTGTGTGTGTGTGTGTGTGTGTGTGTGTGCGCGCGTGTGTGCGTGCGTGTGTGTGTGCAGTGCGTGAATATAAGTCGATTTTAAAATGTGTGCGCTTGTGTCTGTTGTATTATTGAATGCGACATTTATATGCCACCACAGGCCACATGCGCATTTTCACATAATAGATACAGCGCACACACACTCACAGACACATGCAGCTGTAGGTACATATAGACGGCTATAGATACAGATACAAATGCGCTGCCATTTGGCCTAGCGACTGTCAGACGCACGCATTTTGGCGGTTGACATTGTGACAAGAGCAGAAAAAACACTACAGCGCACAATGGACAGCCAATGGATGCACATAGAGACACACGCACACACACATACATATATGTGTATGTATATACATATACTCGCTTTGCTGGCCAAATGAGCCGAAAACTTTTCACTAATTAGGTGCAATTTCAATTGGGCGCATAGAAAACCAAACAAACAATATCTAGGCAAAAGAACAAACAAAGAATTCAATTGATATGAAATAAAACCTAAACTTTTTTAATTTCTCCAAAGTTTAAAAGAGCTTACTTATTAATTAATAGCATTACCAAACAAAACAAACAAAAATATCGAAATCAATATTAGAAAACGGTAAATAAAAGTGCAATATATTTGTCATACTGAACAAATACGAGTTGTGATCAGTTATTAGTGGCAACTGCAATATGCCCTGTATATTCCAAAGTTGTGTAGAAAAAGAATTCAAGTAATATTTATGAATGTTAGCAGAAATGCCTGTAACAGACCTGCAATGCTTTGCTGGAGCAGATGAGAACTGCAGCGTGAGAGGAGTGGATTTCCGCCACGAAAACGATTTATTGAATTTATGAAGTCTATAATGTCTAATAGGGATAATTTTAAAATTCACAAATAAATAAAGTACATGATAGCAACACAGAGCTCGTCATACTTTTTGAGTACACCTCGCATATACTTATATACAACAATGCTCTGCGGATTTCGATCGCGAGGTATTCATTCAACACATTACTTTGTGGAAATCGAATAGCTGCTGCCCACAAAATAATTACCTCACATAATTTACTATAAAAGAGTATTAGATATGCTATAGACACAAATACATACACACACACACAGGCACACATTCATAGAACAGCTCGTTGAAGTGGTGGCTGGTGGGTGGTGTCTGACGGTGGGCAAATAGCAACAAAAATGAAAAGTGGAGCGAAAAATAAATTAGAATTTTTGTTTAATTGGAAATTTGATGCGAAATAACAAAAATGTTTTCACTTGTTCATTGTTGTTGTTGTTGCTGTTGTATTTTAATATTGCTGTTGTTGTTGTTGCTGTTGTTTTTCGCTGGCTCACTCGTTCGTTCGCTTTTCTCCAGCGCTGACATTGCGCAAATTGAGCTTTTCTCATCATATTAAATTTCATCAATATGTACCTATTATTTTCATTTTTAGCATCATTATTTCTGAACATGAAATATGGCATAAAATACTGGAATATCAACAAAGCACTCAGCGTTCTGCACAAGACAATTACAATTTACAATTTTTACAATTACAATTTACGCGGAATTCTATGGAGGATGTGGCACACGGGCTTCACTTTTGTGTTGCGCCGAGTGAAAAATGTAAGTGAGACCGAACTGCCAATTAGAAAATAAAATGATATTGTAATAGCTGCTAGAGGAGGGAATCGAAAATTTTGAAGAAATATCCACATGGTTTATTATTGAGCGAATAAATTGAGTAAAATTTAAATTGCCTGCAGCTGTTGCTGCTGGAATACATGTCTGATTTCTTATTTCTTGTTTGGCGTTTATTTTTTAAATAATCATAGGAAAGAAATATATTGAACGGCTTAGAAAAATGATGCATGGGCTTGAATAGTGTAATGTGAGTGGAATGCATAGATTCAAATGAAGAAATGCTATGAAAAATGAATGAAAGAAAATAAAATGAAACAATTTTTAAACACTAACACAATAAGTAGGGAAATAAATAGCAATTATTATCTAGCTTTCTATGGCCGTATGAATTTCTAATGAAAATTATAATATTTATTTCATAATATATTTAATTATTATATATACATGTATACACTGTTTTATAATATATTTTTAACAAAATGCATTTAACAGATTATAGATATACATATATACCCTGCAATACCTCTGTTTTGTTTGTTTATAGTTTATTTTTGGCTTTGGAAAATTGACATGCATTCATATGTCATAATCATGCCCTGAAAAATGATTGTTAATTAGGAAAAAGTGTAACTAGCGAAAAGAAAAAGTTATTCAGAAATGAATTCATCAATTCTCATAGCAAAATCCATTGCACAAGCAGTAGGCAGAGCTCCTGCTTATGTGTGGCTGACCGTGTATATAATACTAACCAGGAAAAGAGGCATAGAGTGCTTGGAAAAGAGCTCTGCATAGAGTGCAGCATCTCTTCTAATCGACCAATGGTCTCTTGATTGTGGTATCAGCTTCCACTCGATAATTCTTAGCTCAGGCCTTGATGCTTTTTAATATATGTTTTATTTATTGTATTATATTTGTATGCACATGTATTTGTATATAATATGTATTGATTTTCACTTTTTTTCAAGTATATATCTCTTAATAATAATAATAATGTGGAAAAACAGAAATATATATATATATATATATATATATATATATATATATATATATATATATATATATATATATATATATATATATATAATTAAAATATATTTTGATATTTTATCCTGCCGTAAGAGCAACAAATTTCGTGATGCTAAGAAGTAAATGTATTTTTAAATAAGGTTCTTCCTAGCAATGCTCATAAATTCAAGCGAAGCCTGGAGGCTTTGAGTGCAAAATGTTGTTGGCTAGCCCAAAAAAAAAAAATTTATTTCATATAAGTAATATACACATATCATTTCTATGTATTTGTGGGCTTGCCGCAATGATTATTTATTTAAATAGATTCTGGCTTAAATATGAAATATGAACTATGCCTTTCGAATTGCCAAGAAGATTTCTAATTGGTAATTTACCAACGTTTCAAATGCTGCAAAAAAGTATGAACCGCACAAAAATATTATCGCTTGAGCAAAAATAACAACTCTTGAAATTTTCGGCACACCATTAACGTGGCCATAAAGTTTGTTAGTTGATATAAGCCAGAATCAAATAAATTCAACGCCTTTCGCCCCGCTTGCTGTGAATCCTTTAGCGCCATTTTGGTTCATTGTGAGTGGCGAAAAAGTTAAAACGCATTTGCCGCCTCATGCTCTTCGCCTGATATGTGGCGCATTATTAACGCACATAAAACTCGCATATAAAGTGATTTAAATTTATTAAATATAAAAACGCGCGCTGCAGCAAAGATGCGCGCATAACAATTGCAATAAAATTTAACGTGCATCGATAAAAATATAAAATCCAATAAAAGCAACAACAAAGCAACATCGATCTCACGCACGCGGGCAGACAGGCCGAGCAGAGCAGGGGGCGAGAGAACTTCATTACTTATTTGAATGGAAAACAAAAAATACCAAAAAAAAAGGAAAAAAAAAGAAGATATACAAAATAATGGAAAAACTCACAATGGAACCTCTGAATGGACACTGTGGTCCAGTGGCGGCGGGCCGAAGGGGGTTGGCCTTATTCATGCCACACAAATGAAGCGCATGAGTCGAGATGAGTCGAGTCGTGTTGAGTGGAGTTGAGTTGCGTTGAGGCATCAACAAAAGCTCGCGTTAAATGTTTTACGTTTGTTTAAGAGCTCGTCTCTATATGCTACACTCACCGCACTCATAAATAATAATTATAATTTTTCAATTTCGAGCTACGTTTTTCCGCTTTGAATATCAGAAATCAACTTGACTGACAAATTGCTGCTTTAATTGAAGCAGAACTCTTGGCGCAATTGCTCGTTCGAGTTGAGTAAACTATTTTATTAAGTGGAAATTTTGTTAATTTCAGGAAATATTTGTGGACTTTTGTGAGTCGGGCAATTGCACTTTAGAGCCAATAACCTGTGAAGCTTAACAGTTAATGCAATTAACTAATTTGAGTAAAATATATATATTAATTAGACAATCAATCAATCAGTCTGGCAAGCTTTAGGCTTTGTTTATTGAATTTGGTTGTCTTATATATATTTATATATAGATATTGATATATAGATATTTATATATATATATATATATATATATATGTATACAAATATTTACGAATTTTATCAAGCTAATGAGCATATATTTATTTGAATCGAGAATTCAACTGATTTAAGTCCCATGAAGAATTAGCTATGCATAATACCTTACGGCGATTTTATTGTGTATCCCCCTTCATTGTCATCACATTGGAGACTCTCTCTCTCAGCTCGATTATCATGTCTACCTGAGTTCAATCTCTCAGTGAGCTGCAGCTATTAGCAGCTGTCTATGAGTTGAAGCAAAAAGTGTAAGTCGGGGGGACTCGTCCAAGCTACAGTCATAACCCAAACCTCATCAAACTGCAATTGAATAGCACAATCCAAATCGAATGACACTTGATTAGACTTGTCATAGCTTTGGCAGCTTGCTCTCAGTGCTCGAGCGGAGCACATGCATTAGATGGAATAAATAATTGGCTTGGCAAACAATTTTTGTGACTGCTTCGAATGGAAGTTAGGAATTTAATCCGCTATCATGTTTCGCTGGGATTGTTTGTGGATAACTTGTAAAAAATATCTTGCAGTAAGCAGCGAGAATGGCGTAGAAACCAATTGCATAACTTTCTTACGGTCGGGGCTGCGAACGCACTTGGTTGCTGGCTTTTTCACTGTGCCATGGCGTGCCGTGGGGGCTGGTGGCATGAGTCGGGGGCTTTATGCTGCGCCAACGACATCAACAAAAGTTCTGCAGTTTTTGTGCACTTGGATGTCAACACATCGACACATAACGGCACATTCGACCAATTTACACACACACAGAGACAAGTTCGTCCTGTGGCAGGCAAGAGCCACTCCAAGGACTCAGCTGCAGACAAGCAGCCTGCGCTTCCGTCCTCGCCCCCGCCTTCGCCCGGGAGTTGTGCAAACTTGAACTTTTGCGGTCCGGCCAGCTGCTGACTGCCTGCCCGACTGTTGCACAGTCTCCCACAGCAGTATGCGCTCCAGCTACACATATAAATAAATATATATATATATGTGTGTGTGTGTGTGCGCACTTCAAAGTGCTGCGCCCACAACATTTTTGGCAAGTGCGCGCTCTAATTACATGTTGGCCTAGAGGAAAACTCGAAACTTGGCGACTGTGGAAAAGTCGGCTTGAGCATGCGTTGCGGTTTTTCATTTGCATTCGCTTGGACGAACTTAGTTGCCCAACGACTTTTAACTGAATGAATTGTGCTGAAGCATCTTCCACACTCGCTCTGCTATTTGCTTCTCCGTTTTATATTTTGTTTTCTGTTCTTTTTTTTTCGCTTGCAACGAGCATAATTACATTTAAGGCAGCTGCACTAGGCCGGCCTGGGCTGGGCGGGGCTGGTCTGGGCTGGGCGGTCTGTATCTATATTTTATTTATGATTTTCACAGTTTTCTTTTTTTGGTCGTCTCTCGCAGGCGTTGAGTGTGCTGCTGATAATTTCAGTCGGCTAGGCAAATTTACACTGAGCTACAAAGTTCACGGTTTAGTGAGCAACAACAATTTTCTAGCCATGAATGCATCCGGGTAGACGAGCCCCAGTCTGGAATGCAGCGACTGTTTCGCTTTTCTTGTGCCCCAAACTTTCAGTGGGGTGAAGGAAAATCATTTATCAATGTCAGAGAATGTGCTGCATGCACGAGAAGCTGTGTCCTGTGACGGTGCAGGAGACGACGAGCCTAGCGGCGGGGGGACTGGCGCTCGCTTCCTTCAACAGCCTAAACTCTGATGTGCGTGTGTGTGTGTGTGTGTGTGCCGAAAACTTGCGACTTTGTTTCACAAGTGATTTTGAAAATTATGCACACGCATAAATGCGCTCGTTCGTTTCAAGCCTGAAAACTTTGAAAGCATTTTATCAATACATAATTCACAAAAACACACGAAAAACAACAAAAAACAAAAACAACAACAACACGCAGAAACATAACAACAGCACGCCCAGCTTTAGCAGATTCTAGCTTTGTTTAGTTTGTTATAATACTTGCACGACGAACTGAAGAGAGTATATTGGTTTTATTTGAAGCTACGCGCAGAGGACTCTGGGCAGAGAGTTGGCTCAGTTAGTTCTCAAAGTAGTCATCATATATGACGATACATAATATCAGTAATGTATATAACCGCACATACTTATATAATATGTAATATAGCTTTATATGAAACTATCAAATAACACAGCTGAAGACGACCTTGACTATAGTAGTAAATATACATGACGATAATGATGTAAGAGTTCTGAGTTTAAAATAATAGTTGAATATCGTGAATTCTTTATTATTAGATATAAAATGCAATACGGAAAGTATATTGTGCGTTGAGAAATAGAACATGTAGAAACAGATTTTATAATTAATTAACATAATTAATATAATAATTATAATTATTAACAATGACTATAACTGTTTTATGGCTTATTTCCAATGCCAAGTCCTGGCTACACTGCTTTCATAATTAAAATTGGTCAAACCCTGTTTTATTTCCTCAACTTGGATTCCAAGAATGCTCAAAACTAAGATCAAGGCGCCTCATACCCCCGAAGCTCTGTCAGACATTGCATTATTGAAGATTTATTGTCTGTCTGTATGTAATCCAAATACTCCTTAAAAATTATTAAAGATATTTTTAGAAGGAATTTTCTAAGCCTCAAAGTAGTTATTCACATGAAAATGTGATTTTTAAACGATTAAAACTACTTGAAGTTGAGAAAATCCCTTTTTAATATAATTTAAAAATTGATTAAGAAGGATTTAGCAAATACTGCAGATCGAACAGCTCTGCTGATCATTTGTTTAGCATCTGATTCATCTTTGAATGACTAAGCGTAAATTTCGAATGACTTCGATTTATTTTGAGCAAGGAATTATGTTTGTTGTCCACGCTCTATAGCCCATTGGCTTCTCTCAAATTAGTATTGAACATAAGCGAGTATTGGGCAGGGGATAGCAGCCTGCTGTAGCTGGCATTCTGGCCATATCTCTAGTTTTTCTACTCAGCAATCTGTTCAATGTGGGCGTTTGACTTTGTCTTGGTTTATGGCGGAAAACTTTAGCACTTAGCTGCAGAGCTGCAGTCGGCAGTTGCCAGTTGCCAGTTGCCAGTTGCCAGTTGCCCGTTGGCTGAGGAGAAGCTGAACAGCTGAGCAGCTTCAAGTGGCGTCGCATAGCGGCTTTCGTTCTTTTTAAGCGGCCGAGCGACGGTTCTAATTCTCTGGCCGGCACTTGTTTGCTGGCGAAACAAGTTTGCACTCGAAACTCGTAAATAATGAATGGGGCAAAAGCGCAACCGCACCATTCATAATGGAAAAAGTTGCCTCGGTCCACTCGAAACTATTGCACTTGATGCAAGGCTTGGCTCCCATGTTGTATGCTGTATGCTGAATGCCGCATGCCGCATGCCGCATGCCGCATGCCGCTTGCTGCATTGCTGCTGCATCTCTGCTGGCAGCCGGCGGCGTTATTGTCATGTGTACAGTAAAAATAACAAATAACAAACACTGGGCGTGCCACTACATGCCATAAAAGGGTGGGCCAATGTTTGTACATTGACGGCTGTGGCCTTGATGTGGTTGCATGCCATACGTCCCCACCACATGCCGCATGCGCCATCCAGCCATCCAGCCGTCCAGCTGCCGTTGGTCAGCGTTCGGCTGCTGCCAAGGTTAAAGTTTCCATTTTAATATTGTATCTGGCGTTGTTTATCTTATAAGCTGCACAGGGCTTAGCTTTTCATTTCAATGGCCATTTGTATAGATGTTTTCAAAAGGAAATTGAAATTTTTGTTAGTTTATGGCAGCGATAAATAATCGAATTTAGTTTCTATTCCAGAACCAAAATATGCTGCAGAGTCGGCATTGAATATATCGAATATATTAAATATTTTTATATATTAACGAAACGCACTCAATGTCATGTAACGGTCTAAGCGCTGAGAAGTAGGCTACATTTTAATTACCATAATTAATTTATTAAATATTCATAAAGAATCCAGCTTTCTTTGGGCATTTACATACAGTTAATCAAAAATATTTATTTTGAATGTAATTAAACTTTAATTTTTAATACAATTATCAAATACATTTGTTATGCACGCATTTTAATTTCAAATACATTTTGTACAAAGAAAATTAATTTATGTTTTATTCAATTATTGTAAGAAGAAAAAGAAAAAAAATTATAATATAACAAAGTATTCATTTATTGAATTAAAAAAAAAAAGAAAGATTAACATTGAATTTTACTTTGATTTTTAAAGGATTATTTTAAGAGTAAACATTAAATTTTTTAATAAAAATATTTGTATTATTTTTTGCTTGTTTTTCAATCAAGCTTTTTTCTCTATGCACACATGAATTTTAGTTTAATTAAAATATATGCTAAAAATTTAAAATACAAATAAGTACATAATTTGTGACGCATTTTCTCAAAGCAATATTCATTAGCAAACGTATCATTAATTCATAATAACTGCAAACAAGCCTCAATTTCACTTACCTTATTCAACTTTCCAAAAATAGCCGCAAATTGTTTGGGATTTTCGCAGAAGAAACAACTTAATTAAGAATGCAAGCCCCAAAAACAGAGCAAAACAAAACAGAGAAACAGAGAGAGAGAGAGAAAAAAAAAGAACCGGATAAAGCTTGCTTAAAGTCTGCGTTTCGAGCAGAAATTGGAATTCACACACACGTCGTCCAACAGATGTCGCCGCAGCACATTTCCCCTGTAATAGCGCACTGTATATATGTATATATATATATATGTGTGTGTGTGTGTGCTGCGAATGTTATGCCGTAATTATTGCTGTATTTTGACTTTAGTTTGAGTCTTTTGCGGATTTAAATGCATTTAATTTATGTGGCTGCATGTGCGCACATATTTACATTGGACGCTTTCAACACGACGTTGACTTGGACATTGCAGCGCCAAATGGCAAATGGAATGTGGAGTTTGTGAGAGGGCGGGCGGGTGTTTGCGTGCGTGTATTTGTGTTTGTGTTGTATTCGGCACACACGTGCATTAAACTCGTATTTTTGAAAATCTCAGCTTGCCGGGCCGGGCACGAGACACGAAGCCGACCGAGTCCACCATGCGATTCAAATGTAACAAGCAGACTGAGTGCGGCTCAGCAGCGGCAGCGGCAGCGCCAACAGCAGCAGTAGCAGCATTAGCCGAACGGGGGGCAGCGGCGGCCGACGAGAGCATAAATAGCGGCAGCGACAGCTGTAACGAGTAGCCGAAGTGCGTCGGCCTCAGCGCTGTCCACAACAACCGCCAATAAGCAGAGAGCGCGAGAGAGTGAGAGTGTGCGGCGCCTCTCACCCACTCGCTGTTACAGCGGCTCGGCTGCTGATGCGCAAGCGCCTGCTCTCTCTGTCTCTCTTACTGTTATCGAGGTGAATATACGGCACTGTTAAAAGGAGCAACAGTTTGGCATTGTTTTTGGCTATTGACAGCTATGGTTTGCATCGCAGGGGTAAACGTGGGGTAAGTTTAGAAACTTCAAATAATAGAAATTGATATTTTGTTGGAAATTTTATTAGTAAATATATAAATTATTGTTTGTTTACTACTTACTTGTAGAAAGTAAACATTTGGTGTGCAAGCCAGAGCAAATAGCTGTGAAAGCTGCGCTGTTAAATATTATCCGCTGTTATGTTAAGGCTAACATTTGCTGTTAAGGCTTACCCCTCTTGCTATAATTCTGTTATTTCGCACTCATCGTCGCCTGCTCATATTAACAGAGCGAGCGTAACTGTTATTAACAGCCGTGAAGCTGTTTGAATACAGCTAAGGCAGCAGCCTAGCAAATAAAGAATTATTAATTAGATTACCTGAACATAGTTTTGAAATATTTTAATGAAACTATGTGAGGAGAACAGAACTTAATTCAAATAAGTTATGTGTCTCTTCTTAGTCATTATGCTTTAAAATAGTTTTATATATGAAGCGGGGCAGGCAATCTATTAGCTTTTGATTTGATTTTACGTATCTACTATAATTACCGATATTATAATGTTAGTCTGATCTTCCTCATTGTATTTATATGAAATTAAGTTTAAAAAGAGTGTCTTCAAGCTCTTTGCTTCCGCAACTCTTTCAATTATGGACGCATTGTCCGAGATAATAGCGCAACTAAATTGAATTCAATTGGATTAATTGAGCTTTGCTTGGGTCTGTTGAGAGCATGAAGAGATGTGTGGGAAATCAAAACAAGTTGCAGTTCATAATGTACTCCATTGTGCCATCCATTAACTTGATGCACTGCATCAGTGGAATTTGCTCCGCTCAGCTGTGCACCGGTTCCGGCTGATTTCTCTTATCTCTCAGATGAGCGACTTTTGGCGTAATCATAATGCAACAGATTGCTGAGTGGGAGAGCTGCTTATCCCCTCCAAACCTTTGCCTAAGGTGAAGCTCAGCAAATTATTGTGAATGGGATTTTATATCCCTTGCTCTTTTCTCTCTCGCCCTCTCCCTTTCCCTCTGGTTTCTCTTGTTTTTTCTTTGTTTTTATTCGGGGTTGATTTGTATGCAGCGCTAAAAGCTTGAAAAATGTTTTACCCGCACGTGTTTCCTGCGCTTTGATACACACTCTCACACACTCACACACACACACACACGCACACAGAGATATTCGAGACACATTATATAAAATAGAATGTGTAGAAAAAAGAACAACAATGAAATGGCAGTAGGGTTGCCGCTGCGACAGTCACATTACAATTTTCAAGGGTTGAGGGTTGCCCCACCCCTGGGCAAGTGGAGGAGCATGGAAAGTGTTGCAGTTTTCTGTTGTTTTGCTTTTTGTTTCTTATTTATGTGGCAGATCTTGTTGGCCACATTAGGGCTTCTAATGAATGAGTGGGAAGGCCAGAACGGGACCGCTCTGTGGGGAGTATTCGCACTCGTAGTTGCAGTCTCCCTTTTCGCATTGCAAACTCGTCGGGCTGCATTTCCCAAATTGAATCCTGCGAGAATGCGCGCAGACAAACATCTAAATTGTCAACGTAATGTGACAAAATATCGAAGTCAGCAGGCAAAGCCCGAGCCAGAGCCAGAGCCAGAGCCAGAGCCAGGGCCACAGCCACAGCCAGAGTCGGCAGCAGGCAGGAGCCATCAGGACAGTAGCCAACACCCGCGAGGACATCGCCTGACGCCCTGTCGACTCTACCGCCTCGGCGACTCAATTCAGCTGTGTGAAGCTTGCCAGGCACGAATTCAATTTCGCGTCCACAGATGCCATTCACCTTCGGCACGTACCACTATCAACGTCAACAAGTTACACACGGCGGGCGGTCGGGGCTGCCTGCTGCCAGGTGGGCGTGGCAAACTAAAGTGGAAAACAGCAGTCAGACAATACAATTGCTTCCTTGAATGCATCTGCCGGCTCCACGGCGTCCTTGTCGCTGTCATCCTACTTCCGCTGAAATCGTGAGACGTTCCCGCACTCAGTCTCCTCCACCGCACGCCCTTTCCCGCTCCAGCTCCTGCTCCCTCTCCCACTCCCATTTCCCTGTCCGCGCTCCTTGTTAGTCACCATGGCGAATGCTCCTGATGCTTCTGACATTTTATACTGAATTATTTATTTAGTTTTGCTTTCTCTATGTGCTCATTACTTCCTTTTTCTTTGCATACCCTGTAGACGGTAATGTGCCCCGAATGGGGTAGATTCACTTGGGGAATAATGTTGAGAGAGAAATTTAGAGAGGAAGTAAGGGAGAGGGTAGAGCAGCAGAGATAGGGAGAGTGAGACAGAGAAAGTGGGATAGACAGCGAAAGAGCAAAAGATAAAGATTAGTGCTGCGCAGAAGGTGGGAGAGCGACATTCAGAAGCTGAAGTATACATATATAGGAAATGAAAGACAAAGAGTGAGTGAGTGAGAGGGAGAGAGAATGGGTAATCAGCAGATCAGCAGATAAAGAGTATGAATGATAAAGAGTATTTTAAAATACATTTTCATCTAGACTATGGATTAATTCTACTTTAAGATCTGTCCATGATCTTCCATTGTTGGCTTTATGTATAATAGATTCACATTTTCAGAATAAATTTAAGGATTCAACAGAAAATAGCTTACTGGGTATGTGCCAGTTGGGCATACCCCTCGCTGTCACTATTGATAGTCTTCTTTGCTCCCTCGCAAAGTTCCGTACGTACTTTGACATTTTTATTGTGCTGCGTTAAATTTGCAGACGACAAAGTCAAGAAGGTTGAAATATAAGCCAAGTCCACGACCAGGGCAAGGCGATCGCTTACGAATCTAATTAAATGTGTGTCTGTGGTACATGCTCCAGATGTGTATGTATATCTGCAGATATCTATCTAAGCGTCCCTTCGAATATGCATTCATATCTATATACACTTTGCGAACTTCGCACCAAATGAAATTGAACAAAATGCGGCTCTCAAACTGTTTGATTACCTCGGAGATTTGCGCTCTACTAAAATTAAATATGACTGAGAAATATTTTCAATTTGTGGACACGCAAACTTTTCTCTCTCCCCCCTCTCTCTCTCTCTCTCGCTCTCTCTCTCTCTCTCTCTCTCTCTCTCTCTCTCTCGCTCTCTCTCCTTATATACATACCATGTATACTCCGTACATTTTGTTACTTGCTTTCGGTTACCCATGGGAAATTTCCTAACAGAAAATAAAAGTTTCTGGTCAAGTGAGTGCAAAACTTTTAAGTGACGCACTTTTTTCGCCTCTTCTTCTTTCGCTTCTCCTTATTATTCCTCTCCCTTCTGCACTGGGGGGCGAACACGCGCTCTAGGTGGTTAAGTGGAACTGGATTATGGATGGCTGTACAATTTATAAGGCTTGACTCTGCTTCACAATTTCTGTGCGTGTGTGTGTGTGTGTGTGTGTCTGTGTGTGTGCACTTTGATTACAGCTGTTGATTACATTTGCCATTTGTGACCGACCGAGTGTATAGAGCATCCAATAACTGGGGACAAGCGTCAACTGATTTCCTTGCGGAGCGTCTAGATTGATGAGCTTCCTAACTGTTATGCATTCTTATCAGCCTTTTCAGCGCTTTGATTGTTTTTGTGAAGAGCAAGAGCAGTGCTAGAAAAGTTTCACTTGAGCGGTGCTGAAAAGGGCTCTACATTATTCCATACATTGATGAACATTGGAAATTAATTAATATTTGATTTATTTCTTAACTTTTTCATTAAAAATATTTTTGTTTCATTAAGCAAGTTTTCTGCTAACTCTATTCCATTAGCAACATTAGCAATTACTACGTATTACATTACGTATAAGAATTGACGTATAACAGCTTTACGTTGATTTTTTTTTAATTTCAAAATTTGTTTGTTTCACTTAGCCAGTTTGCTGCCAACTCTAGTGACAACTTCATTTTGACATCCTCGAGTCAACTATCTTCAGAGTGAATATATTTTTGGATTGTCTCATACCGTAAAGTCAGTCGTCCTGGTTATACAGCTGTGGTAATTTGGGCCAATTGTTGAGATTCCTTGACATGTGGGAAATTCAGATTTGGATGCCATAAACAAATTCGTAATTGCCTTGTAATGCCTCGTGTTGACAGACGTACGACAAACAGATATGGGCTAGCGCTAGGCCCATTCAGTCAGAGCGACGTGGAATGCTAGAAACAGCAGAGAGCGACGCCTGCCTGAGTATGTGTGGGTGGGGTGTGTGTGTGTTTGGTTGCAAAAAATTAGCATAAAACTTCGATTTCGCCTGCGCACATTGCGGCCGAACGTAAATGGCAAACGGACAGAAAACGAGGCGCAAAACGTATTTGCCAGCCTACAAATGGCAATAGATTGTCGACCATAAACCGAAGCGGGCCTTAATGCTCCATACGTACGAGCACAACACGTGAATGTGAAGCCAGAGAGTGGGCGACTATGGGATACCGTGTGCAGAGTGGGGGAGTGATTGAGGGAAAACTATATCAGTGAGAGGGTGGCTTGCTTACGAGCAGAGCTCGGGAGGATGCAGATCTCAAGAGAGAGTGAGAGGGCGAGGGAGAGGGAGAGGGAGAGGTAGAGATACACGAAGAGAGATGGGATGTTTTATGGAGAATAAAGGCAAGCAGATCAGAATCGTCAAATTATGACTATGACTATGAGGTGAAGGGTACACGACTATGTCATACCCTCTGATGAGCTATAAGTAAGTACGCAGCAACGGAATGTGAATAAAAGTCAAGGCTGTGGTTATGCGACTATGGAATACCCTATGCTGATTGACTAACTGATCTTAAACAGTCGAAAAGAGCCTCGTTTATATTCATATACATACATATGACCGAGACATGATGCAAAGATGTGATGGAAAATAAGGAAAACGATAAAAGACAGGCAGTGGACTGGCTGATACCCTGTAATTACAGCTTTAATGGCAAATAGTTACAAAATAACCTATTAAAATTAAAGTTATTATCAAATAACAATAAGTTTGTCTTTCCATTTCGTTTATAAATAGATAATTGGTTTTGCTTTATATAAAAATAAAGTAAATGGGAAAAACTAGTCGCCTATCAGGTAGTTTGTGGCCTCATAATTATGTGACAAGTCAATTATCTTACAATAAAATATATATTAATTAAATATATTCTTCATACAACCAATATTTATTACACCTTCTGCTCCCCACTTAGTACAGGGTATTCCAATTGGAAGAGTGCATAGCCTCACACATCTAAGCTAATTGGTTATTTTCGCATTAATTGCAAATCTATTTCGATACCAAATCCTGCCTAGCTCTGCCCCCTCAGACCCCTCTGCCCCTCCTGCAAATGCTGCAGAGTAAATCTATAAGCCAAACTCTAAGGGAGAAGAAGGGAGTGAGCTGAACGTTCCATTCATTTGACTAATTAAATTTGGAAACTTGTCTGCTGGAATTTTATGAATATTTAAAAAGTTTAGCCAAATGATTTGCCTCATCGTCGGAGTTTGGGGCTGCAAGACAAAGGCCAAAGCCTCCTCGAATTGAAAATTCATCAAAAAAGTTGAATGGCTTGTGCAAAATGAATCAAATATTCATACATGCACGCAACTTTTTATTAGTTGGCCCGAAAAAGTTGGATTGGCTAATAATTCGCCAGCTCTCTCGCTCGCACGCTCCAACTCTATCTCTCCATGTCCAGAAAGCAATTAGCCTTAACTGCCAGCACCACAGAAACTTGGGAGGCTTTTGCCAACGTCCAGTTTCGGCCAGTTCTGGCGAGTGCTGGGAAAACTGTGTGCCTTTCCGTGTTGAGCAACGCATTTGACTATCGATAAGTTTAGTTTTATTTGAATTTCCCGTCGAGTGTTTTTCTGTGTGGAATTGATTAGGCTGTATTCGAGTTTTCTGTCGAATGTTTTTGAGTGCTGGGCGACTCATTTGTCTTTCTATTCATGTTGGTGCATTCGAGTTTTCTGTCGAGTGTTCAGTGTTCAGTTTCAGTGTTGGGCAACGCCTGTGTCTATCGACTATTTTGATTGCTGTGCTCGAATTTTCTGTCGCGTCTGCAGCTGGTCAGAGTTTGATTGTTGATTGATTTACAAATGAAGCCATTTAATTACAAATTAACCGAGGAGAACCTCAATTTAAAAAGCGATATGGGCTTCATAGACAGTGTGCTGCGTACCCATGACGCCCAGGCCGATTCGGAAGTGCGGCGTTATCTCTTGGACTTGTCATACAGTAAGCGCATATTAGAAGCTGATTTGTCCATAAGCAACAAATACATGTATTTCTATGTCAATTTTTCTTTCCACTTTCTCCCACAGCTTTTGCCCGCAATCAGCTCGTCGAGGCGCGTCGCTTTGCCAATCTGAGCAACAAGACCTTTATAGATGTCAAGGACTTGCGTATTGCCAAGATGGATAAGACGGAGGACTTCCAGGTTGGCTCGCTGACGGTGAACAAGCCCACAGTGCAGCCGCTGCCCACGCCGGCGGCGCCGACGAGCCTCCTGCTGCCGCCCTGGCGCAACTGCCAGGTGGGCGCCAACGTTGAGCTGAAGCAGGTCGTGGCCGAGGCGGAGGCCATGAAGTCAGCAGAAATCGGGCCACCGCCCTGCAAAATGCCTCGCTCGCGTGCACCCAATCAGCCAACAGTGATTTAGGAATTCGCATCGAATTTAATTGCAACAAATACAAATTCATTATGAACATGTGAACATTATGCACGTTTTTCCTTTTTCTTTGATTTGTGTTTGCCCTGATGCTGTTCCATTTCGTTCTTCTTCAGGTGGCGTGTGTAGGTGTCCTGGGCTAGCTGGTGATCCACTTTGTACTTCTTCTGCTTGTTGGCGAGGGTCAGCTGCTGCTCCATTTCGTACTTCTTCAGATTGTTGCCGTAGGTGCGACAGACTTGGGTGTGCATCAGGCACATCCTGCAAATCGTCCTCGAGTAGATCATCTCCATCTGGTTGCTCGCCTCGAGCGCGTTCCCTGCGTGCGTCCTCCTGTAGACGTTGGCCATATGAAAGTCCATGCTCGAGGACATCGAGAACGGCACACGATAGGGCTCCATCGATGCAAAGATCTGCTCGTCTGGCCCCGATTGCTCCGATTGCTCCGACTGCTTCGATTGCTCTGTCTGCTCAAATTGATTGCTAAATATTACAAACCCTTCGACCTTCCCAGCTACTTACTGTGCTGGAACGATTCCACATCTCCTCGAAACTGGGATTAGTCATCGTCAATTGAGCTGCTAGGCTCTGCTCTGTATTGTCTGTGATTTGATTGATATCTAGTGACTTTGACAGCCAGCGAAAAATTATTTGCAATGCCTATTTTGACAGTCATTCGGGGCTTGCTTTGTTTTTCGCAAGTGACAAATGGAAAACTCTGTGTTGTGCACCTATATAAAAATCTTGACGGAGCATTTTGATTGTGAATGAGTACTCTGCAGTCCGACTGGAGTTGAAACTTTCTGTCTTTCCATACAGCTGCATCTTCCAGCTTTGACTGCATCAGCTCAGCTTTCGTTGCTGGTGCATGGAATGAGCACAAATTTATTTCTTTTAGTTACATTTCAGCCTTTGATCATGATCCGCATATAAAAATAGTTTAATGCACTAATCCCTGCAGCTTATAAATATTTATAAACGGAGTGCTTCAGTTGTTCTATGTTAATTAAGATGAGAAGTGGCGGCACAGTTACATTTCGAGCATCTGGCCATGTGGTAAATAATATTTACATGTCTCGGCATTTGCATAGCTAACGACAAAAACTATTTTCCAGCTCAGCCTCTCTCCCTCTCTCTCTCTCTCTCTCTCTGCCTCTGATATAACCAGCATGGCGTAGGTCCCTCGAGCAGTTTACAAATTAATGCGAACCCGCACGTGTTAATTCAAGGATGCGTGCCCCTGGTGCTGCTGCTCCTGCTGGTGCTGCTGGCGCTACTTTATCCTTTCCATAGCCCTGCACAAGGATTCGGCATGAATTTGCATATTAGAAAAAGTTTTTTTGTGCCTGTGAAATGCCAGTTTAATATGCGTGAAGTAGTTTTGTCTGCTTAAGAATAACTAAAACTTGATGCAGTCTAACTTCCATGTGGGCACCCAAGACGGCCCCGCCCCGCCCTGCCCCCTGCCTGCCGCAGATCTACGCTCTGTGTGGGCGGCATAAATAATTACGGCACATGTGCTAAACTCCAGCAGCTCCATCCTACAGCTCTGCGCAACAGTGTCTGCTGTAAGTTTGTGGAAGGTGTAAAGTGGTTAAGCGTCTTAAATAATTCTTAGCATAGAGTTAGGATATAATTTGATCTGAAAAATCTGTACGATTTTCGTCTTTGTTGTTGGTCTTTCGAAACGCATTTCCAAATACTGTTTGAAAATAAATATTAATTTTGTATACATTTTATAATTTGTTATAGTATATTATTATAATTTTATTAAATGCTTAAATGCTATTTAAATTTGATATATTCGAGCACAATGAAATATTGTATAACAAAAAATAATTATTTTTATATTAAATTTAACTATTTTTATTTATTTATTAATTTTAAAATTTTTGAAATATTTCATTTTTTTATAAAAGATGCAAGCATATAAATTGATTTAATTTGTTTCGGTTTGATATTTCTTGAGTTGATATAAAATTAATTAATGTGTTTGGGAGTCACATGAGGACTTCAAAATGATTTTCAGCTCAAATGAATTCTAAAACCTGGTTGGCCTTAAGTTAATTCATATTACATGGAAACTCTTAGTCGACTGGCTATAGCAAATTTACTTCGGCCTAGCTGCGGCTTGGGCACTCTTCTCGGCAAACATAAATTGAATGAGTATGACTAGATAAGTAACCACAGCGCCAAACATCTGTGAGGAGAGAAAATAAATTCACTTCAACTTTGAATTCACTAAATATACAAAGAAATTCGACACCTACGCTGCTCAATAGATGCAGATTGAGACTAAAGAAATCCTTGGCCGTCACCACGAAGCGTTGATGCAGCGTCTGCAGCAGGAATTCGCTGACCAAATCATTGTAGCGCTTGCTGCCCAAGGGCTTCACCAGCTTTGGAATCAAACAGCCAATTCGACGACTCTGAAATAAAAATATAAATTTCAGATAAACAAGGTATTATTTTTATTGAAGTATCGGCTCAGCTCTCACGTGATTAAAACTTTGCTGGCAGTGCCAACAGGTGACCGAGAGCAAGAGGCCCACGTTGACCATGAAGCCCAGCGAAGGGAACAGATGGACTCCGCTCTGCGAACGGATCAGTCTGGTCTTGGCCAGCCAATAGGCGCTGAACACAAAGTCAAAGAACAAGGCTATGAACACAACGAGCATACTCAGGCCATACGCTGCATTGAGCTGCACAAAGAGCAGGTGCAGCTGTCTGTACTGCTCTTTGAGGCGCAGGAGTTGCTCGAGGTCGGGGAGCTGCCTGCAGCGCCTGCTTTGTGCCGCCAGCTGTTTCAGGTTGCGTCGCATGCCCAGCACTCGCTCATTGGCCACCAGAACGTCCGAGAGAAACGCAATCACTTTCAACTGCACCACCCAGGCACTCGGTGCGCTCATCCAGAAGATGGGCGTGTACCACTCCCACTTGGTATTGAGCCAGAACCAAACGATTGGGCTGTGCAGCGCCACCAATAGAAAGATCCAGAATACACAGAGCAGCACAGTTTCTAATTTGCGATCCGTCAACTGGTTCACGGCCAACTTCAGCTCCAGTTGACGAAGCGTGCGACGCTTTAGAAAGGTGTCCAGGAGGACGACGCCATGCGCTGAGCTCTGCATTACGAACATGGCCATTATTATCAGGCAGTCGAGAGCGCAGTAAGGAATCGCCGAGGTATATCGCGGTACTCCAGTCCAGACCGCAATAAGCCAGCAGAGCCACAGGCCGAAAGGCAGGAGCTGCAAGCGATGCAGCCGCGAGCTGCATCGCACGCCCATGCAGCACAGCACAAGTTGAAAAGCGTCTCGTCCCATCATAACCGAGGCAGTCGAGGGCTGCAGCTGGACTAAGGAGTCTAACGATTGGGACAGAGCTGAGCCCAGGTTTGTCGCTCTACCAATTCATCACTGTCGTAATTATTGAGTCTGATTGAGTTCTGATTGAATTCAGCCTTATCACGGCCATTGGCAGCTGAAATTAGGTTTAAGTGATACAGGAAAGAGTACTTTAGGCGAGACTGCTCGACTCGGAGATACCCTGAACAAAGAGTGAGGAGCGAAGAGCTCATATTTGAATCATTCTACTTGAAGTCAGAGCAAAGAGCACATGTACACACATATACACACATACAGATGCCGACGTGAGCATGAGCTCTGCTAACTGCGCAGCTAATGCTACGACAGCGCTTGAGTTCTGCTTCGACTGGGCTTGAGTTCTATTGTAATAGGGCTGCTCTTGAGCTCTGCTTCAGCTGTGCTAGAGCTCTGCTTGGGCTGCTCTAGAGCTTCAGTTGGCCTGCGCATGAGCTCTGCTTCATCTACGCTAGGGCAACTCTGCTTAGGCTCTGCTCAGGCTCTGTTCAGGCTCTGTTCAGGCTCTACTCAGGCTCTGCTTGGGCTCTGCTTAGGCTCTACTCAGGCTTTGCTCAGGCTGTGCTCAGGGTCTGCTTGGGCTCTGCTTTGGCTCTACTCAGGCTTTGCTCAGGCTGTGCTCAGGGTCTGCTTGGGCTCTGCTCATGCTCTGCTTATGCTCTGCTCATGTTCTGGTCAGGCTCAATTTGGGCTCTGCTTAGGCTCTGCTTAGGCTCTGCTCAGGCTCTGTTCAGGCTCTGTTCAGGCTCTACTCAGGCTCTCCTTAGGCTCTACTCAGGTTCTGCTTGGGCTCTGTTTAGGCTCTACTCAGGCTTTGCTCAGGCTGTGCTCAGGGTCTGCTTGGGCTCTGCTCATGCTCTGCTTATGCTCTGCTCATGTTCTGGTCAGGCTCAATTTGGGCTCTGCTTAGGCTCTGCTCAGGCTCTGCTTCGGCCGCACTAGGCCAACGATCTTGAGCTCTGCTTGGAATGTGCTTGAGCTCTGATTGGGCTACGTTTGGTCTGTAGTATGCGCCATACAATCAATACCTTTTCGCTCACACGGTAGTTTTTAAGCTTTCAGAGTATAATAATGATATTCATATGTATTTAGTTGCACAAGAACAAATCTCTACTATATGAAATACGTCTCTTGAAAATGCATGAGGAAGGGGGCAGTATATAAAATTCAAAATATTCAATAAACACGGCTCCTTCCGCCATTTACATATATTTTTACAAAACCATTCTACCCTGATTCAGTTCAGGGCTGTGGGGCAGAGAGCGAAGAGGTATCTTAACAAACCTTATAATCCACTGTATTCCAACAGTAAACATAGCCACTTCATATCTCATCTATCATTAAATCTGTCTCTCATCAACCCACTTCATCTACTCACATTATTGGCGCTTGCGTCGCCGTACCAGAAGAGCGCTGTGACGAGGCTGCCGATGGTGAAGCAGGTGTTGCCATTGAAGATGAAAATGTAGATGCGCTGGGAGTCGTAGGCCTCTGTGATGAACCAGTAGGCATTGGCCACGAACTCAAAGCTGCTCATCAGCTGCAGGCAGAGCATGCCCCAGCCGTAGCAGTCGTTGAAGAGCTCGTGGCACTCGTAAATGCGCTCGTAGCTGAGGCGCAGTGTCTGCAGCTGCTTGAAGTCGGACAGGCTGTAGGGCAGCCAGAGGTCGTTGCCGGCGGCCAGGCGCAGCAGCGAGTGTCGCAGCTGGACGGCGCGCTGATTCAGCTCCATGATCTGCCGCATCAGCTGGATGAAGTGGAAGCGCAGCTGCCACCTCTGCATCAGGGAGACGATGTGTACCGGTGATATGCTATATTTGGAGTTGGCCCAGGACTTTACAATATCACTGGCCAAATGTGTGCCCAGTAAACATAGCAAAAACCCCGACCGTTGGCCGTAGTGTGAGCTGCTCAGCCTGCTCATCTGCAGCTCCAGCTGAATGCGATAGTCCTCCAGGCGCCCATATGGACGCTGCTTAAATATGGTCTGGGCCTGGATTAGCAGACCCAGCAGTGAGTGGCCTATGAATAGGAGTGATCCGGTGAGGTAGCTGACGCTCATGCTCCTGTCCACCAATACATAAGAGATGCCGGTCCACAACATCCACAGGTAGTAGGAGGTCCAAATGAGGCGTATAACCAAGGCGAACAGCAGCCAGAAGAGTTGAGTCAAGGGCGGCAACGGCACGAGACCCATGCACCAATAGATGCCCAGCAGGCACCGAGCGAAGAGAGCCTCTAACGAATTCATGCTGCAGCTGAAGAACTTGCAATGAAAACTAAATGGGATATATTCATAAAACTAGAATCGACCTTTCGAGATCGAGCTTTCAGTATGGCAATAAATCATGACAACAATTAGATTGGCTGACTGGCTAAATTCGTTTGACACTTGAACTTAGGAGTGGGAAACAACTAAGGTAGGGCATGCTGAAGACAGACAGAAAGAGAGAGGGCTAGTATGTATGAGAGGCAAAGATAGAGTTAATTAGAGACAGCCTTATAGATGCCAGGGCAACTACTATGACAAGCTCATTGATTGAAAGCAGGAATCAACTGATGTATGAAAATAATAATAATTTATATATAAATAAAAAAATAAAAAAAAAAAAATAAATAAATAAATAAATAAATAAATAAAATTAAATATATATTATAAAACCCTTTTGACCTTCTTATAGAATTATATAATACAGTCGTCTAATCTTAATGTTTTCATAGTACAATATAATTATAGATAATTCCATATAATTTTCAATTGACTTTCTTTACTTCTACAATGATAAATTAGTTATTATAATATGTACTCATATTTTGAAAAAAAGTAAAACGTAAAAGGGAACAGTTTTATTGAAAAAAAATAATAATAATAATAATAATATGAACTAAATAAAAAAATATAATAATAAACAAAATAATAATAAAAGAAATAATATTAACAAATATAAATAAATAAAATAAAAATAATAATAATTATTATTTTACCTTTCACCATTTCCACATTGAAAGAAAACTTTTCACTGCTCTCGCACCATCCTTACATACTCTTGCAGTTCAATCAAGTGCGCTCGCAGCAATATTTTAGTTTTGTAATGCATGATGGACTTAATCAAGGAATTGCCTTAAATGGTGCCAAATTTATCCATTCGAGATTTGGGTCTTTTTTGGGCGAAACTTTGTGGCCCGCAGCAGTTCGAGACGAAAATATCTTAGCAAACCACTGAGATGCTAGATGCTGCTCGATGTGAAGGCAATCGAGCTATGGAATCCGATTAAAAAGTTCCACCATCAAAGTTGCCTCTCATTCACTCTCTCTCTCTCCCTCAGTCGCTCTCTTTCACTCAATGTATCTGCCTTTATCTAGCTTTGTGGCACAGCATTGTGGGCGCAGTTCAAATGGCTCCCGGTTTATGAATTATGTATTCTAGCCAAAGGGGAACTTTGCGTACAAAGCTAAAAATTATCCACGTTTTTTTTGCTTCTCACTTGGTTGGCAACTGGAAAAAGGGTTGTGGCTGCTTTGAAGATTAGGTTGAACAGAAGGCCAGCGCCAGGCTGCTCTTGTGGTCCACCCCAAAGACACCCACTGCATTTAAAGGAGCGCTCAAAATGCATAATTCTCAAATACTTATATAGCTGTTGGGAGTTGCGCATAAGTATTTATTCATAATTTATGCCCAAAGAGATGTGTGTGGGATAGTGACTAGCAGATACCCTTTAAATGTGCTAGAGAAATGTCTGAGAGTTACTCTTAGCTATGGCTTGGTTGAAGATGATTGGGAAAGTAAAGTGAAGTTTGCGTTAGTGGCCAAAGCCAATGTATGGAATGGTGACTAGCAGATACCCTAAACGGTACACAGAAAGTAAGCTGGCTGGAAAGTGACTGGACTAGAAGAAGTTCGGGAAGATGACGTGGAGATACCTCTTACTTACTGAACGACAGATGCCCTCAGTTCCTTGCCTCTATCGAATAATATTGAGTGGCTGTGGTATTTGAGCAAGAAATATAAGTATGATAGATCACACATGTGTATATATTTTATATTATGCTCCATTTTAGGTTTTACATTACATGAAATATCAATTTTGGTTTGTCCTGATATTTATTAGAATTGGAGATTAGTCTGATGTAATATAATTAACTTCCTATTTATAATAATGACACAGTTTTATTGTTTTGTGTTTTATGTTATTCAATCTTCTCACTTCTCACACACCAAACAATACAATGTGCCCGTATATTAGTTATAGGGATTTCTGTTATGTAAGTTTTTTCACATAACATTTTAGTGCTGAGTAAGGGACTATGTTATGAGCAACAGAATAGACCTGAATATCTTTTCTACAAAAAGTTTAATTTGTATGATATATAAACATTATATTCTATATAAGTAATCAAATGCGCCACCTTATGGTCTATCATATACCTTCTGCACAATTTGTAATGCTCGAGCAGTGAATAAAAGTTTTGAAGTTTTTAATTTTTCGATTAACTTACAATTAGATGCGTCTGGAAATATACCATGTGATATTTGTTTTTCCTTTATGCTGTGAGGAGTTTTTAACATTTCATAAAGATTTGCACTTTGCATTCATAAATGCTTAATCAAGCTGTGGCCACAAGCTGGCTCTGGCTCTGGCTGTGGCTCTGGCTCTGACTCGGACTCGGACTCCGAGTGAGATAAAAACTGTTGTCAGGTGCAATGTAGTTTGCGAGAAGTTGTTGGTCAACCGCAAAGATTATGCGACGCACTTCTCGGCCAGGTGCCCAGCCGAGTGTACTGCAATTTAATAATGACTCGAACACGAACTGGCAACTGTCAGAGAGATTGGTACAGGCGGTACACGGGTCAGGCCCAGGCTCGGTTACTGTGTGCTCCATCCTCCATGCTCCACGCCCCACTGAACCACAAAGCGAGAATTTTGCATATTTAACAAGCGGAATTTAAATGAAAATTAATGCCAGCTGCTTCGGTGGGCAGAGGAAATGCTGCAGGAAACGGAGCTAACTTCAAAAATGATGTTGAAAGCTCAGGTGAGAGTGCGGGAGCTGGCTATGAAATACCCTGTCGAATGGAATGTGGTAAAGGCTGTGAAATATTTAAGATTTGAATTTGAAGTTTGAGTCACTTAATCTGAGAATTCTTGTCTTTATGTATGATATACAATGTATGCAGTAAGTCTGATTTATATACAGGGCACTCCAGGTTGCCCACATTCGCCGCTTGATAATTGTATTGATAAAATATTTTTAAAATATTATCGTTGCCTTTGAAAAAATCAATAAAAATATAGTTCAATCCTGATTATAATAGTAGAATATATTTTTCAAGTTTTCCAAATGATGATGTCATTTAAATGTAATTCCCCAACACAACAGGAGGCATAAACTTTATATGTTTGGTTAATTTTTCTAAACTTAAAGCAAAGTTTTGGTTGTTATATAAAACACTCCATAATATAAACTCTTTATTAATAAAGTCACCAACAATTCTTTTAATACAGCTTCAACGTGGCCCAGTCGCATTTCATTTCCTTTATTAAGGCTATCTCATACGCAGATAATAGATTCAGAAGTAGAAGTAGAAAAACTTGCCAAGCAATTTGTTTGTGTTTGAATTGCTGCAGCATAACCGAACCGGAATTGGATTTAATTGCAGTGCATACGGATAATCGTAGTCGTTTACCTGGGAAGCCGGAAAATTGGACTGCAGCAGTCTGAAAATGTCACGTAAATTGAAATTAACAGCAATTTTCCGCTGCTGCTGGCAGAGATGGCTGCTGCGTGTTAATATTAGTATGAAAACTCTGATTTGGCACGCCCCCGTCCCCCAGCGCCTGTGAAATCGCTTTGGGTTCGTAGAGGAGCCATCGATGGAATGTCCTGTGTGAGCAGGAGCAATGAAAATACATAAATCTCAAAATTCCATGTATTTGAGCACCAATAAATTTTCATTTTGATAAACCCTTAAGCCTTTTCATGGCCGAAACAAACTTTTGTGATTTATGAAGTTTTCAGCTACTTCGCAGCCCTCGTGGCAATAAAACACAGCCCACATTCGACATCTCAGATACACAACTTTGTGTTTATGTATTTACATTTTAAAGACTCGAACAGAAAAAAAAAACAATAATCTTTATGAGACTTAACAATAAAGCAGGGAAAGAGAATGCCTCTCTCTCTCTCTGTCTCTTTATTTATTATGAAAATGCTATAGATATAAAATTTTTTGCATAAACTAAATCGAGTGGAAAAAGAAGATTTGAAATAAATTCAAAAAGTAAAAATAAAATATTTATAGTATCTGAAATCATCTTTCTTTATAAATTCCATTTATTGAAATAACAAAATGTTGCGAATTTGAGATTTGAGTCGTTTGTAATTTGCGCACAGCTTGCGCTGATGTATGTGCATATATGTATATATATATTCATGAAGAAAATGAGACATGCTGGCATCTAATATGGCTGATTTCCATGTGGCAGCGCGAGGGCAAGGACATGACATGGGGATGGCACCAACTGCGTCAGCTGGCGATCAAAGTCAAATTAAGTTGAAACAAGTTTTTGGCGCTGCTCGGCCCTTCACATATGCATATACATATACATATACACATATATATATATATATATATATATATATATATATATATATATATATATATATATATATATATGCTGTTACATGTATATCAGCTAGCAGCAGTTAGTATGTCCAACATGTTCCTTTCATATTGCGTATTACGCACTTGTTTCCAAGCATCGCTCAGTCATCCAGAACGTGACACCGCATGCCAAACGTTCAATTGCTGGTTCATATGAGCACAGCAGAAACAATAAATTGAACTAATTCATTCCATCTACAAAGTGCGCAATTTTTGCGCTGACATATGACATCAATTCCTAATTGTGCATCACATTACATATTAAGTAGACTAAGCTTCATTCCAAATTGGATTTCTTCATGCCTTTCTTAAGAAAATTATACAAAAAAAAATGTTGGTGCAACATTCGCTTGAAGCACTATTAAATAGAATTAAGAGGAAAGTTTAATGATATGGAGCAGAGCCTTAAAAGGACTGACCAATGACACATGTATAGAGAAGTTTTCTGTTGAGCGAGTCTGAAAGGCACCGAATGCGGCATTAGCAGAGAGGCAGTGCTAGAAACAAGATGTTTGCTACAAAGGGAGAAGGGAGCAAATAATTGAAATGTCTACTTGGGTTTAATTTGCGATTTATATAATTCAAAATTTCATAATTCCGGTTTTTTCTCCAATTGCAAAGACTCCAACTTTGCAATCATCAATAATTCCGTTGATGCTCCAGCTGAGCATAGTCATCCGTGTTTCTTCGTTCGCCTTTTGCCTTTTGGCTGAGGCTACAAACACTTCCCAAGTCTCTTTGCTGTTGCACATTTGCTAAACTACCGTCTTTAATTGAGCTTAATCGATTGCTCAGCTTGATCCCTTCTTTCTTCTGAATAGCTTGAAGCCTTTGCAGCAATTACAGCTGGACTCAGCCTGTAGAGCTACTGTTGAAGGTAGACCTTGTAAAAGTCAACTGAAATAGAGTTTTGTTCTTTCTATGGCTATACTAGTTCTGCTGTCAGCTCTATAAATCTCATTGATATTCCCCCCTTAAGTCCACTTCACAATCAACACGAATCACTGTAATAATCCTGGATACTCAAACTGCCAGTAGGCGGAAACATTTATATTCGTTAAACAATGCTTCGATATGGCATTACAGAATGCAATTATTTGAAGTCCAGCATGTCACATTCTCGTATATTTTGCTTCTTGTTTTAATTTGTCCCCTTTCGGCGTCATAAAGGCCATTTAAAACAGAAACAACACATGTGGCATGCCCCATGCACTGTTTTGGCCTCTGTTTAAAATTGCTCTCAGGGAATTATATTTACTTTTTTTTTTTCGTTCTCCTCATTCCAGTCGCTGGCATAATATCGTACGTGTTCAACAATGCTTAACCGATATGCTAGAATAATTTTATTTTTATTGTATTTTTTATTTTAGTACTTTTTTCTGTTGCCGCTTGTCGCCAAATGATGCGACTAAAATGGGCGTGGATGCTGGTCGGTCGGTCGATTCGCTGGCAGCTTGGCAACTAGCCAACATTTAATGACCAAAAACTAATACCAAAACGGACCGCATTACATGCAATTGTTGAACATTTTCAAATTGAAACTTATCTGCACATTTATTTATGTTTGTTCAATGCAATAAAGAACAGTGCATTATGCGTGTGTGTGTGTGTGTGTGTGCTTACTTATATAAAAGGCCAAAAATATACACATTTGCTAATCAGCGGTCTGATTTCGATGTTGTACACATAATTATTTACCAATTAATGCTGATTGCCTAATTTAAGATTAGCTTAATAAATATTGAAACATTTGCAGCCACAAATAGAAAGAATTATTAAATATAAAATTAATATCAAAATCTATTTATTGCCCTGTGCAAAAAGTTGTACTTGTATATGACAAATGCGATATTATATTCAAGGTCTGTTGTGCCCTAAGACTGTCTAAGACTTTAACGAAGGATGGATGTTGTACCCAGCAGCAGGTGGACCTCATATATTTATAATTGTGAGAGCCTTCTATATTTGAAATTGACTGCATTGTTTCTTTAATTCTCTTTCTGCCTCTTTCTCCTTTATTTCAAGCTTCTCTACTCGGCGACAATTGCATCTCGCTGCTGTCTTCCCTCTGATGGGGCAGCCCGCTTGGAGCTTCACTTTCAAAGTATTAGACAGGGAGAGCATGCTGAGAGTGTGTGTGTGTGTTGCATGCCTCTCACAACTTTTCTGGTTCGTCGTTGAAGGAACTCAAAAGCCTCAACAAACTTCGTTGGCTCTCAGAGCTATCTGATCATACTGAAGAAACCGACGCTCGTGGTTCGAGAAGCGAAGTTTAGGTGATTAGAGCAGATGCTAGCTCTTCATACATAAATACATACACATATACATAATTGCATACATAAATATAAATTCTTCATAAGTAGCATCAGAATCGACTAGAGAGTAGCTCTTAAAGTGGCTGATCTAAGGACTGCAGCATAGAGAAACCAGATTAGCTACCAGGCTAACTTTCCTTTCAATTTTACTTTCAATCTCATAACCACAATAATGTGGTATCTAAGCCAGTTAAAATTTAAAATAAGCTTAGAGTATGAACCATTCATATTTATATGGAATTATTAAACTACAGTAGAGTCTGGTTATAACGACGCTCAAGGGAACTGGAAGAAGCTACAGCCATATAAGTTTTCTTATAAATGCTTGCCTGAATACCAGATTCTAGTCGGACTCTACTGTATTATATCATATATATTATATACCATAATCTCGCATTTGATATACTTTCATTAGTAGCCAATACTTCTACTGTCTGACCATGTGTTTAAAGTGCTCTTAGCACGTATAAAACGCATTTGAGGCAAGTTTTGTGCCCGCATAATGCGACATCTTCTCAACTAGTTCTTGCAGAATGTGGCGTTATTTATGTATGCGCCTGTTGCAGCTACAGTTGTTGCAACTTCTGTTGCAATTTGTGTGTTGTTTTGTTTTTCCATTTGCGGAGGTGTGAGTCGGACTCACTCGCTGTGTGTTGTTGTTGCTGTTGCTGGCTGTGTTTGGCAACTTTGGCGTGGCTTTCCCAGTTGTACATAGCCCTATATTCAGTTACCCAGACCAACAGCAGCAGCAGCAGCAGCAGCATCTGGATGGTAAATAAATCACGTATTTAAACAAGTTGCCGAGTGGGCCCCAAACTTCAGAGTGTAAACACTGCACGTACTACACAAGTTTGGTTTATGACAAATGTTCACAGCATTTTCAAATAAAGAACAACATGAGAAGAAGCAAAACAAGACAATCCGGCGAATATGACTCAGGAATAGAGCAAGATACCCTCCTTGTCCTCCTCTAGCTTGCGCTCCCACAGCAGCTTAAACGAGACATCGCCACACAGAGAGCCGTACTTCTCCGAGTGTGTGAGATAGCCGTTCTGGAACTGAGCCAAGATCGGCAGGAAGCCGGCGATAGCCGCTCGGGTCTCGCTGTGCTGCTTCGAGTGCAGCACGAGCACGTAGCCATTTGGGAATACGGCAAATCGGATCGCGGTGCCATCGATCTTGTAGGTGATGAATGGTCGCGTCTCACGGTTGCCGGATATATGCTCGCTGTGCATTTCGCTCAGCAGCTCCAGATCGATTTTAAAGGGTAGACAGAAGGAGGCGTGCACAATATTCTTGCTGAAGTTTGTGATGTCCGTCTTGTAGTCCAGCTCCTCGACCATCTGGATTACCCTCAGCAGAGCCGTTCGTGCCGAGTTCGCTGTCAAGGCCGTGGCCTGTATCTTGCCACCAGAATAGAGCTTGATTTCGGCACTGGGATTGTGCAAGCGGACAAACAATGCCGGGTGATGAGCGGGCTCATAACGCGAGTTGTCCATGAGAATCGCCAACTCGAACAGGCTGAATTGGCAATTGACGTCCACGAGGCACGTGAAGGGCCGATAGAGCAGCTCCAGTTGCTTTTCCATTTTGCTGGCATTCGCAATATTCTCATAGATGTTATCATAGTCAATTTCAAAGTTGGGTATTATGGGTGTGTCATCAGCCACTTTTTTAGGTTCGTCAGGCTCACAGAATTTACCCTCGAATGGCGCCTCCTCCATGTTGCTTAACGTTTCCTTTAGGGAAAGTATCTCGGATGTGTCGAAAAGCTTCTCCAATTTCGACACATCCATATCGCTATTATAGTTACTACATGCACTCGCATCTTCTGGCTTGGGAAAATCAATTTTGACAAAGTCCCCAATGATATCATCGTCGCTCTTGGCATTGCCAAAACTAAAGTCCCAGTCCAAGCCGAAACAGTCCGATTCCTCTCGCTTGGAATTGTTCGCCCTGCCACGTGACTCCTCCTCCACGTACCAGGGCACATCGTCGTTGACGTCATTTCTTATTACATTTGCATCGTCTTCCGTTTCTTTATCAGCGAAAAAATTAACATCTTGAAGAAAGTCGTCGTTGCACAATCCAATATTAAAGAAGTCTTCAATGGGATCAAATTCAGCTTCATCCTGGAAAGTGACTGGCGCGTCGCCTAATTGAATGGAGGGGCTCAACGTTTCGATGGGTATGTTGATTTCGAGCGTAGCTTCAAGATTTTCAGATAACGATATGTTATCTGCGCATTTCCTGCGGAGGTGTGATTGATGATTCGTGAAGTTCTTTTTGAGTGTGCAGCTTACCTTTCTTCTTTACAATCCATAGTTTAGTTGTGCGTGTGACAAATTCAAGTTAGCAGAAAAATGCCCCAAAATGTAAGAATTTAGGTAATTTATGACATTTTGATAGTAAAAGCAAAGGTATATTGCAACGCACTGAAGTAAATATGGGCACCTCAATTTTATGACATCAACTGCAAAGCCTTAATACTTGAGCATAAACCAGGGCTGTTTACATATCCTCTGACTCAATAAAATGCTTCATCTACCGAGTGTAATTTATAGCAAGTCGCTTTCAGATACGCTTCAAGTCGGGACTTGACAAACTATAACAAATTACATTTGAGAAGCAAATAAAAAAAAAAAAAAAAAAAAAAAAAGAAGAAGCGAATGATTTCTCTTTATTTCACTTATGTCCTTTTATGTCCCTGTCATGTTCAAATTTACACACTGTTGACCATATTTTATGTCCATCCTGGTTATGAAATTTACAGAGCTGTCAAAACGAGTTCAGCGACATTTTAGTAAATATTGAAATTTAATCAAGCAAAGTGCAGAGCACACAAACAGTGAAAGAGAGCGAGGGAGAGAGAGAGAAAGAGAGAGAGAGAGAGAGAGAGAGAGAGAGTGAATAAAGGCCGGCAAAGGACAACAATATTGAACACATTCGCCCCTCAGACACCTGTCACCGTTGCTGGCGTTTGCTTCCTGCAGGATGCAATCCATTGCTTTATAAGGCACACACAATGACACATGTGTGTGTGCGCGCGTGTATGTGTGTGTTTGGCGAAGTCAACAATCAATTGAATCGATTTCATTTTACAAATTGCGTTGAATTTTGCGGTGCAGTCAGCTGCAATTGACGGCGAAGCCAGTGGCAACAATAACGAGCTAACCTCAGTCTATCCACGCCGATGATATAGTAGGTAAAAGGAGACGACAACAGACGACGCCTCGTGCACTGCGTAAATCGAATATGTCTCTTACACCGGACTGAGTTTGATGGTCAGCGGCAACACGCAACAGCTTCTAATTGGAAGTTCGCTTTGAAAAGCGAACCGACCGCAATGCACAAGACTCAAACATCGTCGGCCAGAGCCAGGGAAAATCGATTGGTTTGCCATGAAGGGCTGAATTATTCGCACACAGGCAAGGTGTAAAAGGGAAGCTGTGGTAAGAGCTGATTATATATATAAATATATACATATATATGTATATATAATTAAGTAAATGCAATTTTCATAACGGCAAATACTGTAATCTGATCTGATTTGTGTGATTTGATGCTGATTTGGTTGCTTTTGTTGCTTTGTTTTCTACTTTACTCATGTCAGACTCAGCTGTAGAGTCTCCTCTCACATCTTCCCTTTGGCTGCCTTCTTAGAGAAATCTAAACATTGTCTAACTGAGGTCCATTTGTCATAGCCGAAAATGCAATTTGTTGGGGCCCTTCATAATGGCGCTGCTTAAATCGATTATAAGCCATTACAAGCGACGCGATGGCCCGCACCGTTGGCAATTAATAGATTTTTTTTGTGGTTGAGCAGTGCGCGGTAATTTTGTGTAGGCGGTAATTAAAAACTGTGGCGCCAGCTGTGACCCACCGTGGTCATGGCTGGCCCTGGCTCTGTGGTGGTGCTGCCCACTCATTTTAATTCAAATTGAAGTGGCGTTTTTGTGTTGTGCGAGTAATTAGGACGTAAAGTCGAATCGAAGCTCGCTGCCCAACTCAAATGACATTTTTGGCCAGCCCCACAATTTGAACACAGTAATCCCAGCCAAAGTCCCACTCCCGCTCCCTTTCCCCCAGTCCCCTAGTTGACCCAACGGCTGCCGCTGCGCCGCTCCGGTGGGCGTGATGAACAATTGGAGATAAGTGCAGGCAGGCATGAAATATAGCAAATAAAGCGTCGCCCGAGCCACTCACATACAAAAATGTCGCTGGCACGCAATGTTTTCATTTACCTAATCGCCATTAGGCGGGGAGACGAGCAGTTCGAGGAATTACTCCGCTCTCGGCTGCGGCTGTGGCTGTGGCTCTGTGGCTGATTTCCACTGGGGGCACGGGTCAGAGTTGTGTAATCGCTTTGTGCTGCGACTTTTGCTTTTATAATTTGTTCGAATATTTGATGAACACTCGCTGGGCATTACAGTTGCAGTGAGCTCCGCTCTAAGCTGCGAGTGTTACACAAAACATTTGAATATTACATGCCCTTAAATTGAAGAGAAACTTTAATACCTGATGATTACAGGTCGTGGAACTTCTGGCAATTTGTTTGCTTTCAAATAAAGTAATTTACATTGCATATATTTTTAAATGATATATTATATATATTTCTGAAATTCATTAATTTATATTCTTTTTTTTTTATGTGATAAATATATATTTATCTTACTTTATTTTACTGTATTTTCTTATTCTTAAAATCTATTTATTTAATTTATTTATTTTTTCTTGAGATAAAATATGTTTACTTAAAGATATCTTATTTTATTTATATATACAATGCAATTGAAAAGTATATTCGTTTCTTAAAATCTATAAACATCTTATTTTTATACGATAAAAATTGATTTATATAAGTATATATATTTATTATTATTATTGTATAATTTTATTTTATTTTATTATTTAATTATTAATATTACATTTTATTTTAATTTATCTAAGACACTAGTTGAAAGGCTCACATTTAATTCTAAATAAATGTATATTATTCTTAATTAATTAATTAATTTTATTTTTTTAAGCTTTATACGTTTTTGTTATCTCTGATTTTAGTTAGAAGGGTCAAATTTACCTCTTTAATCAATTTTATTATTTTATAAAATTCAATTTACTCTTTATTTTTGAGATCCTATTTTAGAAAATTAAATCCCTCACATAACGTCTAGTCTGGCATGGACGTTCTCCATCCGATTGACACATTAATAAATGTTGCGAAATGCCATTGACAGTTGTTGGCTGGAAAATAGAGTGTTAAGTGCATTAGAAAGTTTTGCTCCATCTTTCAAGTTTTCTTTTAGTCTCTGTATTTTTATTTTATTTATTTTTTTTTTTCAATTTTTCTGTTGCGTGTTTGTTTTGTTTTCTTTTAAATTGTGCATTTCCACGCATGGTCAGCACGAAGGAGCGTTGTTGCAGCTGCAGCTGGGCAATCCCATACGCCCACAACTTAAATTGAGTGCTCGTCCTTTGCTCTCGGCCCTTGGCCCTCGGACACCGGCCCCGGACCCCGGCCCTCGGCCAAATCGAAGAAGTTGGCAACTTGCTGTCTTCGAATCGCCCGCATTCACATCCGTTCGCATCCATCGCAGCAGGACTCGTAATAGCAATTGCTGTCGTCATCGGCGCTGTTGCTGAAGGTGTTCATGCGTGCCATGGAATCAATAGAAAAAGTTTGAAATTACAAAATTGGAAAGAAAACAAATAGTGGGGCGAGCGTAAAATAAACAAACAAACAAAAACAAAACTACGACCGAAGCAGCGGACCAGCCAGCAAAATTGTTGGCTTTCTCTTTGGCTTTGGCCAGCCCCCAAAGGCAAACAAATCCTCTGACTCTCTGACAAATGCTGAAAAGTTCAACTGCAACTTTTATTCTGTATTTTTTTATTTTTTTTATTTCAACTCACACACATATTAACACACATGCACGCACACAGGCACATGACACGCAAGGCACAACGTGGAGTATATAAAGTATTTCATGTACATATGTAGACATATATGTTATGTATTATATAGATTTACTGCTGCCAATGGGAGAGCTGCCAACTTGCTGCGAGATTGCAACATGCAATTGAAACAGCAGAAGAAACTTTCTGTTACTTGGAAGTAAATGTGTGTATGTATGTATGTATATAATGTGCATTTAATAGCATAATATTTCATTCTAAGTTTAACATTTAAAAATACAATTTTTGGAGGCCATTATAGAGCACTTTAATTACATTTTCATTAAATTGAATTGAGTTTGATAACAACTTTTTATATAATAATAATAATAATAATAATAATAATAATAATAATAATAATAATAATAATAATAATAATAATACTAATAATAATAATAATAATAATAATTATTATTATTATTATTATTATTATTTAAATAATCAAAATTTTGTATTTAAGCTCTTTATATTTTTTACAATTTATTTATGCCCACTCAATAAGCTTTTACCGGATATATAGTATATAATTATAGCCTTAAAGATTTCCATATATCGTCCTCATTCACTTGTTTCTATGTACACAGCTCCCACTAATTATACGATGCTATGCATTATGACTGTCTCTGCTATTCCGACAGGTCCTTTCAAATTCGACACTCGTTTCGCGCCCCAGAGCTCTCTCTCTCTCTCTCTCTCTCTCTCTCTCTCTTTTCTCTCTCCCTCTCTCTCTCAGTCTATGTTCATTGTTGATGTCACAACTGTCTCCGGTCACTCGCTCAATGCGACCCTCTCGAATCTGTGTACCATCATAAATTATGCCGCTGGTATTTAAAGCTGGCATTGTTGCAAGTTGGCTGATTGGGTCACAGCACACGCCCCGCACGTCGCCCCTCGCGCCACACACACACACACACCACACATGCAACTTGATTTATGTGCAGCAAAATGCAACGAAATAAAATTTGTAACAATGGGAAAATATCGATGAGATCAAAGTGAGTGATTTATAGGCTGTTTATCGGCTCTGGCCCGCTCGAAACATGATGTCATTTTCAACTTTACATTTACATGACAGCTTTAAGTGAGCTTCAAGGTCTGATTGCAAATATATGTGTTTGCAATCAGTGGAAATAAATCGCTTTAAGGAATACTGTTTTATGTAATTAATGTAAATTGAATAGATCTAAGATAATATTTTGTAAATAAATGAATTTTACTGAAGAAATTGGAGTGTGGAGTTTGTGAATTTTTATTTCATTTAATGTTATATAATGTCATGTAATTTTATATAATTTTGATCCGACTTTCTCACGTTCAAATATGGCTTTCTGCTTTTTTAAAAATGATTTATATATATAATTTAATTTCCAAATGCCAATTGAGCATCCTTCACTCCTTCTTTCAGAAAATGTATTCATGCCAAGATCCATTCCGATCTGTCAGGCTGTTAATGAACGTCTTTCAATC
This sequence comes from Drosophila mayaguana, assembly GCA_037075325.1. Lineage (NCBI taxonomy): Eukaryota > Metazoa > Arthropoda > Insecta > Diptera > Drosophilidae > Drosophila > Drosophila mayaguana. The sequence continues at coordinate 8,637,265 of JBAMCG010000068.1, read as the reverse complement.
CAGTTTAGGCTGTCGTACTTCATTCCTCCTGCACTCACGTCCTGCTACTCCCGTACTCTTTGGGCTCCTTCTTCAGTTTACAACGCACACCTTCAAAATGTGCAAATGTTGCTGATTGCGCAACGTTCCCTCAAGTCCTGCCACAATGAAAGACATTTAAGCGAGCGTTGACGTTGCCGTTAAAACGTACCGTTAATTTCCCAAAGGCATCCGCATTGCATATCTAAAACATGCGCCAGCTGCCAGCAGGGACCACGACACGGCGCAGTTGAGGTAAATTGCGTAGGTGTTGAGCGAACAAAAAAAAAAAAAAAAAGAAAAAAAAGAAAGGAGAAGGTATAAAAAAGGTTTCAATTCATTTTAAGGTTTGCTTCCGAAGGCTTTTTGTTCAGGGAATGGGACGAACAAGTCTCGGCTGAAGCACTTCCCGAGTTAATACAGAGTTTGATGAAGGAAAATCAACGCAACAAAAATGTCAACTAGGAGCTTCTTACACATTGTGAAATGTTTAGATAAGCTCTGATTATTATACATATATATGGCATATATATTGCAGTTTACTGATATCCCACTACTTGGCATTATGTCTGTTAATATCGAGCCCAACGGATGCTAATTGTAAGTGCCAGACAACTGCCACTGACATCATCAATGCATGTCAAGGGTTTTTCCTCTACAGATGGCATCAGCTGGCTGTGGCACTCGTGCCAGACACAGACGAGAGGGCACACTCGAGTCGAGAGCTGTTCAGAGCTGATCAAAGCAATACGCTGAGAGCTCAATTCATAAATTGCGCATACGCCATGTGGGACGGCGTCGAGGAGTTGTTAATGCAATAGATTCACAGTTGATATAGCTAAGTGGCAAAACTAGCTGCCAAAATGCTTCTTCTTGGCCCACTCAGCAACTGTAGCCAGATAAAAATGCATAATTAAAAAGCCAAAGGCAAAGCGAAGCGAGAGCGAGATGTGCAGGCAGCAAGACACTCGAGGAGCAAGAGAGTGAGAGAGAGAGGGAGCGACAGAGCGGTTGGGCATTTTATGGCTGTTGGAGGGGCTATGAGTCGCATAAATTCGCATTCACCGCATCATAATGTCCGCAAATCCTGGCTCTGGTCCCTTGCAATATTAATAAGCACTCGAAAATGAAAAGGAGTTGAGTCAAGGCGAGTACTGCTGGCCCGGTCTTTAAGGAATTTTAATGGGCTTTGGTCAGGTTCAAAGTGAAGGCGGAACGAGGCGGGCCGAGCTGGGGCGGAGCTGCCGCAGTTTACCTTTTGCATATTTAATGAATGAATTTTAATGAAAATTAAATCGAAATGTGCGACACCTGAGTTACAGAACGCACTTGCAATTCATCTATACTTTAATCCTTTTTGGGCAAGCAGATGTACAGAAGTCTTGGGCCTACCAGTTGACCAGTTGAGCGAGGGGCGCTGGGCGTAGCAAATGGCAAATGGCGAATGGCGAATGGAAAATGGCCACGAGCGGCAAATAAAACATGGCCCGCTGATTGATGACTTTGACTTTTGGCCATAATTTATCATAGATATCAAGCGAGTCGCACTTATTGTCCTTGTTGCTGCCGCTGTTTGGCTTTTGTCAATGGCAGCGAGAAAAACAGCCGCCCAGCGGCAACAGATGACGCTCATTCGGTTGAAAAATGTGCACAAAAGTGTCATAAAAGCCGAGCAGGAGCCGCATCGCGCCGAGTCAGACAAAAGGGGCCCTGTCGAGGCCGTAAACTAATTGCAACAAATAATAAAAACTAATAGGCTGTCGAAAAACGAGGCCGGCGGCCAAACACTGCTATCTGCTGAAGAATACAGAATTCCACTGCCCCCCATCCTCGACATTTGCCAGTGAAAAATGAGAATGGCAATGGCCAAGGCACAACAGCAACAACAAAAAAGCGCAAGCCAAGGCAAAGGCAAAGATCATCATCATGAATCATCATCAGAGCAGTCATATGACACACACACATACACATACGCACACATACAGAGACAGTTCTCCACTTGAACTTATCCATGTGCAAGTTAATGTCCTGTCAAGAAGTCGCTGCCTCCAAGTTGCGTCTCTTAAACGTCACAAATTGCTGCCATGAGAGAAAGAGTGTCTGAGAGAGAGAGAGAGAGAGAGAGAGCGAGAGATAGAGAGAGGGAGAGACAGATAGAGAGGGTAGACGTAGTGGGTTGGCAGGTCTTACAAGCGCATTATCTAAACGCTCACTTGAGTAAGAAGCGAAAAGTTTTCAAGTATTTTTCATAAGGTGCGAGTAACGCATTAATTTAACTAAAGTACCTCAAAGCAGTCAGACTCAAATTTGTTTACATTGTAAGTGGATGTCTGACTCTTAAGGCATGAATCAACGGGGCTTAAATGTTAGAGACAGTCGTATTAGATTAGTAGCTTTCAATTGGTCTCTTGCTTAAAAGATTATCGATAAATGATATGAATATCATGGCCATAGACGGTCATACAGACGGCAAAACAGATGGACAGACAGAGGCATCGACAGACGGAAGGACAGACGGTCGGACAGACAGGTGATGAAACTGGGGAAGATAGATGGAGGGACGGACAGGAGAGCTGGCAAATAGATGGAGGGGGACAGACGAACGTACTGACAGACAGGGCCAAAGCGGCTCAGGTGTTCCTACACATAAAAATATATATACAACTCTATCACACCCACACGAACTTAATCTCATTTTCAAAGAGAACCAATAAGCCTCTCTTTGCAATTCATACTGACACAATAAAACCAAACCCTTTTTGGGTTTATGATTGTAACACAAAATAAGGTTTATTTACATACTATCTTATTTCTATTTACGTTTATGCAGTATTATTATTAAGTTTTATGCAGTTTCCAGTTGTCCCTCACATTCTATTTGCTCGCATCAGCTGTATGCTTAAATCATTTGGGAACTTCGTATTTTCCATTCGATTAGCTGTACTGTTTTCACATTTTCCAGCTGATATGTTTGTTATGTCTCTAGTCAACGCTGGCTTTATTTGCAGATCATTCTTTTTCTACATTTCCATGGTTCATTTTTCCATTTCTATGCAGGCGAGTCGCTGCTCGCCGAGTGACACTTTGGCATGTGCGGCCAATTAGTGATGGCAACGACGGCTGCAAACAAATAAAAATCGCTGACGGCCAATTCCTGGCAGCCCGACCACTTCAGCAGCAACAATGCCACACGCAGGCGATGTTGCTGCCACTGCATTTTGTTGCAAGCTGCGCACATTTTTATGAGTTTTTGCCGTCTGTGCAACGGCAGGACTGACTGACTGCTGTGCTCAAATGGGGAAATAGAGACATGTTGGCTTTTCTGCTTCCGATTTGCAATAGTTGACGTTACCATGTGCCACAACAAGCACACGCACACGCACACAAACATGCATATGTATGTATCTATATATATATATATAAATGCTGCTCTATGTGCAACTTTGGCCATTGTTGCACAAACAAATCCTCATACTGCCAGGCAGCCAGGCAGCCAGGCCACATATGCTAATACATGAGCGCAGCCAACCATAGAATGTTCCCTTGTCATACCACTACGCCCACTCAATCCCAACTAATCCCTTCAAGCTTAGAGCTGAATAAAAAACCACCAAAAGTTTTAATCGATAAAAGTTAAGCAGCATTAAATGTGAAAGACATTCAGCCACACATCATTTCATGCAGCTGATAGAGCATGGCATATGTAAATAGATGTAGATGAGGCTGGTTGCCCGACTGATTGGAGATCAAGCCAAAACGTGGAAAGCTTAAGTCTGACAGGTTAAAGCTCGCAAAGCTGCTAGTTAACGTAAAGCTTTTTCTTGCGAATTGCTTTAAATGCCATTTTTACCATATCCAATATATAATCTTAAGGGTGAAAAATAGATAACATTAGATCCAATCTAAATAGTAGAGGTTTGTCTAGGAAACTTGGATGTTCACTAGCTCCAATATCAGTTATTTCTTCTGTCCACAGATGTTAACTGTTTGACGTATGTCTTAAATATGCTAAGCTTTATTTTAATTCTACTTCTCTAGCTGAGTATAGATTTTTCCTTCGACTTTTTCCTTAGACAATGGTCTAAACTTTTCTTAGCTCAAGCACCTTAAGACTTTCAACACAATGATCAATGATCATAATCTATGATCTCCCTTACATTCTCTTCTACTTTAACGACTTTGTATTATAATTTTGAATACTAGTAGACAGAGATAGACATAGCATATCGGCATCGAATGAAGCCGGATTGATCGATTCCAGCTGACTCGTTCCGTTCCTGTTCACGACGAACACGTCGAAGTTACGCAGATTGATGACCAAACGCTTTTGGATCTCAGCCACGCACATCCTCAATATGTTGTAGGCCTGCTTTTGCTTTAGCTCGTGCGTCCAGTACCGCTGAAAGATGCTGCCGCAGAAGAGGCTGCCCAGGCCATGTCCAGCATGATTGATGGGCATCGCGGCGCCATAGGAGTCGATGAAATGTAGATCGGGTCCCTCAACGCTGTCGTAGCCAGCCAACAGCATTGACACCTGATACCTGGTATTGGTTCTTATATAATCCGCCAGATTCTTGCGCGTAAAGTGCGCTGCACCACGCGGACTCAGATGATAGCCATTCGTTATATTATACAGCTTCAGATGTTTCGCTATATAATCGGTGAACTGCAAAGTGTCGCCGCCATCGCCTACTGCGGCCAATATTGCGAAATCGGAGAGGCGATGAATTTTCGGCTGGTCTGGAAAGCATATTGAAAAATTAAAAATGCTTTTATAAAAATAATTAAATATATGTATATATCGTCTGTACCATCTCTCATAAAGATCACAGATTTCACCTGCATTGTATCGCAGGCAAGCAACACGCAATCCTCCCCCTTTATGCCCAAGATCGTTTCCATTGCCATCCTCAAATTCAATTTTGATATTTTTCCAAAAGCTAAGCTATAAATTTAATCTGGAGCTTTGAGAGAAATCAACCAGACAAGTTGATATTGATAAGTGCATCTAGCTTCAGTGTTTCATATATAATGATTAAGGATATTTTAAGTGGGATTTCAAGTGGAATACCTCATTCGACGCGTATTTCTTCGTAGTCACATTTGCATTGAAAAATATTCCTGGACTCCAAAAGTTTCGCAAGAATGCATACAAAACCGAAAAAATACCAAAAATACCGAAAAAAAAAACAAAAAATAATAACTTAGGCAAGTGTCTGACTTTGACAGTTCATATTTTGTGGACTTTTCTTCCGATTTTCAAGTGGAATATCTTATTCGACGCGTATTTCTTCGTAGTCCCAATTTGCATTGAAAAATATTCCTGGACTCCAAAAGTTTCGCAAGAATGCATACAAAACCGAAAAAATTAAAAAATACCAAAAAATACCGAAAAAATACCAAAAAATAATAACTTAGGCAAGTGTCTGACTTTGACAGTTCATATCTTGTGGACTTCTCTTCCGATTTTCAAGTGGAATATCTTATTCGACGCGTATTAATTCGTAGTCACAATTTGCATTGAAAAATATTCCTGGACTCCAAAAGTTTCGCAAGAATGCATGCAAAACCGAAAAATACCAAAAATACCGAAAAAAAAACAAAAAATAATAACTTAGGCAAGTGTCTGACTTTGACAGTTCATATCTTGTGGACTAAATTATTACAAATAAATTTAAATAAGATTTCAATAATGTTTGATATAGTCATATTTTTATTAAGTTTAAGATTAAAGTAAATATTTCTTGATTGTTTCTTGATTTTTGTTGCTTTGCAATATAATATATTTTACAGAGTGCTTAATTGTGCTTTCAAAGACCTTAACTACATGCAAATAAAATTTTATATGAGCTTTACTGCTTGAATGCTCTTAGAAAAGTTTCCATCTTTCTATATATTCTTTAAATAAATTTTATAATCCACTCTACACCCTCTCCTCTTTTTACTTTGATCCAGTATCTGCGAGCAGCGTACAGAAGGAGTAGGCCGCCTTGCAGTTGGCTAGAAAAGTGGTTAGGGAAATTGGTATAAAGTTGCCGGCCATTTGTTTAGGCAAGCGTCGAGTGCGCTCCACGAAGATGAGCACGCACTTGCGATAGGACATGCTCTGATCTACCCAATTGCAGCTGTAGACGGCATAGTGCAAATGCCCAAACGAATACTCCACCATGGTGCCATAATAGCAAATGGGAAATATTTGCATGCCCAAGGCGAAAATAAACGAGCTGAAGTAGACTTTGTCGTTCATATTCTCTGCGTAAAATAGTAGAGCACACAAGGCGGTGCCCACATCGATGGAGATCACAACGAACTGCACCAGCAAGGGCCACGAAATGATCTCCATGGTGAGCTCGTGCAGCCTGGGCGTAAATATTAGGAGAGATTATCAGATATGGAGAAAAGGTAATTGTGCAAGCTTACTCAAAAATCTTCTGATGATCACGAATGCATTCGATGATCTTCGATTCATTGGCACGCTGATCGCTTTCGTCGTAGCCGATGCCCGAGAGTCGCTGGACGAGCAGCTCGCATTGGCCAACAATGATCAGGAAAATCATTGGCGGAAACAGATCATCCACAAAGTTCTGCAGCACTTGGACGACGATGCAGAGAATCTGGTGCAGCACAGCAACTACGTAACTGGTCAGCGAGGTAGTCCAATCCGTTGGAAACCAGGCCGGGAATGGCAGAGACCGTTCCTTGCAAAACAGAAAGGAGACGCACGACGTTACCACAACGCAGCCATAAATGAATTTGTACACAGTAGACATGATGACCAGATGCCTGGCCATTTGGGCCTTATAGGAACGTTGCTCATCCGTGTCCGCGCGCCTGTCCAACTGAGCCACTCTCTGCTCGATCTCCACAATCTTCTTCAGCCGAATGACAAAAATAACGAATTTCACCGAGGCAGACGCTGAGGTGAGCGATATATTGAAGTTGATCAGGTTGTCCAGCGGCAGCTCGAAGCTGAACATGGTCATGAAAAGCATCAGCGGAAACCCCAAAGTCACGAGAATATTAAGCAGCACAGCAGCCCAGTAGCCTCTGGTTCCGTAATTCCTGTCATATAAATCGACGCCGCCCAAGGCGTAATATGCCGACCAAATAACGCCGAAGTAGACGCTTCCTTTGTTAAAAATTGTCGACATAACCGTCACTGTGACTTTCCAAGTCCGGCCACGAGGCTCGTGGCTTTTATAGCGCGACAGTGGCAAGGACAGACTTTCAAGGTAATTCTGCGCAATTATCGACATCAAAGCGAAGTCTAATTGCAGCCAGTAAATTGATTTGAGAAAGGGACGAAAACCCTTGAGCATACCCTGTAGTAGAGCTCTAGAAGTATATAATTGCCTCCAGGTCTGGTATATTGAGTTGGGCGCAAATGTAATATCCCAACAATAAAGTTTTGATTCCCCATAATAAACCAATATATAACTCTATATAAATCTCATACTAATCGCCTGATCATTTCGGTTTTATAGGAACGTCGTTGAAGTGATATTTCGAGAGATTATACCATATATATATATGGGGTATGTCCCAGTCAAGCACTCCCAGCTCAAGCTTTCTTGCTTGTTTAATTGTAAGTTGTATGCCATATGGCAAAGTTCAGCAGGTGCAATGCAATTAGCAGGTGGTGCACTCATTTATTTGACAGAATAATAAAAATAATTATATCGATTCTCATGCACTTAATATAATATCAAACTTTCCAGTACAGTCGCAAACGAATCTCATTGTATTGCACTGGGAATCAGTCCTTGTGGAAGTTGTAGAAGTATCTGATCTGCTCCCGGTAGGGCGCAGAATGATTCCAGCTTGCGAATGCCGTTCTTGTCCAGCAGAAAGATCTCGAAATGACGTAAATTGACTACCAAACGACTCTGAATCTCGGTGACACACTTGCGTATTATGTTCAATCCATCTTCGATGCTGAGGTCGGGCTTCCACATCATGTGGAAAATGCTCATGCACATTGAGTGACCCATGCCTTGGCCGGAATAGTTGAGGTACTGTGATGCGCCCTGCGAATCGATAAAGCACAAATTAGCTCCCCTTTTCGTATCGAAGCAGGCGATCAGCATCGAGACCACAAATTTCACCCGGTTGGCCAAGGTCGACAGCAAATGCTGGCGTGCAAAGTGCATGATTATCGGCGTGTCCATGCAGTACCCGTTCGCGATTTCATAGAGCGAAACTCGGGTCGCAATGAAGTTCGCAAACTGCGTTGAGTCGCCTTCATTGCCAACCAAGCCCACCATGCAATTGTTCGAAAGGATGCGTATCTTTGAAGAATCTAAGAAAGGAGAAGCAGCGGAATAAAAGAAGCTGTGTCTGCATCAAGTATGCGCACTTGCCGATACTCACTATCCCTCACAAAGAATATGGACTTGGCCAGCATTGTATCGGCCGCCAGCATGACAAAATCTTTACCCTTCATGCCGATGACAGTTTCCATTGCAACTGCGACTCAAATAAAAAATTCAATAAAAACAAAAGATGTATAAATAAACAGAATAAAAATAGACTACAAAACTGGGATTTACTTGACACATATAACGAAACATACTACAAAAAACTGTACAATCTTTAATTATATAGCGCTGACTTTATTTTTCAATAATAAATTAATAATCATTGCTTTGTGAAACAAATCAAGGAATATTAAACACATGTTTAAAAATCTTATTCTAACTTTTATTTGAGTTACCAAATTACTTGACTTCAATATCATTCGAAATGCACAAATATATCAACACAATAATAAATATCAGGCAGATCAAGCACAACCAGAATTAACATATACTACATTTAAATGCTTAGCAGAAAAGACAGACAAAAGCAAATAATTGAAATTCTAAGTAGGAAGCGAGCACAGCGGAATATAATATGTATATTACTGCATTACGAGTCAAAGAACGAGACTTAAGAAATACTAAAGAGAGCTGACGGGAGAGAGAGATTAATAGGAAGGAAAATATAATTTTTCATCGGTTGTTTGATGTATATTTTCATTTGGTAATTTAGATCATTATGAAAAACTCAGAAATAAAACATAGCATTCCAATTCTAGAATAGGTTCCAGCTTGTTTTAACAACAAACAACTTTCCTAATTCTATGACTTTTATGCATATGTATGCTATATGCTAAAGGGAGTAGAGCCATATAATCAATAATCAACACTTTTCTTTATTATTTTTATATATATTTAAGTCTTGTGCAACTTTTTAAAGTATTTATGTATCTATACTTTTAGAAATATACTATTTCAACCAAATGAAACTAAATGAAACTAAATTTTGGTAAAACATAAAAAATCATATATGTATAACATCGAATGCTTTGCTCAAGACAAAGCTTTTTCTACTCTACTTCGTAATAAATAGTATCCAAATAAATAATAATCTTATCTGTACAGTCTATACATAATTAAAATGAAGCTTACAACCTTATCTAAGCGATTATATAATAATAAACTGATTCATCTTCGACATTGCATGGGACACTGGACATTGCCTTGGGCTTTGTGTTTGCTATTGGCATTGGCATTGCCTACACTCACATAAATTGCATTGCATTTGGGTGTGAGGGAGCTGTACGAGTGGCTCACTCTGGAGCTCGGGGGAGCGGCTGGTACTTATAAAGCACTTTTGCCTCACAATAATTTTCAGCTTTTCCGCACTTGAACACGCTTTCAGGCATTCGCCATTCGCCATTCGCCATTCGGGATTGGGATCGGGGTTTCTCCCATTATCCGGGCGCTGCATTTTACTGTCTCTATTGTTTGAAATTTTAATGTGATGGAAATGCGAGCGTATGCCGCATAATTATCGCATCTATTTTCTTTTTTAAATGGAAATATATTTCCGCAATTAAGAGCATATTTTCTAGCACTCTTAAAATAATGATGACGTCCGACGTCCGACATCCGCCTTTGTTGTTGCCATCTCAATCATTATAAAATAATTAACGCCGCAGTTAAAAGCATGAATAATACCACAGATGGAAAAGCCCAAACAAAATATTAGTGATTTGATTCAACGTAGTCTTATATTTGTTTATTAAGTATGTATATGTATATACCTTGATAATGTATTTATTCTATATATTCTTAAAGCGCTTCGTACTAGCTGTATCCGCGCATTTGTTGGTAATTATTTTACGGATGCAACTTTCGGCCACTTTGCAGTTCAGCTTAACTATCTGCACAATGTCGCTGACCTTCTGCGGATCGAGCATATAGATCGCAGACCACTTGCGACCATTCGAGTCGATTTTAATGCCCGACAGGTTCTTCGTGGCGAGCGTCTGCTTGTCGAAGACGGCGTCCAGCAGGGCGCGCGTCGCTAGCGAATAGCAATCCCATTTGATGCGCTGAAAATCACATCGAGCGACCCTCGTGCGGTTGCAGCCAATAAGAACTGTGTCTTCCTCAATCTTAGTCGTTCCGCTCTCAGCAATTGGAGTTGGCGGACGTTCAAATTCGAGACTCTCTGCACAGGCCGCGTCGTGTTCGGGCAAGAGGCTCTTCAGGTTCTCCAAACGCAGTTGCACTGCAGTCAAGCGATCCGATGACTCAGTTTGAGTTTCTCTCGATATATCCGACATATTAGGGGGCTTCAAAGGAATAATAAACTTCCGTAAATATCCAATATAATAAATCAGATTTGCAATTCATCTCATTCTGTGGGAGCGATGGAATGAAATTAATCGGTTAATCGATGAGTGTTGGTAAGCTTACAGAGCTTGCCGATAGTCGAAAAACTATTCAGTTAAATTGATAGTCAATCTTAGAGTAGGGTTTCTGGCTAAAGGATTCATGAGGTTGGGCACTGTAATTTAACATGGAAAGGTGGAGCGGCCTGCGATACATACATTCGAATGAAGAGCGGGACGAAGACTATTTGCAGAGAGTATCTGTGTGCCTTAGTGTTGATATATCGGAGATGATAGAAAACCGCTTCAACAGTTTTGGCAAAATCTTTGCCACTCATCAAGAGCGTGTGTAAAGATTCTAGCCGGCGCCTTATACTTTATTAATTGTCTCCGTTTATTTCAGATCGCAATCCTGGCGGAGGTCTATTTGGATCTATAGAAGACAAGTACAGTAAAGGAAGTAGCTTGTCTTTTACGGTTCCAAATAAATTCTTTGCCAGGCAACGCACTGGATCAGAGATATATCGCAAAAGGCTGTCAATTCCATATGGTTTGAATCTTGATTCAAATAGTCGAAAGGATATCTATAAGCCCGAACGTTATACCAGATGTAGTCGTAGACGTATGAGTGCAGTGCCGCCCAGGCCTAACCTCATGGAGCCTTACGAATGCCCAAACCAACTGAGCTTCGATCCTTATGAACAACAATACCAACATCCAAGCTATAAGCTATATGCCAAACCAGCTGCTGAATGGGACTATCCTCAGGAATGGAACCATCGAAATAAGAAGCGCTATGGAACTCTGGAGAACGCAAAATTGTGTAACTCGTTCTACAAATGTGATTTTCCCAACAAACTCCACCATAGATCTTACAGCTCACACCCATGTGAATATCAAGATTACGCCGTAAGCAAACCAAGCAGTATAGACAGGACAGGATTCAGACAGTCTTCCGGCTATGCGAATTCTGATTATTTGGAGGCTCCTTATCATAATCAGCGTGACTGCTATACAGACTATAATTCGAGTGTAAAATATTCGCCAGACTACGATTCAGAGTGGAAGTACAATCCGATACTAGACATGAGGAATAAATATTATCCAGAGCCTAAATTAAGCTATGACTACGATTACGATTACAATCCCGAGATGTACCGAAGGTCGTTCTCTCAGAAGAAATCTGTCGATTTTCTTGGCGTCGATTGTGAGATACCCTACAACATATTAAAAACAAAACGAAATATGTTACGTGCGCGTAGACAAAATTATGAATATCCAGAAAACTTATCATGCTTTGAGCTCCTTTCTGTTGATATTCCCTTTAAGGAAAGGAAGCCAAATCATATACCGAACTTTGATTGTGATTATGATTGTGGTCGCCCAGAGTCCGGCTATGATTACTATGCCCCGGCGAAGCCGATGTCGCGAAATGTCGACTGTGATTCGGATTTGAGGCGTTCCAATTCCATATGTCGCCGTTCTACGTATTACCATAGGGCGCAGCGCAAAAACCATAAGTCACTAAAACAAAAAATATCTGACTTCTTTAAAATGTCCAAATCCAAGGCTAGAATCCAAAACAAACCTCAGCACCGATTCGACTGCAAGGAGCAGCGATCTTTTTCAAATTTCAATAACCTTATAACTCATAAGACCACTATATCCAGGTCCGGGAGTAATGCATCTCGTATAACTTCGAACTGTAAGAATCCAAAATGTTTTCAAAGAAAACCTAGCTACGGCTTTACTTCGAATAGAAGGAAGCCCAGATGCAACGTCTATCCAACGGTCTACAGAGTAGCGCGCGGAAAGGTAAATAACACAGACGCTGATTCTGCGAACAATGACAATACTAAAGGCTGCTATGAATATTATAGGAAAACGGAGTGTATGCTACCCGAGCCAATTTTACTTCCAAATACGGCTATTACTAAAGAAACAGGTTTTTCGTGCGCAGCCAAAGCAAAGACTTGCCATAGCTGTCACGGCTGTCACAGGCGGGATGACCACATCGATGCCTGCAGGAATCCTAATGAGAATGAGAATGAGAATGAGAATGAGAATGAGAATGAGAATGTGAATTCAAAAGTCCTTGAAGACAATCAAAGTCTTGCTAGTTCTACAATAGTTTGCTGTCACAAGAGTTCTGTAGGCTCCGAGCAAACTAACGAGCCAGAACACTCATGTGCAACAGCTAAACCTCAGGCCTCCTGCTGCAGCGTGCGTTTGTCTTCTCCAAAATTACGCTCAATATCGGCAGAGCCAAAATGTTTTCCCACCGAACACAAAGTTTCTTTTGCTCAGTTTCATTCGGAGCAGATACAGAAATGTGCTCCTTCTGATCGTAAGGTTTCCTGTACTAATTTGCATTCGGACGGTCAGAGTAAGAGATGCAATCGAACGATATCAGAGTCTTCTCTTTGCGTGAAAGAGCTGCCGTCATGTCGATTTCAATTGACAGCGAGAAGAAATAATCTGGAAAACGACTATTACAGCGTTCGAAACAATCAGTGCACAATTTCGCCGGATCCAGGGTCTGATTCTTCCCCAACCTGCAGTCCGGAGCGCCCACCCCTAACGTGTAAATGCAGTAAGCAAAATATCATTACGTTTAAGAACATATTTAGAAAGAAGTCCTCTCAAGAGAACTCAAGAGCAGTCAACGCTGAGCCATGCTCGATGCCAGCTAAACTGGAGCCAGTTCGAGCCTGCTCAAAATCTCAATTGAGGAAACAAACAGAAATCAGCGATGGCGCTCAGTCTATGAATGATGCTCCTTCCCATGTGGAGGCATTGAAACGGGAACTTTTAGCTGAATTGGAAAACGAACAGCGGATGAATGTTCAATCGCCATATCAAAATCCGACGTCCCACATTATGGCATTCCCCACTGCGCCAGTCAATCCACTCTGCCCCATATGCCCGGCTCCCGCTCCGCAATGCTGTTCCTACATGAAGTGCTGGCGGCCGCTCTAGAACCCAACTCAAGAAACAAACAATATATAGATTTTCTGCCCATGAACGTGTATGCCAGTTTTATATAATAAACCAACAAATCTGTATGTGTATGTCCATCTGTATAGGTGTAGAGGTCTATAGGTCTATAGGTGTATAGGTGTATAGGTGTATATATAGTTGAATCAATTTGCTGCATCCTGGTCAGCTTCGGCCTTGAGTGGAGCCTTTATGGTCAGAATGCCAGTGATGCCCAGCTTGGCGCTCACAACGGCATCGGCGTTCTCCGGCAGCTGGAACTGGCGAGAGAACTCTACGTGTTGATCCTCGTGATCGCGATAAGCATGCAATTTGACGCGTCGATTGTTGAGCTCGATCTTCATGTTGTGCAGCGGGAACTCGTTCAGGTCGAATTGCCAGTACAAATGCGTCTCCGTCTGCACATAGCCAACGGGCTTCAGCTTTTTCAGGTCCTTGACACCGCTATCATTCTTCAGACGTTGCAACACCTGCGAGCATTCCAGCACCTGCTGCTCCAGCTCTTCTATGTGCTTCTCATACTGAAGGCGCATCGCGTTGAAGTGCACCATTTTTAGAAACTTGAATAATCGAAATTAACTTGACGACAGACACACAGTTCCCAAATGGCAAATAAATAATCGATACTTTTGACAGCTAAAAAAGTAGAGCAAATAATGATAGGAAAGTCAGCTGCCACTACGTCCGAAAGAAAAACGTAGAATATAGCTAAACGCAACCACAAAAAGATGAAAACTGTGCAAATTTAGTTTCGCTCAGCCATGATTCGTCAGTTCAAGAGAACGATCACCGTACCCGTGTGCATACGCCAGTACCGCGTGCTCCTGAAGATTGGCAGCGGCGCCTTCGGCGACATCCTACTGGCGCAGGACGTGAAGAGTGGGGAGCGCGTCGCCCTCAAGCTGGAAGAGAATACCATGGAACGGCCGAAGCTGCAGTTCGAGTACAATCTGTACAAAGTGCTCATGCCGGCCGTTGGGGTGCCACGCGTCCTCAACTTCTTCCAGGAGAGCAAGTACAATGTGATGGTCATGCAGTTGCTGGGGCCGTCGCTGGAGGATTTGTTCAACCTCTGCTCGCGTCGCTTCACAGTGAAGACGGTGCTGATGCTGGCGCTGCAGTTGATCGAGCGCATCGAGCTTGTGCATCACAAGAGCTTTCTGCATCGCGACATTAAGCCCGAGAACTTTACCATCAGCACCGACAGCAACAGCAGTGTCGTATATATTATCGACTTTGGCCTGGCGAAGCGATACTACGATGCGGATCTGCACCAGCATATACCCTTCATGTGGGGCAACCCATTGACGGGCACGGCTCGCTATGCCTCCATCAATGCGCTGCGGGGCTTCGAGGTCGGCCGTCGCGATGACTTGGAGTCCCTGGGCTATATGCTGATGTACTTTCTGCGCGGCAGCCTGCCCTGGCAGGGATTGTCGGGGCCGCGGCACCAGAGGTACGAGATGCTGGCCGAGCGGAAGCGGTCCACTAAGCTGAAGGATCTGTGCAAGGGCTTCCCCGATGAGTTCGCCGCTTATCTGACCTATTGCCGCAATGTTCGATTCGAGAAGCAGCCCAACTATATGGGCTGGCGTCGCAGCTTTAGTGATCTCTTCACTCGCCTCAGACATGTTCATGATGGCGACTATGACTGGTGCAGCATGAAGGATTACGCCTATATTAAGATTCCTGCCATCGAGAGGGACGACAACAACCACAACAGCAAGAAGAAGAAGCTGAATAAGAAGAAAATCACGGAATGCAGTCTGAAATAAAAACCTTTCAATATATTGCAGCAATGTCTATATACACTCAGGAGACTTGTAATAAATAAGGAATTTTCCTGTGTCCAGCAATCTCTGATTGCGAATCCATTTTGCAGCGTGTCAACTGTCCGAGCTGCCAATTCGAAATACACAATTGCAACTTTTCTAAAATGAGTCCAATTAACACAACTCAGATTTGTGCAACGTTTGCATTTTACTCTCGTTTCGCCCTCCCTCTCTCTCTCACTCTTTCTTTCCTCTGTGCATGTGCAGGGCACTCGAAGCATCTGCCAGAAATGTCTGTCAGGTCCAACATTGCAGCTGGGGCCGTGCTGCATTCGTAGCAAATGAAAACGTTGTAAACGCCAGCATCCAATTTACGTTTGCAATTAAACTGACACCGAACAGACACTTTTGATTTAGCCTGCAGTTTTCTGACCGCCCACGTACGCCCCATCTCCCATGACGACCATATACATGACGTACTAACAGATCTGCTTAAGCCCAGACCCAAACCCAAACTCGAACGCAAAATGTCAATTGCTCTAACTGTCGCTCCATGAAGATAGATTTATTAATATGCATGGGATATACGCAGACAGTCACATCAATACCGGCCGGTTATGATAGGACTCCTCCAGTTGGGCACGGCCTCCACTTGCTCTGCAGGCTGGTATGGTTGCCTCCGTTACAACGACCATTTGTCGGCATCTGAATATGTTCGTACTATCAGCCATTGCTGAATTAACTAACAGGCTTCTTCCGTTTCTGCTGGGAACAATTATCTTAGCACTTATCTCAATTTTAGTAGCTGGCCTACTAGAGGGCTTACTGGCTCCGAAAGTCTATATATATATATATAGAGCACAAACTCATGGCCAACCAACTCAGAAATCGTGTCAAGAGTTCAAAAATTCAGCGGCAACTTCCACTTTCTACAGTTGCTTTCTGACAGCGCTAGAGTTGCCACTACAAATGTGTTCAGAGAATTTGGTGCGAGGCGCTGGCGAAGCACGATTGCATGCAGGGCAAGAGCGAAGCTGTATACCCTGTAAAAGTGTGTAGGAGAGGGGAGAAGTTTGCATGGTAGGTGGGAAAAGGATATGAGATGATATGACAAGGATATGAGTATTTTAAACGTGTATAGGTACTTGATTTTGATTTTAAAATATAAAGGACCTATTTGGATGATTGATAAAAAAATATTACTAAAAATATATTAAATATTAATTTATTCCTATAATTCCTAATTTCTTAAAATATTCATTTAGTATTTAATATACTAAAATTACTGAATAAATATAGATAATAATAATTTGAAATTGTACATTGCAATTTAATTACTAATTGCTAGTTAATTACTTACTTTCAATATATGTAAATAAAATTTAGCTATTTAATTTAGGATTATTGTTCTATATCTGTAGAGTTTTAGCTTATTAGTATTGTATTTTTTTTTTTTTTAATTGGCTTTTATTGCATTATAAGATATTTGCGAGCCAGTTGTGATATCAGATTAGTCTTATAAACCTAAAGCTTAAATAGTTCTATATAGAGCATATGTAGTCTTATGTGCCATTTATTTACATTTTATATAGATAAAAAATATTGTATAAATTATATATAAAAATAACATTTTATTAATAATGTTTAATGTTCATTATTTTATACAGGGTATTTGCTAGTCATTAACTCTTGCTGAAACTTCTGCCTGTGTTTGCTGCTGCACATAATTACATGAAAAAGAAAATTAGTGTCGAGATTTGCGCTTTTGAGCGTCTCACCAGGTGAAAACTTTTAATGAGCAATTTTCTTACAAATTTCCAAGTGTTGCCGCATTTAATTTTTTAATTAAAATTTTTCGTCTGGCGCTCGACACAGCAGCCACACACTCCCTTGACAACAGAACGACATCCCTTCCACAAGAAGCAACAACAATGAGCACAGGAAAAAAACCCCTTCAGCTAAAAGCTGACCAACGGGTCAGATCGGAGCCAAGAACTTAGGCCAGGTGCCGCTCAGCCAGCCAACACCTTTAGCATCAATCAGGACACGGCCTGGGCCTGCTCAGAGCGCTGTGCCTGGCGCTGCTTTTTCCTCCTAGTGCTTATATTTATCGGGCTGAACTCCATGTTAATGGCCAATTGACACGCCACTTGGCTTTGACGGGCGCCCCTCCGCCTCCCTTTCGGCTGCAGCTGCAAAAGAAATGCCACGATTAACGTATGTGTGTGTGTGAGTGTGTGAATGGGTTGGTCAGCAATAAGCTTGACTGCCCGCTCCCCACTCGCCACTCGCTTGCCCTTCGAGCCTGTAATGAGGTGCTAACTGAGCGTGCTGATTGCTGCCATTTTTGATAAGGTGTCCGCATTAATAATTCTCTTGCGTTTATTTACACCGTTTGCAGGACTCAGAATCGTTTAACATTTGCCTAAAGGTGTGCCGCATAGATACGGCAAAGAACTCATCATTTAATTTATAAGCTTGGCGGATATATTAGAGAACTGAAAGTTGGCGGCATTGGATTCGATAATGTTATTTATGAATTCAAATTGAAATATTTTTGATTATAAAATGGGCGGAGACCCTTTTTAATTTGCCTTTAAAATGGATTTCATTTAGAATTTTAAGTGCGTTTAGTTCCAACTCCGCTGACAAATTCCACCGCTTTATATTGATTCAGATTATCAATGCAATATGCAATCACAAATCAAATTCAATGACGTTTTCAAGCATTCTGTGGGCGTGGCAAAAATCTAGCAATACCCTCGAACAGCCGTTGCCATTTGAATTTCTTATTTCATTCGACTTTCAGCTATGCTTTGCATTTGATTTCAATTTTTATTTGCGCATTGGCATCAAAATATATTACAGACTTTGCAAATTGAATTGCCTGTCGTCAATAAAACATTGCATTTCCCTGCAGTCAGAAGACCACACCCCATTTCAAATGCATGTATGTGTGAGCACGTGTGTGTGTGTGTGTGCCGAAGCTCAAAAGGCATTGGGAGCGGCGAGAGTTTTGCAAAAGAAATGCGCACAAATTGCACTTATAAATAAATCAAATAGAAATATCTTGTTATTATGGGTAGAAGGACACACACATTTGCTGTCTCCTGCTGCTGCTGCTGCTCTGTTGTCCTGCATCCTCCTTGTTGAGGCAGTGGTTTCCAGCGCGCTCCAAATTGAGTTACATTTAAATATTTTGCCATTTGCAACTCGAGTCCCAGAGAGTGTTGCAGCCCTCCACCAAATATCGACGCCATTCTCCGGATCCGGTCCAGTTCATGCTTGGCCATGCAAGTTTGCTCAGTGTTTATGTAAACTCTTTTCAACTCCAATTTGAATCAATGAGAAATGGGCATCCGATTGTAAGAGTAAAATAAGCATATTAATTAGCTAAAATTTTCAATAAAAACAATTTTACTTCCATAATACAGACATACAAATACAAATCACATTTTCCTTTGACATAGTTTTTCGTACCTCCAGCACATATCATAAAAACTAATTTACCTAAAATGTACCTAAAAATATATAAAATCTAAGACAAAAACCTATTAATTTCATCTAAATAAATAAATGATTATTTTAGTAGGCTAATAAGAGATTCGATATGTTTAGGGGGATGACATTATGGTTAAGTATCGATAGAGTTCTACCTAGCTATCGATAGTTAAGCATCGACTAGAAAATGATAATGGAACTAGCAGAAGAGGAAGAGCAAAAGCGCAATTTTTAAGCAGAATGCGAACAAGGTTAAACTTAAGAGAACATATTAGAATAAATCCTTTTTTAAATTTTATATACTAAATCCAAGGTAATCTTAAGATCTATGATATACATTAAATGCGATTTATATAAACTAAATCTAAGTCTATTTCTAACATTCAAATGTTGACTTTCATATAATAAAATTTATATAAATGTATATGCTAAATCCAATTCAAAATGCAAGTCTATTACCTCCATTTAAATCTAGACTTTCGGATAAAGCTCTCTCTCACAGGCAAAACAGCGAATGTTTAATCGTTTTCATTTAATTCGTATAATTTCGATTTCCTTTCGTGCATCGAATGGCCAACAGGGCGTATAATTGATTTCATTTCCGCGCCTGCCATGAAAGCTTAAGCAATAAATTCGAAACTACACAATGCAATACCCATCCTCTCTCTCCCTCTCTCTGTCCCCTTTTCATCAGCCACGCCATGGCTGAGAACTTGAAAATTGTGCGATAAGATCAGAAATAAATTTGCATAAAACTGCATTTAGATTGCCCGCAAAACAAGCCACAAGACCAACCCACCAGCACCACCACCCGCCGCCGCTATTCCTGCACCTCATTCACTCCGCCTCCGCCGCCCTCTCCGTGGTGCTGCCCAATTCAAGCTTCAAGTGGAACACAAATCCGAAACGCAAACGCAAAAGCGAGTCAAACTTTTCAGGAATAGGAAAATGCAAAAAGCGGTTGCAAATAACTCGCGGAAAATTGTTAGCAGTGCCCAGTGATTAATTATCTACATGAAAGCGCGCTATTTACAGCTTTACCTGATGCCGCACCTGTCCCCCTCTCCGACAATTCATTGTGTATGTGTGTGTGCGTGTGGGTGTTTATGGAGTGTTTAGTTTTGTTGCTGCTGATTTGAGCTTGGATAAACCAAGTGGAGTTACGCCAAATGCCCTTGCCGCTGATTTCCATAGCGCACTTTATCTAAATTAAAATCGGAACTTTTCAGCTCCGAAAACCGAACACAAGTTGGAACTGATTTGGCGAGCATTCGTGGTACCCTGCAATAAGTTTAATGAGTCGTATAAGCCTTAGTGTTGACTTGAGCAGGAGATTGCTTAAAAACACTTTTCTTTTGAAGAAGATCTGGGAGATCGAATAGTTTGAATATTCAAAAGAAGCTGCAGACTAATTTGTTTATTTATGTCATGTATAACCCATGCTAAGGTATAATAATAATAAAAACAAAATGAATATATTTAACATGTTTGCCTCTCAGTCACTCTTGCATACATTTTTCTTTTCAATTTATTTACTTGAATAAATGATGAACCTCTATAGCTACCGTTCACAATACCCTGTAATTTAATAAAACTCTGGGCTGGTCTATAGCAAGCAGAAAATTAAAATTGAACAGCCCAGAGTTTTTGTCTACAGTTTTTATTTTTATTTAATTTTTGCTTTGAAGATTTATTCAGTATTAAACATAAATTGTAAACTAAAACTGTAAATGATTCGCTTTACTGTCTGTCTGACTGTCTTCCAACACCTCGTTTTCCTAATCATTTAACAGTCATTATCAGGTCAAGCACGCTCGCCTTTTGCCTTTTGCTCGAGTTTCACGTAACGAGATCACCGAAGGCTCTAATGTACAACGTGTTCTGGCCATAAGCAGATGGTTCTGCACAGCTTATGAAATGCTGACCTGAAATGACTTTTGTCTGCGCCAGCCAGATGATGTCACTGAATGTCACAGTTGCCACCGCACACTCGCCGTCCGCTGTGGCAAGGAGCGCGACGCGCCCCGCCGTCACGACGTCTGCAGGTAAATTGTGTGTATTTCAATTTAGCCAGCGAATAAATTGCCAGCAATAAAGTAGGAAAAAAGTGTAATTTGTTTGGCTCGTTTGTTCTGTGTGTCATATCTGTTAGAATGTATCTGGCGTACCAGAGAGGCGCCCCCTGTGCCCTCTGCACCCCTGCCACTGTCTCTGTTGCTGTGGCTGTGTCTGCGTCTGAGCGATGAGATTCTTATTTTAATTTTGATTATGTGCCTGAGCTGCTGCTGTTGCTGC
This sequence comes from Drosophila mayaguana, assembly GCA_037075325.1. Lineage (NCBI taxonomy): Eukaryota > Metazoa > Arthropoda > Insecta > Diptera > Drosophilidae > Drosophila > Drosophila mayaguana. Next base: position 8,616,022 of record JBAMCG010000068.1, on the reverse strand, counting down.
TGCTGCTCCTGCCACTGCCGCCTGTCGGAAATGAACGCATTCTCAGTGGATTTCTATCTGCCAGTTACATTTACAAATTGCCCAACACATTCCTCCAGACCATGCCCCTTTAGCTGCCAGCTGCCAAACACAAACACACACACACTCACATACACCCATACACAAATTGAGTTGTACACACACATTCCCATCATCCACACACACACACACACACACACACACACATTAAAGCGCATTTCTTTTGCTGCTGGGCCGCCCACAAATAAATGGCCACTTAGCTCAATACAAATGCAACGTGATGCCGTTAAGTCGATGCTTTTAGCATTTGATTGACACGTGAATACCCCAAACAGGCACAAAAACAACATCGAGCTGAAATACTTGAAATCGCTCTGCACTTAGCAGCGCATAAATACCAGAAATCTTAGAAGGCAGAGGCAAAATTGCGAAAAAGAAAATGTTTTTTTATATTTGACAAATTATATTGGATTCAATTAATGCCCAAATTACATAAGATTTGATATGATTTATCATTAAATTAATCATCTAAATTATGCTATAAATCGAATTTGAATGTTACAAAGAAGTGTGTTTGAATGAAATATGTTTTTATTTTTTAATATTTTAATTTTTATTTATTTTTATTTTTTAAATTGTAAATCTTTAAAGCATTTTCAACTTTTGCTCTTTAGAGTTTCATATTGAAATTGTGCTCAACCTGAATTAATAAAAATGATATATATATATTAAAAATTAATTATATATATATATATATATATATTTATATATAATCATAAAATTATGAAAATATTACAAAATGTCATTCAGCATGTTAAATTTGTTAAATCATGAACGAACTACAGAGGCTTCACTGTATTAATTTTTTATGAATGATAAATGAATAGTCTTCAAGTTAAATACTGATGAATTCATTAAATTATATCTATAACTGAATTAAATTATACTTATACTAGGAGCTATGCTGACGGACTCTTAAATCCCATTAAGTTTAGTTCTGATTCTGATTTGAGTCTAACAGTCTGTTAAAGTGTTCGTCAAAAGAATGTTTATATATTTCTATATATCCTCGCACATATTTATTCTAGGAACTCAAAATTCAAAGAGCTATTCATAGTCTGAGTAGCTGCTCTTAAGAGCGCACCCAAAAAATTGATAACTCACTAAACATGCATTTACTTAGTCATTTCCAGTTCATGAATACTGTGAAATACATGAGGGGACAATATATTGCTATATATACGATATAAGCACATACTCGAAAAACATTAAATACACATACACACACACAGATACTCTACCCAAGATATAAGCACTTAAGGCAGCATGGGGGAGTATGGACGGGTCGTTTGAACGGTCATTTCCTGGATAAAAAGGTTTGGGGTTAACATCTGATGGGCCAAAATGGGAAGCAGTTAGCATAATGTCGGCAACACTGCCAACTTTACAATGGCCAACTTGTGGGCCATTAACCGAAAAGTGAAAACAAGCGCAAGACATGCGAAACGCTTATTAAAACGATACTTCAGACGACGAGGAGGACGCGTCGTCCCCTTCGGAAGCAGCGGGGCAGGGCAGGGCAGGGCGGGGCAGCAGGATATGCGACACATCCTGGATATAAGGCAGAAGCTTAGGTAATTTAGATTGTGACTCTCGAAGCCCGACGACCTAGAGTTGACATGCAGGTTAAATAGATTAAGGATATCGCTTACCGTTAAGTGCCGGGGCACCTGACGCGCCCAACTAAGCGAAACTGAAAGTAATTGCCAAATATTGAGACAACAACAGCTCAACACTCCACGCAGCGAGGGCCAACCTGCTATTGCCAACAGCAGAAGCACCAGCAGCAGCAGCAGCAGCAGCAGCAACAACAAATTGAATTATTAATGGTGTTGTCATTGGCATTGGATTCGGCCCCACTGAAAGTTGGCCGCGACTTTAACCTGCTCGTTAAGCGCGCGCGTCACCCTCCAGCCCCCATCCCCCAAATGGAAACTTGTTTGTCCAGCAATACAATTAAGTTGTCAGTCATCGCCTGCTGCCCGCAAACACACACACACATACACACCCATACACACAGAAAAGGAGGCTGACTTTCGACTTTGCCCATAAGCATTTATAATGCTGGCTTTTTTGTGTGGGCGTGGCGGCTGTTGAGGTTGCTTTTTGCGCTCCTGATGAGCCACGAAAGTGATTTCTAGCGAGTAAATAGAAATGTGAAGCCAACCAAATACATGCCAAGGTGAAATTAGAAGCCTGAGTTTCGCTCTTGGTCGGAGGCAGATAAAATACAAAAGTCGATTACAGACAGAAACTCAAAGAGAAACACAAAAAAGGCGTTGGATATGCCAGCTAGCTAAGTCAGATAAGGCCTTGGTATTAAATCATAGGATTTCATTTAATATTTAAACTGCGAAGAACATTTAAAGAATCACACGCTTTCGTCTATAATAATAGAAAAGATCCTTTGCAAGAGAATTTGGTCTATGCTTTGCCTAAGCTCGAAATGGAATATTTTACTATTTGACATCTCTCTCCTGATCAAACTTAGAGTTGGCCTAGCCTAGATTTTTGACACTAAATCAGCTAAGAAATTCATCAAACATATAATTTATTTTAATGTGAGTTGCTCTATATGCAGTAGATAATAATAGAGAGGGCTCTGTAGATTGCTTAAGTTCAAATTAGAAATTACTTTAATTTCTGAAAAGAAAATCAGAGATCAATCGGTTTCATCGATTCTCTTACGAGTTCGTTAGGACTCGATCGGCAATAAACCCTTGCTTTCTCGTTCCGGTTGAGTTCTTACCATATTTTAAATATTGAAGATCGATCAAGGAAATTATATATCTCTTATACCTCTTTTAATTTGGTTCTTAATGACTCAATAGATAACTATTCTGACAAATTAGTAGTTCATAATTTGCCTAGCACAAAATTAGATCTATATGTAGAGCTAAGTCTACTATTTGTATTCTCTTTGTCCACTTTAGCAACTTAGCTAATTTCTGATACCTTAACTTTCCACATACTACAAACTTCTGTCTTTCTGGTTCACTTTTGATTCTTTTCCCTGAACCCAAAGCCTCAATTTGTGTGTGTTAATTTCCAACTGTCGTTGACGCATTTCATTAATTAATAAATTCAATATTTATGTTCGTCAAATGTGATAAACAAATTGCCAGCGATGCGATACGACCGCCTGGCCTCTAACCATTTGAATGCCACGCCCAGTGGGCAGGCCAGCGGGCCATGTGTTGTGTCTGTGTCTGTGTCTGTGTTATGGGCCAATGGCCATCGATTGGCATTTTTATGTGGCCCAACACTTAACTTTATTAATTTTTGCTGCACTGTGTCTAAGTTTTAATCACTTTTTCTCTCGCTCACCCTCTCTCCCTCTGTCTCTTTCTCTCGGTCTCTCTGTGGCTTTGCCTCTAGCAAATGACGTGACATAAAAATTTTTATTTAACGGCAACATCGCGATGGCTGGCTTCAGCTTCTGTTTTCGGCCAGGTTAATGGACGGACACACATTTGTCGCTGGGCCACATAAAATAGAAATTTAATTACGCAACAAGGGAAACCAATTAACGTTTAGTTGGAGGCGTCTATTTAAAGTTAAGTCGAAACTGCATGCATAAATTGAACGACTTTATATAGCCATTGGGGTTACTTGTGTTGTCGTTTCATTAAAAATGCAAATTTTAAGCACAACTTGAAGCGCTCTACACAGGCGCGATTACGCAGTTCAAGAGGCCAGCCATTGTTGTCGTTGTTGTTGTTGTTGGTGTTGCCTAGGCTGGGGCGAACTCAATGCTCTGGCGCTCTGCCTGAGGGGCCCACAAATGCTGGGGCGACAGAAGTTATCTTCAAGTGGCTGCATGTTGCCAAACAGCCGCACAAAGGCGAACGTGCCAAGTGTGTGCGGGTGTGTGACTCAGCTGGAGGAGAGAACTCATCTCATGCTAACACCCCAAACACTTGACAAAATGCACCTTGGGCAAACAATGGACAAATGTGCGGCAGGTGAGAGAATCTACAATACTCTCTCACACACACACACGCACACAAGCGCACACATTCACAGCCACCTGCTTGAGGGGCAAATACATTTAGATGATGTCTAACGCTGCAATGCGTTTGTTGACTATGCATAAGCATGTGTGTGTGTGTGTGTGTGTGTGTGGGAGACTGGCATTGTTGTTGTATTACGTTGGCTATGTACTTGATTGCAATTGCTATTAACCTAATGTCAACGCCACAGTGGCGATTATGTTTGGCCTGTTTTTCATCTTCCAGGTGGCGCTGCTAATCTGGCAAAGCCTGCAATAGATGCGAAATACCCATATTCATATCTATCCAAACCTTAAGCTCTACATGGGTCTTAAATAGCCTTTGTCAAGGGACTTACGCAGTGGAATATGCTGCCCGAAAGTGTTTGGAATTTGAGCCCATTAAACGATTGACTGCACCGCAAAACTGTTGAAAGCCACTTTAATGCAAATTAATTAATTTCGAAGATTAGCAGATAGGAAATCCAGGAGTTAGTAAATGAAATTAAATACAATTTAACATAATTTTAAGAAATAAATAATATGAGTGAAATAAATCGAATGCATAAAATATATAAAATAATGTTAAATGAAAACAAAACAAAAAAACAGTGAAAACAAAATACAAATTGAAAAAAAATTATATAATAAAATAAAATAAATAAAGCAAATACGAAAAAAAAAATCAAATAAAAATAAATGAAATGAATAATATAATTTTTAAGTTTGTATATAAAATAAATAAATATAATAAATAAAATAAATAAAATAAAATAAAGAATGTTCTTTATAAACTTACAACTAAACCCAAGGGATTTACCTCTTAGCAATCAATATTCTTTATATGCAGGATATCTAGCAGCTCTCAGCTATGACTTGACTGTCAATATGTATTAACTGGTAATATATTGAACTACGCCATTGCTTTCTAATAATCTTGAAGCACTTTGATGCTGCCTTACAAATGCTCTGAGCAGAGCCATTCAACTTAATGCCAATATTTGCCATCTGTCAATTCGCTAGGCTTGTGACGGCACGGCTCATGCCGAGCTGTAAATTATGAATTTGAGAAATAGGCGAGTGCATCGCAATATTAAAATTGAACACGTACCGAACGTGAGCTCAACTGACAGCAGTCGAGAGCCGAAACATGATTGGGGAATAGTTTTTGTGCCTTTTCAGTCTTTTCTCCTAGATGAAAGCTGAGCGTACTTTGTATATAGACAAAAGTGAATACAAATTCGAATTGAGATAGCTAACTATATAAATATTTTCTAGATAGAGACATTTTTTATATAACTTTCGCTCACTGCTCATTTATTCATAAAGAGCAGCACTGCAAAGGGCATCAGTTAGTCAACTAGTTGCTGGTCTCATCTCCAGTTATTTTTATTATTTTTTTTTTTTCAGTTCTGTGACCGCATTTTATTAATAAACATACTTATTTGTGCCATCAATTCGTGTGCAGTTGAGGAGCAGTCAGAAGCAGGCCAAATGAAATATTAAAAGGCCACGACGCAAATGTGGATTCTGTGAGGCTCTGATGGTGGACTCAGTGCTCGGTTCGGTTCGGTTCGGTTAGGTTCGTTTAGTTTAGTTTTAGTTTTCTGGCTGGCATGCACAATAAATTGTATTTAAAATGAAAGAAGCGGCAACAGCAGCTATAGCTACAGCTACTCCATATTCCAGACACGTGCGAATTCATTCTGATCTCCTGACATGGCAGCAGGCAGTCAGCCAGGAGGCAGTCAGCCAGCAGCTAGCAGCCAGCAGGCAGCAGGACACGATGCTTGCCTTTTGACGTTTACAAATTACCCACAGCTGGCACAGCAAATGCCAAAGCATTGTGTGTGTGTGTCCTGGGTGCTATATTAAACGTACATATGTTTAAAGCCATCTAAGACAGCCAGAACACCTTCCATCCTGCCCCCTTCACATGCTGCTCTCCCAACCTACTTTGCCTTATGTCAAAACAAGTACAAACATGTGGCACTTACATTTGTCAGTGTATTTCCCTCTCTATCTCTCTATCCATCTCCCTCTCCCTCTCTCTCTCTCTTTCTCTGTGTGGGCTTGCCTCCCTGTGGCTGGATGACTGCATGGCCCCCAATTCGTCCCGCAGTTAGTTTTTTTTTTTATGCATAATTCATCGGGCTGTGGATCTCATCAAATTGAGCGACCTCGTTAGACACGTAAAACGATGTCAAAATTTTGTCTACAGGCAAAACATTTGTTATTTCAATTATTTAAATGTAATTTCCCAAATTGTGCTTTTCCGCTCAAAATGCGAAACAATCAGAAATATTCGCATGCAAATGTTCACATGCGTGCGTTGTCTGAAAAGTTATTATTGTGAGTTGTGTTTTATTTTTAGCAACTAGATTGGGTTTATATATAGGCTCTGTAATAGCCCGGTAAAAAGCTTTACTTTTAAAGAAATGTTACAAATATTTTACCGCAAATGTCACAAATGTACTAAAACTGAATTAGAACAAGGAGAGAGAGAGGTAATAAGAGATCATAGAGAGCGAGTTAAAGGACTCTGCTTTGTATGCGTTGATTGCTGTCTCGTTGCTGGTTCCCACTGGATCCACTTATTTAAGTCAGATTTTATATTTGTTATATTTATAATTAAATTATGTCTTTAGTATGTTCAATATCTATATTTTTATATCTATATTTTATATCTATATTTTATATCTATATTTTTGTACTCTTTAGATGAGCTCCACATTTATTTATATTTAGCCCAACTGGATCTAATTTTCTACTGGTAATTCAATAAATTTTCGTTACTCCACAACTGACCCTCGCTGGCAGCACAATTGCTGCTGCAATTGTCTTGAGATGCCTTTGCACTGCTTTGCTGCTAAGTGCTTAATGGCCTAAACTTGCAATGCGCCCAATTAGCCACAATTTAAAAAACGTGGCAAATAAAATAATAAATAAATTAAATGCTTTTGTTGCTGCGTGCTCGGTGTGAAAGTACTTTTGCTGCTCTCTGGCTGGACTTCTTTAATGTTTCAAATATTTTAATTGCAAGTCAACTCTTTTGATTTCTGCTGCACTGCAGCAAAGAAACATTCCTCAAGGACTTGTGCCAAGTGGCAATTATGTCCTCCAGCCAGTCGTCGAGTGTGCACTCCAATTGGCAAAAGGAGCCCAGCTCACCCGCTGTCGCCTGTCGGTTGCTGGTTGCTGGTTGCAGGTTGCTGGTTGTCGGTTGTCGGTTGTTGCCAGTTGGTGTTGCATGTTGACAAGGCCCAAATGCATTTAATTTTCTTAAAGAGGCGCGTAATTAGTTTGCCCGACGAGCACTCAGCGCACACATACGCACACACACAGACTGCACACATACACACACTCTCACACACTTACACAGTCTCACTCCTTGGCACTCAAATTCATACTTATATATATTATATAGCATAATTCGAGGCGCCGTTGCAGGTTCGGGCGGGGGGCAGCATTGCGTCGCGTCGTCCTTTGCGCGCTGCCACGCTGCAACAGCGGCCACTAATGTGCCTCTTTGAGGTTTCGTAATTAATGTTTAATTGCTGCGAAACTTTGCTTCGGGTTGGCCTTGTGGCTCACAACACAAATATGCAGTTATATGCCAGCCCAGCGCAGCGCGGCGCAGCATGATTAAAAAATGCTCCCTGAATCTGCACTAATTAAGGCCAACAATGGATTTTAGATGATTATACTGTGCATCTGCGACTGTGTGAGAGGCAATTTAATGCAGCCATGGATGTATTTCTATCTTAAATCTCGCATTCAATTGATTGGTGCTACGATTTAGCTCAATTTTGTTAGCTGATTTGGTATAAAAATTCAAATATGCGATACACTTTTATTCTCATTAATATATTAAATGAACAGATGATGTCTGATATGATTTGATTGTTTTTTAAATTTATTTTATACTTGAATTGCAATTGAATCAAATCAATATAATACGCACTACACTCGTCGTATGCGTGATTTTTGTACATTAAGAATTTTATATATTTTTTAATATATTTATTTATGAATTTTTGATAATTTTGTTTATTAGTTTTATAACATTTCAAAGTTTTTCTAATCAATATTCAAAATGTCTCAAATAACTTACAACACATATAAAATATAAACGTCCCACGCTTCGTATGTGTAACATTTATATCAAGCAAATTCGATATTAATTCAATTCGATTCCCAATCATTTTGAAAATTTTCTAATCAAACTGTAAAAAACAAGTGAAATAATTTAAGGCAATTAAATTGCAATAAAAAGTTAAATGAGCTCGTCGTATGTGTGAAATATTTCGAGTCCTAAGCAGAACGTTGAATAATTTATTTATGGGGTACGCCTGGGGCGCGGTCATAGCGTTTATGCAAAAAGTTTAATCAACAAATTTAAATCGCTTAGAACGTAACTAATTTACGCTGCGGTGCATAGCGCAAAGTTTTGCCCATTTGCGCGTCATAATGATAAAAGTTGACTCGCCCGCGGCGGAGGTGAGGCGAGGTGAGAGGTGTTGCCAGGTGCGATGCTGACATGAAATACTCCGAGTAAAGGTTGAAAAATATGTAAAATAGTCGTGAAACGCAATTGATGTAGCATTGCTGCTGTAGAATTGATGTGGCAAGCTGAGGATTCATTTCAATGGATTTTTTTGTTGCTCTGCTGTGCTTTTGCTTTTGCTTTGCCAATTGCGAATTGTAAATGGGAACTGCGGGGAGAGCTGTACACTTGACAGGCAACAGTGAGGGAGCAGCACACGAGTCAGAGTTCACATAATTAAATCGAGAGCCCAAACAGCAGCCGCTCTACAGTGCGTATGCGTGATGCAAGCCACTCGAAACTCGGCTCAAGTTGAGTTGAGCCGAGAGCCGACCGCCGACAAGGACAAAAGAAAAATACGAGATCGAATGCGCCACAGCCTTTCATATCTATTTGTTTGGCCTGCGTATTGAATTGTGGTTTATGGATAAGCACAAGAGCAATTGAAGAGCAAGCGCATCGGCAAAGGCATCAGCAGAGGCATCGACAGAGGCAGAGGCATCGGCAGGGGCAACGGCAAGGACAGAGGAACAAGCATCGACAACCGACAGATACATAGACAGACTGTGGAAATGTGGAAATGGGGCAAACGGCAGTTGCAGTGCGTTTGAGATTGTGGAGAGCTTCGAGTGCTACTCAAAATTTGCAGAATTCATTTATGCAAATGAAGTGGCTTCTATGACGCCTTCTCTCAGCTTGCCACGCCCGCACAACTCAGGATTCCTTTCACTGAGCCAGCACAAACAAGCAAAAAAAATGGAGAAAAAGAAAGGAAAAGCAAGCCAATGCCAAGACAAGTAATGAATGAAATTTGAGCAGATTATTCAGTTCCTTTTACGCAACAATTAAACAATTTACGTACATTTTCGAGTGCTCTAACATTTTGCTAACTAATTAAGCCAGGTCTGAGAGAGCTGCAGGGCCAACGGAGAGTCTTTAGCCTTTGAGCGGGTCGAGTTCATTTGCACTGATGAGCCTGAACACAATGCCCGCAGGAGGCGAGGGAGCAGATCTGAGCACAAGAAATGAATACAAAATGCTCTTAATTGAGGCGCCGCTGCTGCTCACTGCAACTCAACAAAATTAAGTGCGATCTTTGAGCAAACTGATTTTGAAGGCTTGCAGGGATTCAAATGCATATCGGAAAATATATTGGCAAAAGATTCCTATGTAGTTCCTAAGATAAATTAGTTCCACTCAATGAGTATCGCTGAGCCACGCAACCAGATTTATATTTGCAAAGAGATGTCGGTCATTCGTTTCATTTCCTTTCCATTCTTTACGAGCTTGTTTGTTGTCAGGGCTAAAAGAAATCTCGTTGGCTAAACGTTTATTATTATGAGAAATCTTTGCACACTTTTGCGCTTTACATCTCTCTTTGAGATTATACTCTCATGAATTATTGCTGAGAGTAGTGCCAGACTCGTGACCCTGAAAAAAGCCAAAAGCTCTTAAAGCCAGCTTCGGACAAGTATTCGATTCGTTTCTTGAACATCTCTAGGCCATAGTGAAGCAAAATGATGGTCATGTTGCACCAAAATGAATTAGTTCAGAATATTTTATGAATTTTACTATTCTATACTTTGGAAATGAAAAGAAAAAAATGGTTTCGAAGCCGACTTTATGGTCTTTTGAATAGGTAACACTTCAGCACTTCACTTATATAGAGATCACATAGAGTATTGTTTCTTTAATATTATTTTAGACATACTCAATTAAATTATAAGCAAATAAATATATGTATGTACATCCACAGTCCATAAAATCCCCACACAACTTAATAATTACTGCAGCAATTGAACTGTGTAAATCGTGGGCGATATGCACTTTGCCTAAGTGTGCTTAAGACCTCCTGGATTGCCGCTTGTCAACGGCGAATCGGAGCAAATGCTAATATAAGCTCCCAGTTCCCAAATCAGTTTCAAACCTGTGCAGCACACAGATTGCGAATGGCTGCCAACGTGGATATATATATATATATATATATATATATATATATGTTCACATATATATGTATTTATATATTTATATTTGTATTACAATGCAACAAATCTACGTATAATATGCATGTGAATCTGCGGAGCTTTTACGATTCGGCCAGCGGGGATTATGTGCTCAACGGTTGTGCGACTGTCACCAGTATTGAAAAGGCTGGAGTGGGGGCGGGGCCCAGTCGGGCGCACTGTGGGGCCGTCACACGAGCGGACAGCGACAGCAGCGATGTCAGTTGTTGATTAAATAAAAGAGAAACCGGCCAAAAAAAGAAAACAAACGAAAAGACAGAGGGAGAGAGAGAGAGAGAGATGGAAAAAAAAGAAGCTAAACAATGGCAAATTCAAAATGAAAACTAAACTAGAAAAAGTTTACTTTTAACATCGATTCCCTGGGCATTTTTTAGTGCATTGCAACAAATAGTAAAAGACTAAAGAGCGAACAGCGAACAGCGAGCAGAGACAGAGACAGAGACAGAGTGCGAATAAGAGAGAGGGGTAACATGGATAGAGATAGCAAGTGTTGAAGCCTGCCAGAGTGCAGCAAATAAATAATTCAGGCCGAGATGTCAAACAGCGTCGTCTAAGGATGATTTTTGCGGAAGTTGTTGGCAGCCTCGACTCCTCACAGCATCTACAACTTTGCAGCATGAATAAGTAAACCATTGTCTGGGCCATTCCCCGTGTCCATGTCTCCGCTCCTCTATGCCACTCGGCTCCATTGTTAAAAATTTGTTGACGTTGATGCTCGCTACGTGTAAAAAGGTGAACAACATTTGTAGACTCGCAATTGAAGTGACATTTCACACGGCAGTCGCCGTTGCCCTCCGCTCCTCCACGATCCAGCAGTTATTTACTACTTCTCTCTGTCTCTCTCTCTTTTCCTTTGTCTCTCTCTCTCTCTCTCTCGCTCTCTCTGTCTGCTCCCTCAACCCAACGCATCACGTCATCTGTCTGCCAAACTGACTTCTGGTGACTTGTGTCGCTCACGTCGTAATTATTTGCAGCAAGTTGAAATTTATACCCGCAAAACTTTTGCCCGAATACACACGCACACACACACACACACATCCGTGTAGACTGAATGAATACATCAAACGGCGATAACCATCCCTTGGACCACAACAAAGCCAAAACAAATAATTTCCATCAGGCGCAATTGCTCGGGCGTTGCCACACGGTTGCGGGGGGTGTTTGGCATTTTCTTACCCTCTGGCCGAGGGTTGTTTTTGCCACTGCCCTGTTTCATTACTAGATGGCAGTTTATTAAAAAATTTGTGTCCGAAATTTAATAAAAATATCAGCCAGCAACTACGCAAGAAATCACAGCACTTGACGCACCAAAATTTCACGAACCCCAGAATAACCACCCGCTGGCCAGACCAACATCCTCAGCCATCCCTTTCTAAGGGAAGGTCAAACTCTGTGCAACGACTGTTGTATATAAACATATATATATATATATATATATATATATATATATATATATATATATATATATATATATATATATTTCTATATATTCTGAGCACTTGCCACGGCTCGACATCCCTCAATGTGTCGCCGAGCAGGGGTTTGACTCTGTTTTGCCAACCCCATATTATCCCCAGCCCCGTTTGCTCTACCGTTTATTGCCTTTTCTTTGGTTTTCCCTCTTATTTTTCTTTGCTTTTGTTTTTGTTGGCGTGCAACTGTTGCTTCTGTTGCTGGTCATTGTTTTTGCTGCTGCAGCGTGTCGCATCATTAATTTTCTACAGCTATTTGCTTGCAACCCCCTCGCAGACATGCCCCTGTCAGTCCCCAGCCCCCAGCCCCCAGCCCCCAGCCCGCCATGTAGCCTTCCCTTTTTCTGCATGTAACTCATATCACGCCTCTGAATCTGCGCCTCTGTCTCCATAAATTTTGATAATGTGTCAATTTATGAATGGCCCCATTGGCGTCTGCTTGTCTATTTGACCAAGGGGATTGTCTGCTGTCAGCATATTGATTGTTTTTATTGATAGCCCGAGACTCGCAGTTTATGGATTGACAAGTGTCTAGACTATTGAGCGCAACTTGCTGCTTAGTTGTTTATCAGAAACGATTAACACCTCCGTGTGGACAGCCACACGGCAAGTGCTTAAGAGCTCTATGGCTATGAGTATATAGATTTGTGTTGAGTCCCCTGCAAATGATTCTGTCAATCTCGTTGAGGTGGGATAACTTAAAGTGAATCTAAATTGTACAATCGCTGTGATTTTCAGAATACTTCTTTTACCCTTCACTTGAGACTCGATATCCTTGCAAATTATATTAACTCATATTTATCGCATGTACTAATTGAGTAATCTTATATATGTATTCCAATTGGAATGCCAACTTGTACTGCTGAAATGTCTGCTAATTAGAATTCGTAATGACATTTCAACGTATACCACATTTATATATTTTAAGTAGAGTTTTAAGTCTATATAAACTACTCGAATACCCTCTATCGTATATAAGCTACTATGCAATTTTATGGAATTCTAATATATACCTCATTAGCTACTCTTATATATTCAATAAAGTATGTTAACTCTACAGACATTCTAATTATTAATTACTCTTATTAAACTCATTTCTATTGTCTAGATAGAGACCTTACACAATCCCGCCTTGACTAAGACATATATCTATAAGTCTTTTCTAAGACATATGTCAAAGCTCTTTTTCAGATACCCATGCAGGATAATGTAAGCTTGTCTGCCTCATCCGGGATAAATTCTTGAAGTGTCGTATTAATTTGAACACTCAGGCTCATTTAATTATTCATAGTCAATGTTTGTTCAATTAGAGCGAAAGCCGCTTCCAGTAACTAATTAATGGATAGACAGCATAATCATCATCATCATTATCATCATCATCACTAACGGTACTCATGGCACACATGGCATTCCTGAGTGTTTGTTTCAATCAGACTAATTAGGAAGTAATTTTCATTGGACTCGGCGAAGAAACTTACATAAGCGTGAGACTGTTTTTAGCCATTCATTAATGTGCTTTGGCTTAGCACATGAACTCCTGCTCTCTACTCTGTGCCATATCGGCGAATAATTTATGCATATTTTCTTATTATCAAATGAATGTGACGCCCCATTTAAATACATTTCGATGTGGGAGTGTAAATGGTGCCCATGCACATGTCGAATGAATTCATTTGTTTGTAATTAGGGATTAAGTTAGATTACAGCCATCAATATCAATTATTCGTAGGCTCCTACACATGCCAATGTATTTGTTGGCCTACATGTGTTTATTACAATTTACGCACAAATGAAACCAAACAAAATGAAACGAAAAAAGAGAGAGTGAAAAAGTAAGCTCAATCTGAGTACACCCTGTAAATAAATATTGGAAACATTAAAGTTAAAATAATAATATTCTAAATTATATATTTAAATTAATATAATAATATTTTAATTGAAATAGATACATGTAAATATGATATGATTCATATTAATATATATAGAATGGAAAATAAATACAAAATAATTCAATTCATTTAATCTTTTTATGTAACACTGAAAACTATTTTTTACGAATTTATAAGATTATGAATAAAAAAATTAAATTTTTTATCAGACTTCAATTTAATTCGTAATTCTTGAAAAATACGTCACAGCTTTTCTAGATACAGAGACTTATAAATAGCTTAGCTAAATGCATTACTCTGCCTATGCCATCAAATCTACATCTCGAATACCTACAGGGCATGAGCACAACGCACAACAAAGTTCTATCTACATTTCATTCACTAAGAAGCACAAGAGAAAAAAAAGAAGCAAAGAGAAAAAAGCTCCAACAATAGTTGGGGCACAATACATTATATAAATTAATGCTGATCTAATGGAATGCATATTCATTGGGCTACGCTGAAGTACAGTTTATGCGTGTTTAGTTTATTGCAATTAAACTCGGCCAAATTGTGGGGTATATGCGCGCTCTGGCTCCACTTTGCCACCGGCTATTTACGGCTGGGGGAGGGAAAATGTTGTGCGCTGCCATTTGATAAATCCGCTTATGCTCTGACCGCATGTGTATTAGAAATTGTAAGTAGATGTAGTAGTTCGGGCCAGGGAGCTGGCAGCTGTCAGCTGATTTTTGTAATCGAATAGCAAATAAGTAAACAAGTGACAGTTAATGGTAATCGCTGGCTTAATCTTAGCCAAAGATGGTGATGGTAGGCAGAGTAGGCTTAAGACTTTCATTTTGATTTGCCTTTAAAAGCAAAGCAAATGTTGAAAATAAATGCTTTGGGACTATTTTCATGCTATAATCAGGTTCGACACACAGATCTCCATTGTTTAGCCGTACACAATTTTGAAATAAGCCAAGAGCCAAAGATGTTTAGATTAGCCTCAGACCAAGTCCAAGTATCGCTGGTTTCATTTCCAAATCAACTTGGCCAAGTAATAAAGGCTTCCTCAGTGCTCTGACCTCCGCTTGTTGTTGCTTATTCCTACCAGCTATATAGAATATTTGAAAGGTTCCTTCGCATCTCTACTGCCTTTCATTTTACTCCTCGCTAAAGAGAATCACAAATTACATGTGTCTCTCCATAATTATATTTGCCGCAAGTTGCGCGAGTCTGCTCGGTATATATATTCTGGCTGCATTGTACAAAGTCATTCAGGATTCTCTTTCATTTTCTTCTCTAATTTAACAAAATTAGCAAATAAAAAAGTTTCTTTTCCGCAAAATTACACAAATGTAATTCAAATGCCATCGGGACGGCCGACACGAAGGACGACGGAGCAGAAGGACCCATTCGCAGCCCCCAAAGGAGGGCAAAAGTCAAGCAGCAGGCGCTCGTCATGGGGGGCGTGCTGAGCTCATTTTCATTTTCAGAGTGAAACTTTTTGAAAATGATATGATAATTTAAATATACAAACAAATTGTGTGGCACTTTCAATAAAACTTTTGCCATTTCTTGCGCTTTCAGCTGTTGTCCGAGCCAGTTGAGTTATTAGCGTATTAAGTGTGGAAATTTACGGACACAATTTCATATCGCCGCTTGTAGCTGGGGCATGCCAGCTCATCTCATCTATGCCTCGCTCAAGTGACTGTCATGCGGTCATGATTGATGGAACTGACAATTGCGGCAACATCCGCACAACAATGAGCCAGGGAAAGCGCAACGCAGCACAGCGCAGCGCAGCGCACCAAACCAAATCAATCTCCGAACAACCGAAAAACCCATTGCCAAATCTATACTCCCTCCCTTACCTAATCTCTCGCCCCCCTCTCTGTCCGCTCCACGCCGCTGAAAGCATTTCCATGCCGATGTATGCAGCAATTTTGACGCTGTCAACTTCAAAAACAGAAATGGCACATTTGCATGACAGCTCAATTCGTGAAATATTCGACAATGAACCGTACGCTGTATGCACTTGTGTGTGTGTGTGTGTGTGTGTGGAGGGCTGTGAATGAATGTGGTGTACATTTAGCTTTCATATATATAGACTTCTAAGCTCTGCGCCGCGATTTGCAACTGTTTGGCATTCGCATATCAGGGTATATCATTCGATTTGAACTCGATAATGTGTGGCTTGGGCATGACTAGCGGCACAACTAGCTAATTATCTATTGTGGAATCTGAAAAAATCTATAGCTAGATATGGAAACTATATACAATAACTTTCTAGTTGTAGTGTGCATTTCAAACGCTAATTATATGTGATATATATATGTATATATAAATATCGCAAAAAATCTTCGATATTTAGCAAAAACAAATATTACGATATAAATATATTTGTTAAACAAAAAAATATCGATATATTGATATATCGATATATTTTCGACAACCCTAATTTAAATACTGAACGCATTACACAAATCAAGATTCAAATCAAAGAAAGGCACGCGTAATCAATCGAAAGAAGAAGCAGACTCGCCTTTGATTCGGCTTATTTGCTTCGATTTTTCAGCGCTGACAATGGACACTGACTAATTCGACTACGTCCATATACATATGTATATCAGATATCTTAATAATATAATTTGTCTGCCCATAACTATTTAATGGTGCGCTGCGCAGGTGGGCTGTGCTGAAAGCTGTTGCTGCTGTCTATGAGTCGGTCAGGCTGCGGGCATTCGTAATAAATATTTGACGTGAGGGTAATTTTTTCTTTTATGGCTGAGCTGCAGCGGAATGACACCAAGCCGCACTTAAAATGCCAATTTTCGACAGACAAAACCACAATTAATACGCCGTAGTCCGCTGTCCATTGGCCGCTTTCGGGCTTCTGTCGCTTGTTCGCCACAGTTGCTGCTGCCGTTGCCGTTGTCGTTGGAGTTGGAATCGACTCTGCCGGTGGCAGTGGCAGTGGCAGTGGCAGCTGCCAGTTGGCAGTCGGCAGCGCAATTTCAGTGCGAGCCAATGCAATCAAAAAGGATTCACATCCGCAATATCGGCGATGACCTCAAAATCAACATTGGGGCTGAACAGCCCAGCCCAGCACAGACTGCCCACTGTCCACTGTCCACTGTCCATTCTCCACAGCTCATCGTCCGCACTCCGGGCCGGTTAGCCAATTTATTTGTTGACCCGTGGGCAATGCAGTCAATTTTTCGACTGCCTGCCCAACTGACTGACGCTGCACTGCCCTCAACTCTCTCAATCAGTTCACAGTTGCAATCTGTGCCAGCTGAATGTCTGACCCTCTGTCTGACCATCTGTCTCTCTGTCTATCTGTCCGTCTGTCCGTCCTTCGGTCTGCTGTGTTGGGCTGTTTGTTCGGTTTTGCTGGAAATAAACCTTTGAGTCGCAATTTTTACGTTCGACTGCGGAAGACCACAAAATAATGACAGGAAATTATCTGAGAGTAAGAATATGGTAGGTCGAATGCCTGACTGCCTGCTCGTTAGCCAGCCAACCAGCCAACCAGCCAACCACCCAGCCAGCTAGCAACTTGGCTGACATCCAAAACAATTTCGCTCTGTTGTGATTACGAATTTTGTCCGGTAGTGCGCTGACAACTGCATCCATGCTTGGCCTGGCCATCTTTATTGGCTTTCCGTAAGCCGTTTGTAGGCTGCCTGCGTGCTCTGCTCTCGCAGTTCATTGTCACTAATTTGCAGCAATTTGACAACTTACAGCGATTATTGGGGCTGATCTGGTGGCCCACATCTTTCCTGTTGCCAACAGTTTTTAATTGAAAAATTGAACGCAACACTTGGGCGTGGGCATGGCTGGGCGGGTGGGCAAAAACTTTATGCAACAACTTTATACACCTGTAAGGTGTAAATGTCGGTGGGGTTGGGGGTTGGCTGGCACACGAAAAATTGCCCAAGTTTTATAATGTTGTTAACAGTGCACAAAAACAGAGAAAAAAGACAAAAAAAGAAAACACTTTGCGAAAAGTGCACAAAGTTTCGTATCGTGTTTTGGTTTCTCGTTAAAAGGCATTTGTGTTCTTCTTGCCTTTTTGTTAATAACCAATTTGCAAAGTGCGCTTAACTTTACAACAAAAAGGCGTCAGAGCGAGCGCAATAACTTTAATTATGCAAAAATAATAAATTAGTTTTTTTAAAATATTTTTTGAAGTAAAATGCATATCGAAGGCTGCTCAAAAGCTCAAGGCAAACCTGAAACTTCATGATATGATGTGATATCATATATACATATATATAAAACATGTGTTAAAAACTGGTAAATGATATGCTATAATATGACAAGATATGATATGATATATTTAATAATATGATATGACACGGTAATATGATATGATCTGATAAGATATAATCAGATACGTTATATTATGATACAGCTTATGGTATGATATCATATGGTATAGAAATTCTATGAACTTGTGAATAATCTTTTATGATATGGTATGGAATATGATAGGAATTTGTATAATACCAAATATTCTATAACATGGTAAGATATAATACGGTGTGAACAGAAAAATATATGAAAACCAGACTTTGACTGACTTTCAATCTGTAAATGTGCACCTGTCTTTCAATCCATTCCTTATATAAAATAAATTGAATATTTATCATTTATAGCAGACGCACTTAAGAACTTTTATATTCTTAGCTATTTGAATCTCAATTATGAATGTCCAAAGAAAATTTGTATTACATTTGTATTTCTATTACTCACGGCAGCTGAAAATAGGCGAACTCTTCAGTCTAAATCCGGGCAACACACTCATGTGTGAGTGCGAGATGGTTTTAGTAGCTGTTGCTTCGGCGGACGTGCGACTTTTATCCTGCTGAAAGGTGTTAATTGAGTGGCTTCATTTGTTCAACGGAAATGCCCATCAATTAAGGTAATCACGCAACAAAGTCACACCGCATGCCACGCCCCCGAAGCTAGCTAGCCAGCCAGCAAGCCAGCCAGCCAGATTCAGAGCCCTGTCTGTGCTGTGGTCGTTGGCATTAACGACGGCCGTCTAAAAAACTGCGTGACTGACACGCCACGTTCAGAAGTCCATGTCCAAGACCAAGTCGCACTAGCCCAAAGGGATTGTGTATATAGCTGTGTGCCTGAGTGTGTGTGTGTCTATGTGTGTGTGTGTAGAGTGGGTGTTGACTTTGTGCTTGGCTTTGTTAGGCGAATACAAAGGCAAAAAGCGCTCCTAATTGGCCGGCTAACTGAAAGTGGCTGCGGCCTTCTCTATTCACATGTCAATCAAAGCAAGACACACACACACACACACACACACACTTGCGCAACCCATTTGGTCATATCGAATTCAAAGAAAATTTGCCTCCCGCTGTGACAATCAATTCATTACAAATGCCAGTTGACAAATTTTCCAAATGCCAAACGCAGAGAGCTGACGGCGTTCAGGGAGCTAAATGAAAATGGAAAATGGCGAATATTTACATCTCATTCTCTTATGCCCGAGCGCACACACACACACCCACACGCACACGCACACACAATGCAAATATATGAGAGAGCATAAAATGAGCGGTGAAACGTGCTGCAACATCAAATGATGAGATTATCGTAAACTCGCCGAGACCATAAAGCAGCAGCAGCAACAGCAACATTCGTCTCTGCGCAACGGCTAGAACGGCCTGGGCTGAGCTGGCCGTAAAAAACGCTTAATAGTCCATTAAAGGGATTAAACACAGGCGAGCCAGGCCAAATAGCTGAACAAATTCCTCGACATGGCCCATGTCAATCGTTAGTCTCGCTTTTGCTCCGGCCGAGATAGACTCGCCTGCTAAATATCATACAGCCAGACGATTCCCACACGGCCACCGCTGCGTATGAGCGATATTGAAAAGTGTGCACAATCGAATCGAGAGAATTCTTTATTGCCAGGCGAGTCTGGGTTGGCTGGCTGCCTGCCTGGATGGTTGGCTGGTTGGTTGTTTGCTTGGTCGATGGCTTAATATAGGCAAATTAAACTAAGCTTGGCAAATTGTGTTTCAGTCACGTTCCAAGCAATACACAAAACAGCTCCATTTTCATTTCGTTGCGGAGCAAAAGCAAACCAAAGCCCAAATACGAATCTGAGCACATGCAATTCCTAGAAAAAGCACAAGGATTTCTCTGGCTAGCAGTTGAAGAGCGAATGCTCTTACTTTGTGCACTAAAAAGAAGCTAGCGTAAATTCAGGTGGATAAACTAACAACAAATTAATTAAAGAGAAATGAGTAATTTATTAAAGAGAATTAATTATTGAAGAGAATTAATTATTGCGTATTTATGAAATTTGAATAATAATTTTAGTAAACAATATTTTATAATATCTTTAAGACCTTAGAAAGTAAAAGACTTGACTAAATCCAAGTAAGCAAAATAACCAAAGTGAATTCGGCAATTAAAAAATACCTTAATGAAAATGTTTTTAAAACACAATAATAATTTCAAATAAAATTACTTAATTTTGTGCACATTTCAACAAGATTAGACAATCAAAATAAACTCGCTAAAAACAAAATTAAATATGCACAAAATATCTTCAGTCACAAGGCATTCCGTATACCCTGCTGTAGGGTACTAGAGCTCAGAGCACTCTGAAAATAATGCTATAAAAATGGCATAGAAATAAAAACCTACACCAAAACACCCAAAAAAAAAAAAACTCACACACACATTCGCACCGCATTTGCAATAACATAACAGGCAAATCATGGCTAGCAAAAAAAGAAAAAAAAAAAAGAAAGGAAAACAAGAGAAAGCAGCAAGAAATCATAAATGTAATTGAGAAATTTTATGCGTCAACGGGGGGCGTTTGTTGAAATAGAAATGCCTGCCATGCCCACTGTGCCCACCCGCCCGCTTTGCAATGTTGCGCAAATAAAAGTTGAAATTGTCGCAAATTCTAAGAATAAAACAAGAAAATTTTCCACAAAGACGCGCAAACTGGAAAAACTCCCCGCCCACTTCCTCTGCCACTTCCACTTCCACTGCTATGTTTGCCCCTTTCCAAAAGTTTGAACGATACGCGTATGACGTTGACGCTTTCGCCATTTAAACT
Source organism: Drosophila mayaguana (assembly GCA_037075325.1). NCBI lineage: Eukaryota > Metazoa > Arthropoda > Insecta > Diptera > Drosophilidae > Drosophila > Drosophila mayaguana. The sequence continues at coordinate 8,594,944 of JBAMCG010000068.1, read as the reverse complement.
TCCTGCGACAGCTGTGAGCTCAGTTAGACACACACACACAGTCACACACACACTCGCACAATGGGCGCCTGTTCGGTTTATTGCCAGCAATCAATTAAAACGGCAAGTCATTTGTGACAAAAACATTCGCAGACATTTGACTTTACGGACGGCGTTTGGCATATGTATACGCCGTAGAAAATCGATATATGCACATAGGTATGTGTGTGTGCGTATGCAGACATATGTTATATACATACACACACGCATTTAATATTCCCACATCATGCAACAAAAGCAAATATCAAGGGGAAAAGTTTCAAGAAATTCGTTTAATACAATTACCACGCCAAGTGTGAGTCGCAGACAAATGAATTATTTAAAAAATTGCCATCTGGCAAAGTAAAGCAAAGTATTTTGATAAATTAACAAAAATACAGTGGGTTTCGTTATAATTTAATAGAATATTTTAGACCTGGCTCAAGGGAAAACGCTTGCTTTGTAATTGTAATAATAAATGTTAGATTATTAAATCTGTAAACTATTAAAGGCACAATTGAAAAGCTATACAAAACTAAAAAAATATGTTATTAAATCTAATTAAATCATTTTCATATTTTAATAACATGAAATAATTATTAAAATTTATTTTAATGTCATTTGAATATTTCCGTAATAAATATATATATATAATGTTTAACGAAACCATGATTTCATATTGACTTTGTGCTGCCATTAAAGAGTGTTCATAATTGATAATGTCCTCTAGATAATCTATAAATCACTCCCATGTCAAAGTGAAACTCATCGAAATATTACGAAATCAACTGCAGCAGCATCGACTGCACATCCCATTAACAAAAATGTTTGCTCAATAAATTGAACCTACACAGACTTTAGTAATTTCCAAATCCAAACTAAACAGAATGCAGCTCCCTGACTGGCTGACTGAGTGGCTGACTGAATGGCTGACTGAATGGCTGACTGACTGGCTGGGTGACTGACCAGCCCAGAGCCTGGCGTGGCCAATGCCAATGCCAAAGCCAAATCAAATGTGCAGCTGCTAATATTAAATGTACACAAACGGAAGAGTTAATCCTTATCGACAATTTGACATCAGCAATTTTCGATGCTTTTGCTTTCAAATAACGGAAACCATTAAGTTGTCACATGCACATGCAGTTGCCCAGCACAAAAAAAGAGAAAAAAATGCCATTAGAGTTGTGTGCCCAGCGCTTATCGAATTGCAGATACCCTAGATATTTATGAAAATATAGTGTATACTATAAAAACAGTTTCTGTTAAGATTTTATGCATGCAAATATTAATTATTGCAAGAAGTGCCTCCTGCTATCCAGCTTATAGATTATATTATTACTTTAATAATATTTAAAAAATTATTTAAATAACGAAAATTAATCACATTAGGCAAAAAAATCAACAAATTTGAAGGTTGTTTTTTAGATTTAGATGAACCACAGTATATATTCTCGCTGATCTCTATACAAATTGACATATATATAAACAAATATATATACCTACTTTTATTATAACAGGGCATAAAGCAGCCACTCTCGTATATCAACTGCGAGGGGATAGAAACTTGAGGCGACTCTCTGAACTGGCGGCAGGACTCTGACCATTCTGTGTGTATTTGTGTATGTGTGTGTGTGGAGCTAGCGAATGCCACAAGTGGTCATTCAGACAAATGGCCAAATGGCGGCGCTCATGAATAATTCAGATTTTAAATTGCATTTATGCAAATGCCATGCGGATGCTTGCAGATTTTCGCCACTGGCTGTCGCGAAATGGAGGCTTCACTAGCACCATGCTCCATGCTCCATGCTCCATGCACCATTCACCCGATGCCTGATGCCCGGCCAGCAGCAGCTCCTGGTGACGCATTTGCAACTAAATGCCCCAAAAGCTGCGAGTTTTTCGCTAATGCACAATTTGTATGCGTCAACACTTTCGTCAGAGCCACCGAGCAGACAGGGGGCAGCGAAGTGGAGATGCGCGGGATGCATTAATTTTTATCAACCCAAATATCAAAACGGCGTTGATAGTACCAGGAGCCAGAAGCAGCTGTTAGAGCTACGATTTTAAAGCCACCTTAAAACATGCTTCTGCTGCTGCTGCTGCCGCCGCATCTCGGCTCGGAATGGAGGCCAAGTGAATCAGTGACCCGGCAGGAAATAAAATGGTCGTCAGTTCGAGGGCCACCTGTTTTGTGCTCAACTCTTTTGCAATTTGTGTGTGTATGTGTGTGTGTGCAGAGTGCCAACTGCAGATGTTTGCCCCGGCCCCTGCACTTGGAGTCTCGGTCCAGAAACTTGCAGATTTATTGCGCAGAAACTTTTATTGCCTTATAGAATATGTACGAGCACAGCCCAAGATAAAGATGCAATCTGGAACTTGTTCCACAGAGGAGACGAGAGAGAAGCCAAAAAAGAAGGCAAGCCATTTGGCCAGCTGTTTCGAATAGTGCGGGCAATTGTAGTACACAGGATGCCATTTGCTTATCCAGACGGAACACGACTAACTGCTATCTGCTATCTGCTATTTGCTATCTGTAACTGCCAAAGGCTTTTAATTGTTCCAAGTCTGTTCCTCTAATTAGCAGTTAGTTTGCCATTAGCAGCTCCAGGAGGCTACTCAAGACTCAACACGCAGATGTTGAGCAAAGGTTGGCGACACTCATTAATGCTCGTTCGTTAAGAGAGATTTGAATTGAAGTTCAATTTGAGCTTGGACATTTATATATATACATCATTTTAAATTCAGTTCTTTAGTTTTATGAAATAAATATTTTTAGCTAATTTAATACAGACTCTAGATTTACTATAAATATGTCTTGCTTTTCATTAATTTGTTTAGGTATATTTCATTAAAAAATATATACAATTGCGCAAAATCTGCATCATTTTTAATAAAGTTTTTAGAAATATTTTTAGTTAATCTCAGGTCTTTATTAAATGAACTACAAATATTTCTTCTTTTTTATCAGGCTATAAACTAAATAAAAATTCATTTTTTGCGCTAAATATAAATATACATATTTATTAAAAAAGGAAATATTTCTCATATCTCCTATTAAGCTTTTTGCACTATTCATCAATATTTCTCGCTAAAAAAATTAGTATTTAAATACGTAATTTCTGTTTTGCTCAATTTGAACTATTTGATAACAAACACAAATCGATTTAATGCTAACGACATTTTTCAATATTTGCAAAGCATAAATAGAAGCATGTGTGGGTCGGGTGTATCCGATCAGCAGTTACACTGTACCAAGAATGAGACTGCAGAGTTTAAATGAGAAATATTTTCACTTAATAATATATTTATGTAATAAATTTTGACTAGATATGAGAAAATTATTATAAAAAATATTTAAAATAATTATAATAATATTTATATATTAATTTTAAGTTTATTATATTTTGCTTTTAATTTGATAAAGTTACAGCGTGTTTTGTGACAGTGTATGCTTTATTGGGTTAACCCAGTCAGTTGGCAGCAGGCCTAAATATATATCAATTTTGCTTCAATTAGAGAGAGTGCACCAATATACTCAATCTCAGACGTGAATAGATTTTCAATGTTAGCTATTTCATAAGGTGTACGAAGCTCAGAAGAGCTAATTGCAAACTAAACGATATGTTACATAGAACAGGCGATACAATACTATCGATAGTATCGATAGTATCGAAACTATATCATATAGGAATATAAACATTCGATAAAATAGCCGATATGACACTAATTCGATAAGTTGTATATTGTATACTAAGCGTAAATAATTTTCCATCTTGGCTCATTTTCTACCTTTGATCTCGCTGCTGTTGAGGAAGATGTCAGGGCGCAGCAAAGTGAATGCAGCTACTCAAACACCGCGTCGAATGTACGAGGCAGAAAAGAATCTACTCTTAAAAATATTGATAAAGAAGCTGGAAAAGCTTGAGCAGGCACTGAGGAGCCGAAGCTCATCAAGCAATGGCACCAATAAGCCAAATGGAAATCAAGAAATACTAACCAGGAAACCTTCTGCTCAAAATAATAAAAACAACCAGATTATTCAAATCGGACCAAATGGCACGGAGCTAACCGGAAAGTTGTACGGAAAAGTGAACTTCAGCTCATACCAGACGGCCACACGTGACTTGTGCCACACTGTCTTCGGGAGAGAGGTGCTAGCTACGCACACGGTGTCTGGCCGCATGGGACCCGGAACTGTTAGCCAGAATAAGCTGGCCAAGGAGCAGCTGAAGCCCGCATCGGTTGAGGACATCGTGCAGCATGTGCAGAGTCTGTTCGCTGTAGAGCAGAGTCAGGTCTTGCAGGTCATACGCCAAGCCTGTCGCAGCTCGGCCCTGGCTCAGAAGAAGAAGAATTGAGGTCAATGCCCCATAGGTCTTCAATTATAAGTAATACCTTGCTTGAAATAAAACATTGAATACGCATAAGTTCTGACAAAGTCAAGCTTTTCGGTAAGCTGTCTGTCTCTCGTCATCGCTCTCTTTCAGTAAAATCAATCAAATGGATCTAATGGACCCTTCGACAATAACTGCGTGGCCTCAACTTAATGATGCTAATCGGATTTGAGAATACGAAGAAAGATATCGAGAGCGACGAAGTGCGTATCACTTGCCATAACAACGAGTTGGGTTCCGTCACAATGGTTCGCAAAGAAAAGGCAGAGCCGACAAAAGTGGGCGTTGCGATTGTCCGCCCACACACACTCTGCGTAAGGGTCGAGAGCTCGATTCTTGTTAGTGTAAACAAGCGTCAACCGCATGGAAATGGGCGCCGTTTTGTTGGCCGTCATTTGATGCGAATAAATTCGAATGCGATGCGACTCGATTTGATATTCATTTATGCGCCTCGAAGATAAGCACTAAATAAATAAATCCCCACAGCCCAGGACTGCGGCCACTGGGGAAAATGTAAATAAATGAGTGGAAAAATATGGCAAAAATTGAAGACAGGCGCCGTAGGCTGAATCATCGATGGCATGAAAATGATTTGCTCTCAATTTACATTAACCGAGTCTCTCTTTCTCTCCATATAGATGTCTGTCTCTGTTACTCCCCCGTTGAATTAAAAATGTCAATCGAAATGCAAAAGCAAACGGCACCTAAATGCTTTAGTTGCTTTTTGTTTAGCTGTTATTTCTCATCATCATCATCATCAACAACAGCAACAACATCATCGTGATTGCTGCTGTTGTTTGTGTTTATGCACATATGTTGTTGCGAAATCAAAAACATTATGAAATTGTTTTGCCAACATAATTTCCATGTTGCTGCTGCTTGTTGTTTTTTGTCCTGGATATTTCCGTGCGTTTACAGAAAGGATATGAACAACATCCGGCGTTTGGGCCCATAATTTCTAACAACATTTTACTACTCATTGCATTTGACCATGCCCGACCAGCCAGGCAGCCAACCGATTTGGTTATTACAAACTCATATCTTGTGCTGTTCTAACCGAACTGACCGCAGGGGTAGGCAGAGAGCGGGTAGCCATGTGGCAGGAGGCAGGGAATTTGACCAATTTTGGGCGCTGCTAAAAATGCTCAAAATTTGCATTTTATATTAACGGAAACAGTTGTTGCCTTTGAGCGCACACACACACGCACACACGCTGGCCTGGCTCGCACTAGTAGGTGCCCGCGCCCTCTGCGGGCTCCTCTACGGCTTATTGCTACAGCCGGGTGCACATTTCCCAAACAAATTTGACGCGCTTATGCATGTAAATTAAACAAATTTGATTTTAAATATCTTTTGGCAAAAGGCAACCAACCAACAGACCAGCAGACCGAGTCGAACTGAACCGAACCCATCCACTGGCCTAGACCTTCGCCCACCTCCGCTACACACACACACACTATAGTAGCCGGAGCCGGGCATATGCCAAGGGCAGGGTCATAAATATAAATCCAGCAATTTCTGTCCGGCCAAAGGAAATGCGGGCCAGCTGAGACGCATTTACTCAGCGGTTTTTCAATTTTGCTCTGCTGCGAGTATATTAATGTGGATATGTAAAGGAAACCACTTAAGACCCGCCTTATGGCATACGCAATTGAAGTGTGTGAAATAAGAATATGGCAGAGAGTGAACAACTTCAGATGCCCTGACATGCAGAAAATGGGGAAATACTTTATGCAAGATACAAAGTGAGCGGGATAAAGAACGACTGGAGAGAGTGGGCCATTCCCTGATGTCCCTTACATGATACTCTCATTGTGTAAAATCAGAAGAGGAGCATACAATTATAGCTATATATATAGAGAGCTATAGAGTGCTGCTTCTAACATAGGCTGCATGTAAATACCCTATAAATTGGAAGAAATAAGTAGATATACACCCATACATATATCAGAAAGGCAAACAAAAACTGTAGCCGAATGGAAGGAAGTTATACATATAGACACTTGGATGTTATATCAAATCACTAGAGAGAAACATAAGAATAAGATTTGAGAGAGATAGAAGGAGTGCGACCCTAGGGATACCTTAACCCCCCTTTAGTTGCTCCATATAAATAAGAAAGGTAGATAAGAAGCTGAGTTTAATAAGGACTATATCATATCACGTCTTATTTAGATGTACATGTCATAAGTTACAATAATAATCAGATCAGTCTTTAGCGCAAGTGAGAAAGGCAAAGCTTCCTAAGAGAATCAAAAGCCAGACATCTGCAATCTGAGTACGCATCCCCAGATCTTTGTTGGTCATTGGAACTAGATTTTCTCTCTGCTCACAAATGTTTAAGCAACACTTGCATCCACTCGTATGCCCCATAGCTCCTGCGACTTGTTTACACACGACTCGCATTTATATTTCACGCTTTATCTTAAATACTCTGCACACTTTTAACTATTTTTAGACCATTCAACGTCTAGCGCGCAGATTTCTTTCAAAAATTCCAAATCGTCTGAGCGGAACGGAGCATCGGGAGTGGCTTAAGTTAAGCAGCTCTCGAACTTTTCAGTTTGCTACTAATAAATACGCTTCGCTCACCTTATTTACCTTGCCAGAAATAGAAATAGAAATAGAAACAGAAATCAAAATCCTGTGACGAAAGCCGGCACGTGTTGTCGCACTCACTAAACGGATTATGAGTCCGAAACCGAAACTGAAACCGATGCCATGCCGTTGCCTTGCCTTTGTTAGTCCCGGCCCGGATGCACGAAAATCGAAGAACATTTTAACAATAAAGTCAAACATACGGCGAACATTGTTGGCTGCACTTAAAAGTCCATTAATGGCCAGCACTAAGTGAACATTTTCCGAGTGTGTGTGCGTGTGTGTGTGTGTGTGAGTGTGTTTAAAGCACATTCAGCTTCAATGTGTGCTCTGATCTGATACTGGGCCAATACTTGGATTAGCAGGTGCGAGCTAACTAAACGTATGACACGACTATGAAATGACCTAGAGCCTAGGCACATTAAGTCTGATTTATTTATGTGTGTGTGGGCAACGTCCTAACTCAGTGCGTGCAACTCACTCACGTACGCGACTCACGTACACGAAAGCTTTGCGAGCTTAAAGCTTAACATATGCACAGAGCCAAGCGTGCGTAGCGTAGCCTGCACTAATACATGCGCCAAGTAGTTGCTGATTTCACAGGGTATAGCTGGCATTGGTTTACGAAATTAATTTCAGCAGGCAATTGACTGCATATTTGGCGCCTTTTCGAGTTGCCCATTGAAGAAGTTGCGCCCCAGAAAAAATTGAGAAAAAACACCGTAATTTTGTTCGAGTTGTTGTTGAGTTTCTCGCTTTTACGCTGGGGACTTTTGCATGGCTCGGAACAAAAAACTGACAATTGCAGCGAATTTCAATGGCCGAAAAGGGCTATCGGGTTGCTGCTGCTGTTGTAGCAGTTGTGGTAGTAGTTGTTGTTGTTGTCATAGTAGCCATTTCAGTTGTTCTAGTTGTTGTTGCTGCCGCTGCTGCTGCTTGTTCGATTTTGCGCCGCTGGCTTTGAATTTACAGTTTGGCTGGGAATAAAACGCACGAATGCGCCGCCGCGAATACGAATACAAAAATGACAATGGCAGGCAACAAATTTTGGAATTCCCAACAGCACTTCAACTTCCGGCTCTGCCATTTTTTTCCCACCTTTTATATATATATATATTTTTTTTTGTTGCATGTTCTGTTGACAAAAGTTGCGTCGCATCCATTGAAAATGTGACTCCATTTGAGATTTGCCAGTCAACAAAAAAAAATATGCTAAGAGAGAGAGAGAGAGGGAGAAGGGCAGGGGGTGGGCGAGGGCAAAACAATGATAAATACCTGCAACATTTTTGCATTGTGTTTGTATGTGTGTGTATTTGAGTAATGGGCGGCACTTTTAAAGTGCAACAAACTGAAATTGGTGTCTGCATTTGGCCTGGTTAAGTCTCCAGTTGCCATCGAAATGCTAAACTGACAATCTGTCAATCTGATGAGCACGTGCAATGACTCTCAGAGCACTCGTCCTTCGCCTGACAATTCGCCAATGCATTTGCATTTTCGTCTCAGCTCTCAATCAACTCTGTCTATATGTGTGCGCGCGTGTGTGTGTGTGTGTGTGTGTGTGTGTGACGTAAAGTGCTCGCCAAAAGTAGTTGGCCAGTTGACACAGGATTGGGGAATGGAACACAAACTACTCCTTGGTCATCAATCAAATCCTCGATAAGGACCAAATTCAATTTTGACAAATCACAAATAGGCTTTTGTTAACTCAAATTAATGACAATCCAGTTGCCATTTGTATTGTACTTAATTACTTACGCACACACACACTTACAGAAACGCTCACTCACTTCATGCATTTGAAATTGAAGTGCTCACATATGTATTTATACATGATCATTTAATTACTTTGACGTGTCCTTTGTCCTTTGTTTTTGATGGATTACTTGAGCTGCATTTCATTTGTATGCAATAAAGGTAGAAACCGGCATGAAAGCCTGCTCACCATATATATTATGTGAATAGATATACATACATATATGTATTTATACTTAATTTACTTTGTTACACAACTCTGATTAAAGTAGAGGTGATGAGAGTATGTTAAATAGCTAAAAATGCAAGCACACGTACAAACTCTTATAAAGAGTATTACGTATACATTAGTGCTTAAATTAGTATGATATTATATTAGTCTGATAATACTATAATATATATACTATAATACAGATTGTGATATCTATTTCTGTACGTTATTTCAATGACAAAGATTTATTCTATAATAAGCAGATATTTTTTTACGGAAACACTAAAACAAAGTTTGCCTTTTATAAAATAGGAAAATAGTCAAATTTTTTTGTTTTTCTTTTTTTTTTTTTATTTAACTATTTATTGCTTATTGTTAAATTTTTATTTTTTAAATGTTGTGTATATATTTTTGTAAACATGCATAAATCCTTTTTTCTTACACGCCTAATATATTGAGTTATTTATTTCGTTCAAAAAGTGCAATTTATTATATTAAATATTTATATATATATATGTATAAATATTTTTGTATATGCAATTTATTTTTGTATATTTAATAATATAACGCAAGTATTTAATATTATGACGTGTTAAGACTAAATTTGCTATAAAATATTCATTAGAAATTGAAAAAAATATTATATATAGTTATATGTATTTTTTTTTTAAATAAAATGCTTGGCAATCCTTGACTGTGCCTAAATGTGAGCAACGTTTCATAATGGAACGCAAACACTCTGTACTTGCCTCTAATTCTCTCCTGCTCTCGTTCGCTCTCTATCCCACTCTATCTCCCACACTCCCCTACCTACATATCTATGCCATTCCCACAATCCAGAGCTCAAATTCATCAAGAAAAACAAAGAAAAAAGAAAGAGAGATAGCGAGAGAGAGAGAGAGAGAGAGAGAAACTGTTCAACCTAATTAGACTTTAACATATTTACTTACAATTTGTAGAGTTAACTTTTTCCGTATGCCGTCTCAGAGCCAACTCACTTTGTGTGTCTGACTTTTTGGAGGTGTTGAATTTACGTCGCTCTCTTTGTTTTACGATAACAAATTGCACGCAAGCACGCAAATGGCTTCCAGCGGGTCCTCGTCGTCGGCGGCAAGGATATGATAGGATATGCACATAAATATGTTCTTAGAGTGCTGGTATTAATTCTTCATAGACACGAAACTCGCTTTGCCTCGTCCATGGGCGCCGTCGAGTGCCTAATGAAATAATTAGTGGACTCAGCTCATTGAAGCAATTCGTTTAGCTCTCGTTAAGTCTGGATTCAATACAATTCCTATTTGCATAATAATAATTTTTTAATGCTTTATAAGCTTTGTTTCCTTTATTATTATTATTTTCATAATTTTTTCTCATATTATTCATATATGTACGTGTATATTTTTTGTTTGCAGCTCAACGCCCACAATTAGTTCCACTTAAATAAATCAAAAGAAATTTTTGTAAACATTTGCCCACACAGTGGCTGGCACACATACACACACACACACACACACTCACACACACACACTCACACACTCACGCAGTTGTATTTCATATGAAATTGCTGTTGCTGTTGCTTTTTATTTTTTCAAACCACAATTGTTTTTGCTTTATTCGAGTGTACGCTTTTAATGAATAATGCATTCATATTTACCGAGATGTACAAATTGCATGCGGCTGAGTATTAAAAATTAAAGTAGCTTCAAGTTTTACGCAGTGGGAAAAACATCAGTTGAACAAGCCCAGCGAATTGTTATGTTTAAAGTGACAGAATATGTAACTTGAAATGCTTTGGATTATAAATAACATTTTAAACATATATGGTTTTTTATTTATATATATATATATATTATATATTACATGTATATATGTGTGAGAGATTTTTTACTTGACAATAAATATGCATAAGCTCATTTCGGGTAACTCTGAGCAGGAAAATGATATGAAAGAAGCATTAAATAAATCACAGGTGCAATAGAAATGGCATTTTAGTAATGTGAAAAAGGACAATGTATCAGAGTGAAAGAGTGGATCAAGTCGATTATAATGCGAGAGTTGGATTTCTTTGTCTGCTTATGAGAAGTGAGACGACTATATAAAATTATCACTCAGTGCATGCTGAGCACAATTAAATTAAAGTACAATTAATTTAGTATCCCGACTGGGTATACATCTAAAATAACCTATCCTCCGATATGTATGTGCATACATATATATAAATATAATATTTTTCAGTTCCGAGCTACGAAAATTGAGAATTTCATTGCTCAATTCGTAGTAGCATGACCAAAATAAATTAAAATATTTAATATGCTTAATATTCAGCTCGAATGCGGATGAAGGATGAGTAAAAAAATGTTGTATAACATAAGAAATATTTTATGCTTAAGACGAAAATATGAATTTTATTCCTAATTTAACTTTGTTTAATTTAGCTGAAGCTATGCATTTATATTTTTTAATTTCCTAAAATAGAAAATGGAATTTTATAGCTGCAATTTAAACTGTTATATTATGTAAATACATTTAATTTATATTTCCAAATTTCTTTGAAATCTTTTTTGAATAAATCAATCGTGGCTAATCTGACTATATATATCTATATGTTGATCTTGATTTGTATTGCTTAAAAGCATAGAAAGATATATTAATTTCAACTTAAGCTAAACACAGATGTATACATATATTAATATATGTACCTCATATATGTACCTCAATTTAAGCTCAATTCAGAAACAACCATTTTTAAAGCTGCTCCAATGTCTTGTGAACCATTTAAACCCCAAATTTAGATTCCTCAAATTAATTATAGAGTTTAATCACAGCTTCTGCCTATCTATTCTAGTTTTTAGTAAACACATCGTAACATCTACTTCTATCACCTATATTCCAAATGCTTTTCCTAAATATACACATATATATATATATTTGTGCCATTTTCTAGCCTGGTTTTTGTTTCTCTTTCACTGTCCTGGTTTTTGTTTTAATCATATCCTTGGAGATAAAGATGAGAGCTCCACACGCGTTGGCGCCATCAGCTTTTGTCTTTATGAGCAGCCAAAATCCAATTAACACATGCTGCCATATTTCCGGGCTAATCCTTCCCAGAGGCGGCTGCGCAAATTACAATTTAAAAAATAATTACGAAAATGTCTGCAATGAAAATTCGCTCGCAGGCATCGCAGACGCTGCTCCCATTTCGCTGCAATTTCTGGAGAGGCGCTAAATGTTAATGAACATTATAAAAACAATTGCAAGTAATTATAATTTGAATGATAATAGCGAAACTTCTTAATCCCCGCAACGGTAATTTTTATGCCACACTTCTCGCACTCTCTCTCTCTGTCTCTCTCTCTCTCTGCTGATTCACCCACATCTTTTGGCCTCCTTCACGCTTACAGCGGAGACAATTCGCAAAGGCTTTGGCGACGTCTCGCACAAAACGTGAAAATGCATAATAAAGGGGGCGTGCCACTGGAACTGGCACATCAAATGACAAAGCGAGAGTGGGAGAGAGTGAAAGAGAGTGAGAGAGAGAGAGTCTGTAGAGAAATGAGTCCCTTGTAATTAAATTCATTTTAATGAAACCTCAAAACAAACACAAAAGCTTTCTGCAAAAGAAAATCTGAAAAAATAAGTCGCAACAATAACGCGAAAAAACCAATAGCGGAAAATGAATGGAAATGCGTTTAAAGCACAGCTGACAAAGGCCGCATTAATAAACAAAAGAGTTCAAATGCAGATTAAAACAAAAAACTTAACAGTTGGATTTACGAAAATAAAAAAGACAGAATCAGGAAACTCTGAATGCTATTATAATTAATCAAAATAGTGGCAAAGATTTCGAGAGGTCAAACAGTATATTGAATACATATATACATAAAAATAGATTTGTAAAGTTTTCGAATATATATCTATATAACGAATATTTTATATAAATATTTTAAAAATATATATTTTATATAAATATTGTGTATTATAAATATGCAAAATTCAGTTTCTAAATATTGTTATTATTTAAAAAAAAAATATTTTAAATAAAAAAAAAAAATATATATATATATATATATATTTTTTTTTTTTCTTATTTTTTTTTTTTATAAATATTTTATTAGAACTAGAAAGTAAATATAAATTATTTATAATGTGCTTAAACCTATGTTTTATTATCAATATATATATAAATGTATTTCTTTAAAAGGGAAATATGTATATATAACCAAAAACCTTTTTCAAGCAGTACATTAATTCTTATTTAATCGATATTTTTCCAAGAGCCAACAAAATATCAAAGAAAATTTGAACTTCTTCCAAAGCTGCTCTTCAGCTTATCTTAACTCTTAGTTTAATCACTTTCAGCCAATCTCATTGACTGCTCTGCCACGCTCTCAAATGCCAGCCTTGGCCTTTCGTCGCGCCTCTGATCACTGAGCATTGTCTTGGCCCTCATAAACAGCCAAATATACAGCAGCATCAAGAAAATTAATTCTAATTTGTAGTTAGCCAAAAAGGAGACTACCTACAGCTGCTGGCAGGCGAGAAGAGGGTTAGAGGGGAAGTTGGCGCATTACAGCCATGGCGTGCTGAGTCCTTTGCACACTTTGCAGCTAATTATTCAGATGAAAGAGGTCGAAGGGGAGCGGAGGGCGAGCAGGCATGTAGCTCAGCGAAAAATCAAACAACGAAATTGCTACTTGCAATTTCTCGTCACGTTCAAAACTTAATTAGTACATCAGGACATCATCAGAGATGCTGCTTCAGTTGCTTCCGCTCCAGCTCGAGCTGCTGACGCCTTTGCGGCCAACGCTGATGCGCCAGCCAGCCCAAGAGCCAAACAGTCAAGGCAGCGACTGGGCACGAGGCTCGGTGGCTTGGCCAGTGCTGAGGAGTTTAACAGCCAGACAGCGGGTGTGGCGGTTGTGGAGGGGTAGTCGAGCCTGTCATAAGGACGTCATGTTTCTTAATTAGTTCTTTGTTATCATAACTTTTTGGCGAAGCGCTTTGGACTTTATCGAATTTGCTCGGTCTTGGCGCTTCATTAGCGTCATGTACTATGACAGCCTAGTCGAATTTTAGATTCCAGCCATGCCCGCATCCACTGGGAGACGCACACACGCACTGTGGTATCATCGACATCAACGGATTTGTAGAGGCAACTGGTGGAATACTACAATACGCTCTGGCAGAGCTACGAGGTAAATAAACACACAGAGTGAGAGGGGCTGAGGGACGTCGACAGAGAGCAGGAGAGGGAGGGGGAGTGAGAACGAGATTTTGGCATGCCGCACACGTAGAAGATTTCCGCACGAATTCGCAAAGCAACTCTTGATCCCTTTGACTCGTGGACATGTTTTCTCTGGCATTCTCTTTGATGTTTACAAATTACACCAAAAGTTGGCAAACAAATTTTCTTATTCACTTTTACCGACTGCACACACAATAAAATGGCCAGGCCAAAAGCCCCAATCCCCCTCACGCCCCCAACCCTACGTTGCGAGATGCTTGTAAATGTGCCAAGTGAAATTGCGACCAGGAGACAAAATTTTGTTGTATGTGTGTAAAATATATTTGGAATGCATTCTTGAGCCATGGCCAAAATAATCGAAAAGTTTCAGCTCGGCCCTTAGATCGATGTCGCAATTGGATTAACCAAGATGAAAAGCAGTGGTGCTTATAGTGAAGAACAAAAAGTAAATACCCTGTGTTTGCTTAAAATATTGAAAGCAATATTTGCTGATGTAAGCTGAGAATAATATGTAATCATTTTGCTTTGTCAGATTAGTTTACCCTTGTTAAAAATGTGATTCAACTAGGTTCCTGGTCTACAATAGACATAGAGAGAGACTTTTTGATATTTTCAATTTGTTTACAGGGTATGCTCATATTCTATGAAGTTTTATTTATTTATTTTATTTTCGTATATCTATAATATTTTCTTGCGAAAAAAAGACAAAATGCAAAAACAAAGCTGAAGAAAATTTTGAATTTTCTCGCTCTAAATAAGATTTGAATCTTTATCGGATAAAATAACTCAGAATTTTTAATTTTATAGAAGCTAAGCAATCGCTGATATATGATACATATTTACTCATTCTTATATAACAGAAATCGTGCTATAAATGTGCTTCAGCGGAGTTACTTGAGTCAGTTGGAAGATGTTTAAAAGCAAAAGATATATGTATATTGAGGTTTATATAATGCGGCTGTGAATTAGTTAATACTCTTTCTCTGATTAAGTTAACAAAGTATATGCATAAGCCATATATTTTTGAGTTGTTTCTCAAATGATAAAATAACATTTCACTGACTTTAAAAAATGTAAAAATTATAAAAAAAAAGAAAAAAACTTAAACAAAAATAACTATAAACTTTTCCTTTTTAGTTTCTCCAATTATATTTCTACGCTGTAAAAACTTTGTGCTTTTCTAGTATGTGGAAAAGGCTGCACATAGTTTTCATATGCTGATCTCCAACATGGCCAAGCAGGAGCTCAACTTTCCCTCTCTCTGTGTGTGTGTGTGTGTGCGTATACAAAATTCATTTGTGCAAACAACAACGATAAAAACATCTTCAAGTCGAAGGATGTGCAGAAACTTTTTTTGCTCACTCATTCATAAGTTTTTAATTAAATTGCCGTCACATATTTTTCTGGGCTCATGCAAAGTCGCTTTTGATGACGGTCTCCGAAACGGGCTTAACTGACAGCACAACACTTTATGAAATACTCTCCTCTTTTGTGTACAACTATTTTATTGGATTTTTGCTAATTAGGCCATATTCGAGTGCGCATTTAAACCACATTTTGAATTGGTTTTAATAATCTATTAGTTGAATTTAATTTTATACCTGAGGCTAATGTCGAAAGAGAGAGAGGGAGAGGAAGAGAGAGTGAGAGAGAATTAAGTACTGAAATCTAAATGCAGTTGCAAGTATTTTACTCTGAAATACTCTAACCATTGTGCATGGCCCTTTAAGAATGTATTTCATTGTAAATAGAGGGAATAAAAAAGACAATTAAGCTTAACTTTTTAAAACCCTTAAATATACTCAAGTCGCCGACTATGAAATACTCTTTCCTTTGTGCCTTGCCCATTAAAATTGGTATTTATATACATGTGAATTTTGGAACCGTGAACTAAGCTTTGCTTAGACTTAATTTTTATTAATCATATCATCTCAAACATGCTCTAAAGTGTTTAGCTTTATCTCTCTCGGTATTCATCCACTGCATTAATGTTTATAAAACACGCTAAATTTATTTTAAAATAACCAATATACACTAAAAGTCTAGCACTAATTTAAAACTATATACTGCTTGAGATGGCGTTCGGCAAGTACTTCGTTGATGTCGTCTTCGTCGCGTCTGGCTGGCAACATCTTCTTCTTCACTTCGTCCATGTGCTTTCGCATTGTGGCCACTTTGAACGCGCAGTTCTTGACCGGCTTGAGCAGGGGCTGCGAGATCAGCTTCAGGTCCTTGAGCCGCAGCAGCCGGCGGCAGAGCAGCTCCAGGGGCGCCTCCATGTTCCAGGCAGCGCGTGACGACAGCTCGCAGTAGTCGACGTTGAGCTGCTGGCGGAACAGCAGCGCCGGTCTCATGCGCTCCAGCTCCGCCTTGTTGCCGCACACGACCACCGGCAGCTGCTTGCCGCAAATGTTCGCCAGCTGGCGCTGCCAATGCGCCACACTGGCCGCCGAGCTGGCCGAGCTCAGGTCGAACATGATGATGGCACACCGGGCAAAGAAGAAGTAGCCATTGTGCAGTCCGCCATGCTGCGGATCGCCAGCCACGTCCCACATCTCCAGGGCGACGCTCTTGTAGTTCGTCTCCAGCGGCAGCGTGTGCACATTCAGTCCATATGTGGGCACGTGCTGCTCCTCGAACTGGCCCGTTGCATGACGGCGCAGAAATGTGGACTTGCCTACGCCGGAATCGCCCAGGATGAGGCACTTGTAGGTGTCCATGCAAATGTGTGTGTGTAAAACGGAATATATAAATATGTGAATCAGCTAATGTAGATCCAAAGTCTAAAGCTAACTTTGATTGGGGGTTTTCTGTATAATATATAACATAACTATAATAGAGATTAGTAAATATTGTTATATTCCCAATTCGACGGACCCATTTCTTTTTTTAAATCAATAAAAAATACAATTTGTCTGATGTTGTCGATAATAATCATATTATTTGGTTCAAGTAGACTGCTGACAGCACTCTTTGAATATGATATCTCGCAAATGCCACCTTGACCCCATACGGTGTATAGTGCCCGTCCCTGCTAGATGGGTCACTCGAATATGGAGAACCCTGTATATACATATTGCAATGTTTCCTTTGTGAAACCTCCCCCGATAGAACTCTCCTGCGAGTGATCTCACTGGAATTCAGTTCGGCTTTCTGTAGAGTGAATTTAGAGTATTCAACCAGTCAGCTATGCTGCATTACAATAACAAATCTACCTAATAACTTTCCGGCATAAAGTACACCCAAAACCCTACTTCAACTCATTGATAGAGGTTGTCTCTGTTGTCGCCCATTTAATAATGTAAATAGTTTTGCTTCAGTTGTTGTTGATTTCTCGAGTGTTTTGATAAACATTCGTTTTGCTCAGTTGAATAGGAATTTGGAGCGAGAGGGGCGAATGGGGCGAATGGGGCGAGTGGAGCGCACTCAGACGAGCGAGCTAGTTAAATATTTGTAATTGCACGCGATGCTTACACGAAATGAGGAAAAACAAATTCAATTGGCCAACTTGGTGACGCTGGCAACGCTGACTACGAATACTTTGGCCAACAAGAATAACAACAACAACAACCAGCCAGCAATGAAAATAAACGTGTAACTGTTATTAGCACCTAAAACATAGCAACTGCCTAGTCAGCCAACCCCAACCCCCACCCATCCCCCACCCTATCAAATGAGGCGTTAATTGTATTTACACAGCAGTTATGAGGGCAATTTAAATGCACATTAAACCGCAAGACAGCTCGTTAATTCATTCGCAACTTCTGCTTGCTGGGCAGCTTATCCATCATTGTTACAAATTAAGTGCCTGTCAATGTTTATAACAATCTAGCTAAGATCTGTCCACGGACACTGAAGTACAATAATAATAATAATAATAAAATGAACAATCCAAGATCTGCCAATTGTCCTCAAAGTATAAATAAATGTATGAATATAAATATTTGTGCTAGAAATACTTAAGTCATTTTGAATACTCAAGAATCATAAACAAATATATCGAAAATTTGTATATTTTAACAACTAACATAGACTAAATTAAAAAATATTTAACGATATTTATCGATTGATGCAAATTTAAATAAACTTCTTAACCAATTTATGTAAGATTCAGAGAGCAATAAGAAAGCTGGAATGGTAAATGGATTGTTTCCGATTTAAACAATTTAATTTCATGATCACAAATAGCACAGTTAGGATAGTCAAGCGATATCTTTTTAGGCATTATTACGTGAGGCTGCTAGCAACTCAGAAATCTGAATGGACAAAACGCAACAAGACAAAGCCTATATTATATTACTATAATATAATATATATCTCTATATATATAATATGTTATATAATATATAATATGTTATCTCTCTTTCCTTCCTCCATCTGCACCTCAGTTCTATTTGAAGAGCTGTACGAAACAGTTTCTCAGCCACTTCTCCGTGTTTACCAACCACGACTACCCCTACAAGGGTATATGTTCATGAAGTGAAGTCCTTCCTTTTTTTTTTTTTGGCTGGTACTTTAACGATTTGGATTGGTATTTCAAATGGCCTAATTGAGCTGCCGTTGCCAGACAAATGTTACTCGGATTGACAGCGGGAAAACGCAACGCTTGACATGACATAGGAACTGCTCGAGCTGCTGGTGACTGCTAACTGCGGACAGCTGACTGCTGGCTCCTGGCTGCCTGTCTGCCTGGCTGCCTGACTGACTGGCTGGGATAACTGCCGACCAGGCGCGGGCACGGCTCTCTCTGCCCACTACCGGCTGCCGACTGCCGACTGCCGTTTGCTGTACCAGGGACTGTGGAGTCAGAGCCGAATTCATTCATCTACGGTTATGCGTTGGCGGCGCAATTGTCAATTCCATCAATCAGTAGGATTGACATTTGGGCTACCATTGCGCATAGGGAGAACTACTCTGGCTCTGGCTCTGGCTCTGGCTCCAGCTCTGATTCCAGCGCTGACTCTGGCTGGTTGTAATTGATGTTGAATAGCTACCGCCCGGAAGCACCTAAATGGATAAAGCATTACACCAGAGAGAGACGAAGAGAGAGAGAGAGAAACTAAAAAAGAGTGGGAGAGCTAGAGTGAGAGGGAGAGTGAATTATATAGAGAGAGAGGCACACAAATTAGTAACATAACCGGATTTCGCATTTTCAAATGCAAAGTATTTTCATTTGGGGAGTTGGAAAATCCTTACCATCTACTTCCGTGGCCAGCATTCAGCCATTGAAAGCCATTTGACAAAAGCGAAAAGCCAAAAGAAAGGCAAGCCCAAACAAAGAAAAACAAGCAAGGCGAATAACGAGGAATGAAATAATATAAGCCAGACTCACATACAAAAACGAAAAAGAGGAAGAAAATGAAAAAACGTATGGCCAAAATGGATAAGCCAACCCGCCCTTCTGGGTAATCGAGGTGGCTTGGGAGGTGGGAGCATAGCAAATGGCATTACTTTTCAGCTTCTCCACTTTCCGACGGCCTTCATCGCACATCCTTTTGGGCTGGCGTTGGGCTGGGAAAAGGCGGGGAGTGGGTGGCCCGGGCCTGGCAGGCCAGCGCCGCGCTTAAATAAAATTTGTTGATTTTATTGAAAAGTGATGATGTGTCAAATTTTTTATCGCATTACCAGCGCGTAGTAGCTCTTATTTTGCTTTTAACCTTGTCATTTGCATAAAATTCGCATTGAATAGACACATTAGCATTTTTAATGGCTCGCTGCCCGCTCAAAGTCTCCACTAAGAGGCGGGCGGACGGGGTCGGTCTGTGGGTCTATGGTCATCGCCAGTCACGCCGCACGCCTCCAAAAATTTATCAATGCCAAACACGTTTGGGGTTGAAGGTTGTCAAAAAAAGGAATAAAACAACAAAAAACCATAAGAAAGCCATTGAAGAGACGCATTCACTGAAGTGACAAGTGAGCAATATTTCCAGAGCACTCCAGCGGGAGGCAAGGGCTCAGAGCACAGATTGCAAAGACAAATTGAGCAGCTTAATGCATGTCAAATTGTCAATTGCTTACGATCTATGCTGCACGCTTTTGAGTTAGTTGAATGAATTCTCTGCAAACATATTGAATGTGTTTTACGATAACTGATTAACAATTTGGTGAATTTATTTTATTTATTTATTTTTTATTGATTTATTTTATTTATTTATTTATAAATATTTATATATGTATATATTTATAATACTATTCTGACCATATATCAAAACAAAATTGATATAAATATTAGGCACATTCACATTTTAAAAAGGAGTTTTAAAGAGCTTTCGAAGAGCTGTTTACTTACATAAATTAATTACAGAAAATTCATGCTCAGCCCAGCAACCTCCACTACAACTAGCATTTGAATTTAAGAGCGGCAGATGTAGTTGTTCCAGTTGAGTGAAAAAGTTCGTATTGTGAACACGGCAATCTTCCAGTCGTCCCTGCTCTCTCTCTCTCTCTCTCTCTCTCTCTATTCCACAAATATGTGCAAGCAATTCCACTTGAATACAACTACTCCCTCCCTCACATCAGGCGCCTGCCGAGGTTAACAGACAAAATGACTTTTTGCATTAGACAAGGCGAGCATGCTAATGACTCTCTTGCTTCTTTTATTAACTCTCTCGTTCATTTCTCTTACATACAATTCAAATGCTTTAACAGCAAGCTTCGTTCGCTCTCAGAGCGCGTCGACTTGATCGTGCCGACGAAGCCGACGAGGGCGAAGCTCGAGAAACGAGCTTTTATGCTCGGGCGTCGACTTCTCTGCTATTTATATACATGTATGGCGAAAAGCACACACAATCTCGCTGCTCGCATTTGATCTTTATACAGCAAAGAAAGTATAAATACATATGTATATGTGCGTCGACTTCTCTGCTATTTCTATATTTGTAAATACATACAAATATGTATGGCGAAAAGCGCAGACAGTCTCACTGCTCGCATTTGATCTCTATACGACAAAGAAAGTATAAATACATATTACATGTATGTATGTATATTCACTAGTCCCCAGAATATGTCAGCTCAGGTCAACTCTTGCCATAAAGCACTGCCTGGCTGCCTAAGTGTTTAGCTATTCCATTTGTTTTGCAATCTCTGAAGTCTTTCTGTAGAATGTGGCCATAACATGCTCCCCGGACGTCCACTAATCCGCAGAGTGAGGTTTTATTCGTTCTGGTCCCGTTTTGCGCAGATGTAAAGCAATGTCTTTGCATTAGAGCGCATCTAGGCCATAAATAACATGACGTTTCATTAGGCGCTGAAAATGAAAAGCTACGATCACCTGGGCAGCACACCTGGCCAGCCGGCACGAAGGACCAACTGGTGGCTGCTGCTGCTGCTGCTGCTTCTACTGCTGGCAGCTGTCGGCGCAGGTGTTTTAATCACAGGAACACGGCGCATTTGTGCCCGGTAGTTGGTTGCCACACATAAATTTTCATTTCCATTTTCATGGCTCAACGCACAAAACGCAGGCAGGCAGCAGGCAGCAGGCAGCAGGCTGGCGCTGGCAGGACGACTAGGGCGACGTTTTGCCATTTGCCTTTGTCGCTTTTTATTGCCTGCACTTCATTTGTTGACGCTATTTCGCTGGCGAGTGCTCATAAACTGGCTCCAGTCTCCAGGCCGAGGTCCCTTTTTGGGTTGATGAGCTAACCGCAAAAAGTTAATTAGAATTAATGCGTTGGGCGTTACCAAAAGGCACCCAAGCACACACAAACAGGTCAAATCGCATTTAACTGCAGCACAGGCACAACAGAAACAACAACAACAACGACAACAATAACAACTGTAACTGTGCCGTTGCCCATTAATATTTCCACACGTTACAGAGGAGGCAACAGCAGCAGCCTCCATTTGCCATTCGCCAGTCGCCATTCGCCATTCGCCATTCGCCATTTGGCCAAAATGACGCACAATAATCATTTCAATATATGCCACGAGTGGAGATCACGTACTCGGGACACTTTAGAACAAATACGCGTATCAAAATGTAACATCACACCAGACGGCATCAGCCTGTAGCCCACAACAAGGGCAGACCCAAACACAGGCGAGGCTACGGCAGGCGCAGTCACGAAATGGCCAGAGCCATAGAAGCCACAGCAAATAGAAGACGTAATGAAGAGGAAAAGGCAGCACCAACCCAGTAGGAGCTGACGGGCTTGGCAAATAATTTATATTTTTGCTTAAGGCAGCCCTTTGATACCCTGTAAAGTTCGAGCAGAATTTTGATATACTAAACCTTTTCTCAAGTATAACATATGACATTATCTATTGCCAAACCGTGGTTTCTCTTCTTCTTCTGCTGAGATGTATCTCATGAAAATTAAATCTATATAATGCATTCATTAATAGCTCAGTTAGCTATATAATTTGGAAAGTTATAAAGACATCAGCAATTTATAATAATTAAGTTCTATAATTTCTTTAGCAAACTTTATCTTTTTTTAAATAAACACCAGAAGTTTGTTTATTAAGTTCCAAAAAGCCAAGACATAATCATTCTAAGAGCAGCTGAAATGTCTGATATTTGTATGAAATTTTACAAAATTATATATTAACAATATAATTTTATATTTAAAATCATAAAAATATTTTAGGAAATTAATTTGTATATATTTCAAAGCATACCAAATCGTTGAACTAAAGTTTAAGCCCTTCAATTCTATTCACCCAAATGTAAACATCTTTAAAATAGTTTGCATACAATACTGCTGCCAGAAACACATCTGTGAGCAGTATTAAGTTACGCAATCAGCTACGCCGGCTAAATGACACACACACACACACACAAAGGCACACAGCGAAGCACACAGAGCCACGCACAGCCACAGAGACAAAGCAAATACACAGAAACAACAGAAAAGTTTTACTTGCAGGACAACGTAGAACATGAAAAAAAAAAAACAATCAACAAAAAAAATAAATAAATAAATAAAAATAATAAGAAACAAGAAAAAACAAAACTCATCAGACAAAATGGAGGTCGCCACGGGTGCAGTAAACGTGGCTAATGAATGCTTTTGGTCCCAGCGCTGATGGCAGCTCTGTGTTTAATTTAATAACACACGCACACAACAGACACACAACAGACACACACAC
The DNA here is from genome assembly GCA_037075325.1 of Drosophila mayaguana. Lineage (NCBI taxonomy): Eukaryota > Metazoa > Arthropoda > Insecta > Diptera > Drosophilidae > Drosophila > Drosophila mayaguana. The sequence continues at coordinate 8,571,633 of JBAMCG010000068.1, read as the reverse complement.
ACACAGCCATACGCAAACACACAGTCAACATATGCTCATCTCTGTCTGTGTGCGTTTATAAGTATATTGAACAAATAAATTTCGAAATGTTGACAACATTTTGCTGTTTGTTCATAAACGAGGCCATCGTCACCTGTGGGAGCAGCACACGTGCCCACCACATGCACAAAACCAACCACAACACACACAGAGAGAGCGGCAGAGGGGGAGAGAGAGAGAGGGACAGACCTACAGATAGAGTGCGAGACCTATCCCGAGCGTAGCCCACATTGAAGTCCATGTTCTACGCTCAGGCTCACGTCAAACAGAGCCCCGCAATAAAAAACTTGAAGCCACAGCCATCAGGCGGAGTAACATCCACTAGGGGACCAGACGCATATAAAAAAGTAAACTTTTATAATAGCCACACATAGTTGTACCATGCTGCACGGTCTATATGGTATGCAAGCGTACAGTCCTATGTACCATCGACTGTAACTGTCCTCTTTAATCCGTAAAACTTTCACGCAATTTGCTCAAGGTCTATGAAATACACGCACAACCATAAAAACCAAGTCTTTAAAATGAATGGCCAATAATCCTGAAGTACGTACAGTACTATAAGTATTCGTCAAAGAATAAAATCGATGTTATAAGGCTTTTCTTTAAAGGCAAATCAGTTGAACAATCATATATAATCATTTACCTACATAGATATATGGTTTTCGATATTATTTTTGAGTACGTATCGGGTTAAATTTACTAAATTGAATTTATTAATTTATATATTATTTTTTTTTAATATTTGTATTAATTTTTAATACCATTCAATTCTAAATATATGCTCAAATTATCTTGAATTTTCCGTTTATTATTTTTCAACAATTTTATAGCATACTTTTTTGGGCCAAAAATAATGTGAATGAAAACAAGGTGAAAATCCGACGGATTTGAGCCAAGAGTGGTAACTCTTGTTTTCTTTTAATTAAGAATTTATGCATTAACTAAAAATATTGCCATAAATAATGCTATATTACCAAATTATTTTTTTTTTATTTATTTAATCAAAATCAGTTTTTTTGCTTCATAAACTTTTCATTTGGCCTATCAATATCTTATGCATTTTTAAACAACAAAACGCTAAAGACTCAAATGCTGATCGAAAATATCAATAAACAACGAAAACTTGATGCCTTTTCACTTATACAAATAATCTATAAAGTTTTCTTTTATGATGTCGGGCGGCATTTAAGCCAGTGAGTGAATGAATGATTATTTAATGCCTGTATACTTATTATTGGGCAATTTTTAGCATTTATATGACATAGTTATGTGCAAGCATTTATATAGCTGTTCGCTCAACTGTGTCGAAGCTTTATGGAGCATATAAAATCGTTGGCTTCCAATCAATTGCCAAGTCATTTATTACAAATTTTAAGTGCACTTCTAATGGTAATAAAAATTAAGACTCTGCTAAACAAAAACGAAAAAAAAAGAAATGAGAAAATGGAAAAGCCAACTTCTTATCGGCTGAGGCCAAGCACAGTTAACAGACGCGCTTGGCTGACTCTAACTCAAAGCAGGAGGCGGGCTTTCAGGAAAAAAGCCAATCATTGCAGGCCCCGGCAGAAATTGCTGCCCTCAACTCCGGCTGCTACAGCTCAGCGTAGTCGTAGGTAATGTCGCTTCATATTTCAACGTCACTCGCATCGTCATCATTTTTGTGCGGACAAAGGGGATGCGGGAGGGGGACGACAGACGGAAGACGGGAAGGTGAAGGGGTCTGAGCGATGACATCAACAGTTCTGCATAAATTTGCACCCGATAAAAATTTCAAATGTTTTCATCAAATCATTTTTTTCTTCTTCTTTTCGTTTTGGTGGCGCAACAGTCGAGTCGACTCGGTATACGGAGCTCGGGCGAACCATCCATCATTAATGGCGCGCCTGCTAGCGAAGGAGTTGAGAGGCAATTGTAGTATGGGGGCGTGGCTGGCTGACGACTTGGCATTACTTTTTAATGACTTTGACTTGCTGCAGCCAAATGCGTTTGCGTCTGAGTCTGCGTCGGTGTCTGCCTTTACCTTTGCCGGGTTTGATGTCGCAATTCGGCAACTTTTTTATTATATTTTTATTTTATGCGGACTTTGTTCTTTTTAACTATCCGATCGAAATTTGTTGTTTCATTTTGTTGGCGATTGATTTAATGCAGCATTTGGCGTTTCAATTAAAGTGGAGTACGCAGCATTTTCATCGTCTTCTTCTCTTTGCATAGAAACAGTAAAGGGTCTGGGGGAGGGTAGTGGGGGAGCACTTGGAGCTTCTACTGATGGCTGCCAATATGCGCATCATATTTTCACAGCGAAATATTTTCCGCTCATAAAGGAAAATTGACTGCGAAAATTGTTTTACTGCAGCTACTGAAGCGCTCACATTGCAGAAGCCTCATCCTCCCCCGCCTCTCACTCTCTTACTCTCACACTGTCTTACTCACCACCCCCCCATTTATTTTGTTGTGGTTGTACGGGTGTGTGTATGCGTGTGTTGTAATTTGTTTGCCCCTTTTTTGCGTATGCATTTTTATGTTTTTATGCGTTATTTTGCATGCATCAGCGCGTTATTAAATTCCACTGTGCCAAGCCGCAAACAAAAAGCCAGCGAAACTCTGCAGATTGTCGGCGAGTCGCCAACGCAATCGAATCCCAACCAGCCAGCGCCCTCCCCCTCAAACTCTGTTCTGTTGCCTGCCCCCACCCCTTGCCGACACCCAAAAGCGTCTTATTTAACCCGCCACCCACGCATAAAAACTGAACGTAAATTCATACCACTCCCCATGCACTCAAACACACACGCTTTGTACGCACTCACGCACACATACACACACACAGACACACAGACACACACAAGCTTATCAAATCTGGCACATTGTTCCCCGCATCATCTGGAAGCTGCACCGTTGGTGTCTCTTGTTATTTTTAGTATGCCCCAAATACAGGATTCCCGTATATTTTGATACTTTTTAATAAATATAAAAAAAAGTTTATTATTTTTTCATATTTTTAATATTTGTGTGCATTATGCTTATAAATAAAATATGTTTATTATTTTCTCAACAAATTTGGCTTTCCAATCTCTTGCAATGTTAACTTAACAGAGTCTGTTAATGTAACGCTCCGCCACCTATTGTCAACAGCTCTAAGTAAACTGTTATAATGTTAACCGTTAGCACAGTTCTGGAGTTAACCGATAGCGGGGAGGCTGAAAATGTCGTTTTAACATTATCATTTATATGTCAGCTAAAAATAAGTTAACATCAAAATAATAAATAAAAAAAATGTAAGAAGTAAATACAAAATTTATATAAGCCGATTACAGACAAGCTGTAATAGAGTTAGCTTAATTTAAATTTATATACAAAAACAAAAGAACACACAAATTTTATTCTACTTCAGCAAATATTAAATATTGAAAGTACTTTAATTATATTTTTATACGCATATGTACTGAATACTAATTACTAATATATTTCACTATATATAAAAAATTGTATATCTATAATTGTTATAAAAAACAACCCATGCCATAAATAAGGGACTTTGCTCGGATTAATTTGCAAACTAAATTTGAAAAAACAAGAAAGACAAAAAAATAAAACATCAAAACTTTTTGCACAAACATTTGCGTTTATTCAAATTAAAGCATAACAAAATAAACAACATTTGATAAAAAAAACCGTGGCATGGCGTGTTTCAGCACTTGTAATAAAATTTTTTTTTTAAATGTATAGAACACTGTTTTTTAATGCCGATTTAATGGCAGCTCACCTTTAAACTTACTCAGCAGAATTTACAATAAATACAAATTTCACTCAACCTCCGTATCGGAGCCAACGCAATGCAATTCATCATTCAACTGAAAGCCAGGTGAGAGCGTAGGTGGAGAGTGTATTGATGAGAGGGCGGGTGGGTGTGGCGCGCGCTATAGAATCGCCAAACGTCCCATTAACAGAATTCAATGCACAAAAACTCACGAGCTGCCAGCTGAAGCCAAAAAGCGAATGTCAACACTATCAATCATTGCTTTGACAGTTTGAGTGCTTGTTTTAGTATTTGTGCTTTTGATTATGTGACGTGCACAGACACACACACACACACACACACGCGAGTGTATAGACATGCGGGCCACACACACACACACACATGCACACACGTACACATGCACACACATATATGTGAAGCGCATCAATTGATACACTTACAACAAATTGTTTGTACTGAAACACGTGGGCGGGCATTTGACGCTGGGCATGGGGCGGGGCGTTTGATTGATGGAGGCAGCCTCGACCTGAGCTGTTTTAAATGAACAAATTGAATGTGCGCACATGTGTGCAAATGATTATTGAAATTTAAGAGCGTTCTTCACCATCTGCCTATGTAAAAGGGGATTTAATTATCCCTCTTAGAGCTCTGCTTGCAGCCTGTGTTCAATTATGTCTAGCATAAGTTATCAAAGCCAAAGGCAAAGGCTGCCAGAGTCGACCAAGGTGGTTGGCCTCTTACTTCAAAGAGTCCTAAAATATGCCCTTAGTGAAATAGGCTGGCTGAAATAGCTGGCAGTTGGCACTGGAGTTTGGGGCGTTAGCTGAGAGAAATTCTTTTGGGTAAATATTTTGGATAGTGGGAAAGAATTTCGAAATGAAATTGTTATGACTTGTAAAGAAAATATTTATCTGAAATAAATTTCAAGTATAGAACTTTAAAATAATTTAATAAATTTTAAATAACTTGGAAAGAAAATATTATATAAATAAATAAAATAAAACTGTCATATTTGCATCCGACATGCGCCATTCACATTTCAAGCAGGAAGCAAAAGTCTGTAGTTAATCTGTTAACTATAATAAATTTAATATATTAACAATAAGAAACAGGAAACTAGAAACCATTTAACGAAAAACAATTTAAAGATTTGCAATTAACTAATCCAAGAACCAAAACCAGAAATCCACTAATGCTTGGCATTTCCGCCAAACTGATACTTAAAGGGATTGGGTCGAGCACGAAATGTGGCCAATTGGCGTTGCTTTTGGAATGCTTCCTCCTCGCGCTGCTTGCGCTGCTCCTCCAGCTGCCGACGCTTGGTCTCCTGCGCCTGAAGCGACTGAGCATTGAAGATTTTGCGCTGCTCGGCGCGCAGTTCCGTGGACAGACGGAACGGCTTTACCTCCAGCTGCACCGGAGCATTAGCCGGCTTTAATGGCGCCGGCTTAAATTTAGGCATCGGCTTCGACTTTGGACACATATTGAGTTTCTGCAGCTGCTCCTGCTCGCGCTGCATCTGCTCGATTTTCTGCTTGCGCTTGAGCAACATCTGCCGCGACGTATTCAGAACATTGGGCGTGACCGCACAGGTGATGCGATGCACGATAGGCCTGTTGGCCAGTTGACGATGGACCCGGCTAAAGTTGGGCATTGGACGGCTGCGGAACTGGCGCTTAGCGCGCTCCTCCTCGAGGTGCTGCAGCCGTAGCTGCTGCTTCTTGCGCTCGTAGATGTCCTTGAAGTGATAGGCCTGCGGCGGAGGGCACTCCCCGGCAGTCATGCCCTTCTCCACGGCCTTCTGCCAGCTCGGCTCGACGGCCTTCAGCAGATTCTCGAGCACAGCCACCTGCTTCTGTGCGTTCTCGAAGACAATGCTCTTACGGCGCTGTACCTGCTCCAGATCCTGGTCCAGCTGAGACTGCTTCAGCGTTTTCTCGCCGTCCTCGAACGACAGGTTATCCCCATTCTGATTCTCCTGCTCCTGCAAGTTCATTTGGTCTAATAGCTCCTCCGTTGACTCCAAAGCAAATTCGCTACAGTTGTCCTCAAATTTCGATTCCGACATTTTCCTTGAAATGTGCTTGCTCTCGCTCAGATTCTAAAACGATTGTGAATACTTCTCCTGCTGCTGCTTCGCATCTCATCTGCTGCTCATTAACAGCCTACTCTGAGCCGAGAGGTCATGAAATTTGTGTATTGGGGCATTAGTGAAAACTTCATTTGAATTATTCAGCCAGGCACACGGCATATATATGTATATACATATATACTTAAGTATATATATATATATAAGTAAATATACATATATGTATATAGATTGTCTTGGCTACCCACCAAGCTTGAATTTCTTCTACTGCTCGCTCTTTCTCTTTCTTTTGCTCTCTGCTTTTCTACAATTGCATACGTCGCATTTGCTTTGCGCCGTCCGTTTCCTGACGTCTGTCCAGCTGTCCAGCTGTCTGTCCCGGTCGGTCCGCTGTCCGTTACGGTACGTCTATGTGGTGTCAATTTGATTGCAAAGCTAATTCAAATAATCTCATCATACACAATCTAGCTGTCTATTCACCTGCCCAACAGCCCAGCTAGAAGCCAACTTGTGCCCACACACACGCACACACCCACACACACGCACACCCACACACACGCGCAAGTATTTGCATACATATATATTTTATAGATATATGTATGTATGTATAGCAGCATATTTCCGGGCACCGTCAGACAATTTCAATTTTCAGCAGCTGATTAAAATTTTATTTTAAAGCTGTTGTAAATGCGAATCAAGTTGAAATTTATTGAAAAATTAAATTGATTTAAATTGTTTTAAAATACTTTAAAGAACTACAGCTCGTGCGTAATTATTATGAATAATAAAAGTAATATTAAAACTGTAAAATACTGAAGAGCTTTATTCTTGCATAGAACTCGTAGTATTTATATAGAACAGTTTTCGGAACAAATTAGTAATAGTAGTAGAATAGAAATAAATAGTAGTTGTAGTAAATAATATAACAAAATATCAATGATCAATATCAATAACACTAGCAGTAGCATAGTAGAATTATTATAATCGAAAAAGGTCTTTGTAGTAGAAAAAGTAGTTTTATTAAATAGTACATGTAGTTAATGGCACAAGCAATATATAGTAGTAGTACCTAGAAGTATTGGTAGAAAAAATACCTAAAATTATAATTGTTAAATAGAAAAAGTAATAGTAGTAGTATGTTTAAATAGTAGTATTAATAGTGATTAGTGAGTAGTAGTGGTAGTAGATTGTAATGGTAAATAGTAATAGAAAAGCAAATATTAATAGTAGGAAAAAGTCGTAGTTGTTGATAACTAGAGCACTTTTAGTAAGTAGATGTAGAAATATATAGAAGTAGTGGTAGATAGTGATGGAAAATAGTAGTAGAAATAAATAGTTTTAGTCAACATTAATAATAGAAAATAGTAGTAGTTGCAGAAGAATATAGTAGTAGTAGTAGTAGATTGTAATGGTAAATAGTAGTATAAAAGCAAATATTAATAATAGAAAATAGTAGTAGTTCTTGATAACTAGAGAACTGTTAGAGAATAGATGTAGAAATATAAAGTAGTAGTAATAAATAGTAATGGTAAATAGTAGTAGAAATAAATAGTTTTAGTCAACATTAATAATAGAAAACAGTAGTAATTGTGGGTAGCAAGAGTTTAATAACAAATAGTATTAGCAGTAGAAAAAGTAGTAGTAGAGGAAGTACTACACACAGTAGAGTAATTGGTCCCAGCAAATAGTAGTAGCATTGGTAGTAGTAAATGCAATCAAGTAATAGCTGTAATCAATTGTCGGCTTAGTAGGCAGCCACTGTAGGTAGTATTAGGGGTAATTCCTCATTTAATGCTTTCCTCTTTAATCTCTAATGGCAAAGTGTGCAAATTCGTTAATCTAGCTCATTTCGCTGATTAGGGAAACACACTCGCACAATAAGTCAGCAAGCACGCAGGTGGCATGCCACAAGTTGCAAATCAAGCCGACAAGCTACATACAAATGCACTTGATTAGCACTATGTAAATGTGTGTGAGTGTGTGTGTCAGTAACATGTGTAGGGAGTATATGTCTTAATAGAAGACTCGTATCTCTGACTGAACGCTTGTTGATAACTTTTTAAAAGCACTCGTCGCCCTCACGCCGCTGCCCCTGGCACGCCCATTTCTACACATGCTCGACAGATTAACAACGTTGCTTACAAAATAAAACTTTGGCTTGTAGTCGAACTTATCTCTGATAGCCATTAGTAAGGCCGCAAAGTTAACAATGAACAGACGAGGGCCACAGCCAGCAGTAGAAACTTGGTCACTGATAAACGTGCTTCACAAACAGAACCTTTACCGGGGAAGCGGCTGGGGATGGTGCTGGAGCCGGGACAGAGGCTGTGGCAGAAGCAAAAGTTATCCCAAAAAACTTGCCGCAAAACAAGTGGAAAAACTCTTTTCCTATCTGCGATAATTGCTTCTTAGCCGGAGAAATGTTTTCGCATGGAGAAATCCCTCAACCTCGATCTCTATAAGTTCGTATGTTTAAAACAAAGCGCGCCTCTTGATTAGTTTGCGAGTGTAGCTGAAGGGTCCTGGATGAGGGAGGGAGAGGGCTGGCAGTGTTCACCCGCTCTATGATTATCCCCAGCAGTTTTGCAATTAGTGGACGCATTTAAAAGAGATTTTCCTGATTAGGAATCAAACGGCATTCGCAGCTTTCAACCTGATTGAAAAGTCAGCAGAATGAAGCCCGAAAACATTTGAACAGCAGCCGCTGCTCAGATCCAAACAGATATATGAGACACCCACACACACTCACACATGACAGCAATGGGGTTGCAGGAGGCTGAGCTCCGTTGGTTACGCTCAACAGCGAAAAAAAATAAACAGCCATAAAATGCTACGAGTTTTGCTTCCCTGCATTCTTCTCGAATCATTTAACCCGAGCGCAATTCTCATAAAACGAAATTATTAAAATTGTTGATTCCAGCGCCAAGCGCCAGATGTTCCCTATACATATGCACATGTGCATACATGTGTGTATGTGCATATACATACATGTGCGCGCGTGTGTGTGTGTGTGTGTGTGCTTAAAGTGTTTAGTTCAAACATTCTGAATCGCTTTATTATGGCGGCTGTTGGAGTTGAAAATTTCAAATAACTTAGCAAATGCTTACAGATTCATTAGGCCCGCAGCAGTAATTTAAATGTCTGTTAAAAATAGTTGAATTTCTATTATTGATTATGCTGTAAGAAATTTAATATATATTTATGTGAATATTTTTGCCTTGCGCAGAGATTGGAATGCTACTGAATATGATCGACTATTTTATTTAATTATTAGAGATTAGAATTAATCTAAAATTTAAACTAGCTTTAAAATAAAATACTGGCAGCTGGGGACTATTATTTATTGTAGAGCTAGAATCAGCTTCATCAGCTACATCTAATTTGCTTCTCTTGTGCGTAATATATATGTATATATATGAATTTAAGGATTTACAATCTACAATTTACAAATATGCTGTCTGTACTCGAAGAAAATCAGACTATTCAAAGACTTTATTCATATTACTCACTCTCAACTGCAGCAATCAAATATTTATTAATTACAGGGTACCTGCAAGTAAGTCATTTCAGAGTCAAAAAGATCTTACCTGCTACAAGCAAGCAATTGCACGAAATGTAACAAAAACTTAATCGAAAATTCTTATTGAATTTTGTGTGTAGTAAATGTAATTTTATTCTCAAAGACTTCTTCTCACCCATATATATACACATGCCTATTCTTACATTGTAAATGATTGCGGTAAAAAACTTTGCCACAAAAAAAAATAAAATAAAATAAAATAAAATAAAATAAACGCAAAGTTAACTGAAAATCGCAAAAATGAATCTAAAAATCGCAATTGCTTACAATTGGAACAGAAAATGCATTATGAACGCATAATCAATCAACTTTGAGTGTTATTAAAAGTCATTCGTGTGGTTAGTGACATTTTAATACAATGTACGAAAATTGCAAATGAGTATATTGGGACTGTTAATAATAAAATAACTTTTAGTAAATCAAATTGAATATCCGTTATGGACTGGATATTATTTATATATGCTTCAGTAGAACTGTTCAATTGAAGCCCTCTTCTAGGTGTTGATAATAGTGTTGGTAAATGCATTCATTAATATGCGAATGCGATTCGAACTGCGAACGTATACACTGTCAATCATAATTATTGATTCTCCATTAGTGACTCGCTTGTAATTTATGCATGACAACAACAAGTTTGTCGTGTTGAAAGGCGATAAAAAATCAATTTAAGTGTCGGACAGTGCCATAAATTTTGCTTTATACATCACCAGATAGAGGTAGACAATACTATAAATGAATGAAAAAATTCGGGGGAAATTGAGAGTGAGATGACGACGAAATGTGAATACACTATAACAAATTATTGTAATGAATCTATATTTGATTATATTATATTATAATATATTATATTGTCATATATTTTATGTGCATACGTGATTTGAGGCTAGGAACAAACTATTTAATATATTCTTTGCAATAAGCGGTAAATGCTATATTATCTGTTATATATGTAATTTATATTATAAATAATAGTTTTTTTAATATTTAATTTTTTTTTTAAATCTAAAAAATTGTTTTTTTTTTTTTTTTTTAAATTAAATCAAGTACTGCTTAGGTCCTAATTTTTTATTTCCAAGGAGAAATACATTTTTTTTATAATGTTCTAATATAATTTATTATTGAATAATAATTAGTTTTATTGGAGGTAGAATCCATATTATTTCTATATATAATATATATTATACAGACTTAGCCCTCAATAGTATACATAACTTACATACATACATATGTAATCCAAGAAAATATTACCAGGTTGGTATTTCAACTTAAAAAGACCACAAGGAGAAACAAGGAGAAACAAATATTGAAAAATAGAAATGGAAATCGTGTTAGGCTGCCATTAGGCTGAAACTTTGGCATTCGTCTGTCATTTGCCATCAATATTTATGACATTGCTTCGCTTTTATTATTTGGCAATTAATAATTTGTGTGGGTTGAAATGAAATTTCAATTTAATTTACGACAATGTTCGGTTGGAGCAAGGGAAAGCTAAAAGTCAAATGCCTGGCGAAATGCATTTTCTTGTCAAATGTCAAAAGCAGAAATGCAAGGGCCCGGCTTTGGCCAGTCAGTTGCAGGACTGCTGGAGTCCTATTTGGGAAGCCTCCTCTGAGTCCTCGGACTTCGTATGCAACAGCAGACCAATAAACAAAAGCATTAAACCCATAAAACAGGGACCATGGCACTCACGAGAATTAACACTACATTATTCACAATGCAATTTCGAAAAAAATGTTTCAACCCGAAACGGATGCGACTCGGTGAATGTGAATATGAGTGCGAGTGTGAGTGTGAGTGGCTCACATGGGTGCCTTACATTGCTTGCGGCCTGGAGGGAGGCGCACTGCTCTCTGCGGGCTACGCCGTGGGTGTGGGTGTGGGTGTGCGCGTGTGTGTGTGGCTGTGGGCGTGGCAGCTGCACCTTTCGCTGAACTTTTATTGTTTTTCATTTTTATTTTCATCTTCATTTCCATTTCGTTCTTTTTGTCTGGCAAAAATGTGAAAAATTAAAAATATTGTGCTATATGCGTGCATTTATATATGTATATACAAATTTCATTGTATTTTTTACCGGCGTTTGCTTTCATGCATATTTCCCACAACACATTTGGAGCCGAGCAGCGGCGCTTAAATCATCCAAAAAGCGGGAGCAGCAGGAAGCGCAGGACAGGGACAAGCCCGTTTGCAGTTAGTTCGCCACTGAAGTTGGGCTTAACCCATCAGCAGCAGGAGCAGCAGCAGCATCATAGCTCTGCCTGAGGTGCATCTGGAACCCAAATGCATCCCCGACTCCAGCCCTAGCACCCACCCCAACCAGCATCCAGTTCATCTACCAACCTATACCAAGCGTGTTGATTTATGTTCAGAGTTTGCGTTCATTTATCATTACACTTGAAAGCATTTCCGCTTTGTTCCTTTTATTATGTATATATGCTCATGCATAGATGACGGCAGAGCGCGGCAGCTGTAGAGGATGAGCAAAAAGGTAATACTTTTAATGCAAGCTATGTTTCATTTCCCGCTGATTGTTGTTGCTTTTTACTGCAGCTGCCAAATGGGCTGCTTATCATCAATGTAAGCGCTTGGCGCATCGCAACAAGTAAGCAGAAAGCTTAAATATTAATACTCCATTATATACGCTCACAATTGCATTTTGTATTAATTTTTATAAAATTAATGGCGAATATTTAAATATATGAAATTGCATGAAAGGAATATGAGATAAATCTACTTTTATTCAAAGAGTGTTACGATTCTTAATAATTATTTTTTCGCAACTTTTTATGTTATTAATAATATACAAATTTGTAAATGATAAATGATACTGATAAAAATATCTAAAGCGGATATTTATATTATGTTAGCAAATGCATTTTCATGTGCTAACAAAGAGTTCGAACTGTTCTTCAGATAGACAGCAAAAAATATAATTTTTTTCTGTTATTTGTTAGTTAAGCTCTATGAAATTGAATATATAACTAAATGCTATTAACTAAAATCAATAGCTTTACTACTAATGTTATTATATGGAATTTCCTTATAGCACATTGAAGGATTGTCGCCTGCTATTGAATTTCATTCAACCTGCATAGAAGCAGACTTAAAATCTCATAAAATCAAATCAAGTCCAAAACCACTTTCTATTTAAATTAAACCAATTTCGGCGCCATAATTTATGCATATTTAATTTAAATATTATGCAAGAAAAAAGAAAAATGAGACGAGAATGAAAATGCTGTCTGCTTAGAGATAATTCACATATTTGCTTTTAATTAAAGGCAACAATTTAACGCAATTCCGTAGGCAGACGAGAGAATTTATCATTGGTAAATTTAATGTGAGGAAAACATGAAAATTTCTAATATTCATAACTAATAAATTGCCTCTGGCATTTTTGATGCAGTTCTTGGTTACATTTTGGGCCAGGTGCAAAATTAATATACGTTATCTTTGCATAAGTTGTGTGCATGTGACAAATAATTCCCACTGATTTACAGCCATGCAGCAGGCAGCAGGAGGCATTTGGAACGTGGCTTGCAACATGATGCATGCAACTGCTGGGAACGCTCGGCAGGCTTAGGCAGACCCAAAATGCCAAATGCAGCTGCAATAGAATGCCCGCAGCCAGGCCTACCATACAGACAGAGACAGAAAGAGAAAGAGACAGAGTGAGTGAGAACCGGAGCCGGAAAATTCATGGCCAAATGCGATTACCGTAAAGATGAAAATTGAATTTATGTGTGTACGAAATGTATGCGGACGGGAGCCAAGGCAACACGTGGCTTTTGATTAGTTAATTAAAATGTCGGCTTATATTTGCGAAATGAACTCAGCATTTATTAATATGATATAACAACGTATGCACGCCATTGACAAACGTCTGCACTTAAATCACAAAGCTCGACACAGGTATTTAATTAGCTAATTGAATGGAGCAGGCTCGGGCCGTGCTGCAATAGTTGAATGACAATTTCACAGAAAACTCGGTGAATTTCGTTGTCTCATTTTGCATTTACATAATGCGCGTCGGTCTCTCCAATCTAAATTAAAATCAACGACCAGCTAGCATTTGCATTAATTAAGCTCATCCGCTTTCGCCCCAGAAAGTATTGATTGCGATCATTTCTTTTCACCGGCCAGCAGCCAAATGGACTTTTGCTATATCATATCAAAAGCTAAAAATGCAGCAGGAGAAACGACGAGAACAGGAGCTGCTGAGCGCTTGATGAAGCCAGCTGGACGTGCAGATATCCTAGGGAGACGGCTACACAGTTTGTGGCAAGATGTAAAATGATATAATATATAAAACAGTTATAATTCAAGTACATTTTTGAAAACTTTTATTGACATTTGTCCGTTTCGAATTTGAGATATATACCTATACATAGATATTTGGTATACCTGAATAATAAAATTTAAAAAAATTGTATAAAAACTAAAAATAAAATTTTTAAAATATTATTATTTATTTTGCTTTAATTAAATTTTAAATTAATAACTGCAAACATTGTAGCAAAAATATTAAAAATTTTAGTGGAAAACAAAACTAAGAACTGAACTGTAAATATATTTTTAAGCTGAACTTCGATTTTAAATATTTAATTAGACTATCAACTTATTTATTTATTTGCAAATATTCTATTATATGCCACATGGCAATCAGCCGCTGCCATGTGCATACGATTACAGGGTATTAAGAGCAAATGCTCTCAACAAGTTCATTTTCCATGCCATGTAATGGCTCAGGTAATAAACATAAAAACTAATTTCCCCCCAAAATGCCAAGAATGTTAATCAAAAGATTGTCCTGTTAGATTGCGGCATAGCAACAACAATAGCAGCAACAACAACAACATTGTTGGGTGTATGTGTGTGTGTGTGTGCGAAGGCTATATGGTTGGGTCTGTGGCTTCTATTTTGCGGTAATTTCCGTTTATGTTTTTGAATTTTTTACTCACGGCTGCGCAAACACAACTGACTGCTGATGGCTTCTGTGCGCCAACAGCACTTGCCCAGCATTTTTCCCAGCATTTTCCTAGCTACCCAGCATTTTCACCGGCTGCCAGCAAACACGGCCAAATTGTTGTCTCTGCTATATGTGGTTTGTTCGTATTCTCGTATTTGCTGTTCTGGCATTTAAATTTTTGCTAAATTGACTTTAGTTAACGCACGGACTGCAGGTCAGTTTAGGCCATAATCGCCTCTAGTTTGATGGGCGTGGCAAGCATTAGCAATGTAAAGTCAATTGAAGTCAATGGGAAATTTTAATTACATCCAATCCAATCTGACATCAGAGTGTTTAATCAATTTTTGAATTATTTCAAGTTTTTGGTATGACTAAATATTTGTTGTTTTTATTATTTTATTTTTTTCAATAGGAATCTTTTGAAAATTATATGATAAATTATACCAGATTTGAAAATGTTGATATCTTTGCATAATACCAAGTTTGTGTTGTAGAGCTATCAAAATTAATCACTTGCTTATTCTCCTGCTTCTTAGAGAGCTCAACTTGTTAAAAAACTTTTACAAAAATGTGACGAACATTTTTAAATATTTTTAGATAAATTTTTGAGGCTTCAGGCTTCCTAATATAAAGCACCCCCATTAAAGCTTCGTCTAACAAAAGAAAATTCAAATTCCGTCAACTCTTGCTTAACTTGAGACTTTTCTTGAAAAGAAAAGCAGAAGAAAACTGCATTTGAAATTAAGTTTGAGCAGAGAGAACGCGCTAAATGTTTGCTCAATATTGAATATAAATTCAGAAACTTGAACATTTTTTGTTTTAAGCTGGCCAGAGGTATGGGCGGCTGTGCAGAAGGGGTGTGGCTGGGCTGATAAAATGCCTTGTATTTCATTTTCAGCGTTTAGTGCATTATTTTGTGCGTTGTGTGTGTGGGTGGGTGTGTGTGTATGCCGCTGTGTTTGTGTGTGTGAGGCAGCTGGCTGCCAGGTAAAGTTAGTGTTACCTTGTTTGCCGCCAGTGAAGAAGTTGTGCAAGTTGTCGGCAGGCGCTCGTGTTGCCTAAACAGATTAAACTCTGAACACATGTGCGCCTGCAATTTTACGCGCCGTCGCCGCACAGGCTTCCGCATCCGTTGCCGTTGCCGTTGCCGTTGCCGTTGCCGTTGCCAGCGTTGGTGCTGTTGGTGGTGCCGGTGGTGTTGGTGGTGTCGGTTGTTCAGCCACAGCCACTGCCAGGGGCTTCACATAACCGCCACATTAATTCCTAGTGCCAGACACCTTTCTCGTTAGCGGTTGGCTCCAACTTATTTAATTTCCCGAGCAGCTCCAGCTTCAGCTCCAACTTTAACTCAGCCGCCTCAGCTACTAGAATTAAATGGCACTCAAATTCGAATTGTTAACATTTGGTTGGTTTATTTAATTATCGAATATGCTGGCAGCAACAGTTTGTTCCACAGCTTTGAAGTTTTCAGTTCTTGGACGACATTTGCTCAAAAATCGCTCACGTTTCACCTGACCCGGCCCGGCCATTGGGGACACAGTTTCTTTCATTCTTTATTCTTAATTCTTGGTTTCTTTTTGACAAAATTTATGTCCTGTGCAGGATTTGCACGCAAGGCTAACGAATGCGCATACGTGCGATCACGTAAACTCAGATAAGGTACGACTATGCTGGATGAGTGTTATCGAGATATCTCTCCAATGCTTGCTCCACCTTGCAGCCAAGTGAATTATTTAACAGGAATAAAAAAAAGAGCAGATAGTCGATGCCAACTTTGTGAACTGACTTTAAAGTTGCAAAGATATCTTACAATATTCCTGCTCAAAAGTTGAGTCATAGAGTTGAATTGATAGTTAGCTTTGACTCTTAGTGGATGAAGAAAATAGCAAAAGCATTTTTGAAAAATGTGAAAACTAAATAATGAATTTAACAATGAACTATCAATGAATAATATACTTAATATAGTACTACAGAACTTACAGAACTTAATCTTCAGTGATTCATATAAGAGACAGCTGAATTTCCTAGCGTCTGCTATCCGGCACATCTGCACATGTGTATGTATATTTGTATATATGAAATATGTTGAATGGCACGACAATCTGCTGATGCTTCGTTTTTGGAGAGACGCACGATCAAGCCGTTGCGCTCTGAGAACGAACGAAGATTGTTGAGGAAATGTTAAATAGGAAATGGACAACGAACGAAGCAGTTAGCTCACTCTAATCCACTGTTCAGAGGCACACTCGAGTGGGGGCTCCTCTTGGCTTCTTCGTATATTGCAGTAAAATCATTTTGCATGCGAAACTTGAGGCAGACGGTCGTTCTAATTGTTGGTGCCTGATCAAAGTGAAGAAGCCGATAATCGCAAATGCAGCTGGTTAAATATAATGTGTAATATATAATATAATATATATAATGTCCAAGTGCTCAAGCATGAACAATTATTAAAGACAAAATATTTAAGATATTCCATCTCCTTCGACTTGTTTCACAAGTAGGAATCTAAGTAATAATAAAGTGTCATATATTTGTTATTTCAGGTGCAGACGACTAAAAGACAAACCCCTAACAACGGAATAGATAATTTTAAGAACTTGCTGGTACTCTTATAAGCAGACTTCATTATCGTCTTCAGATTCGTCATTCTCTTGAGATGCTATACCATATATATACCATATCCGGTTGTAACGACTCCGCTTATAGCGTCCGTATGGATGACATTCTGGTCTCCAGGCAATTTTATATGAATAAACTTATAGAGTTCATAGTGTCTGCCGGGCCAGCAGTCTCTAGAGCGCCATTATAATCAATTTCTATTGTATTTCTTTAAGGCTTACGGCAACGTTATACTTATGAACAAATATATGTGCATATATTATTATTCTGTGTGGTATCATTCTGAGTGCAAAACATTTCAATGCACTTTCAAGCTTCATTTATAATGAGAGCTTTAAATTCTGAATGCGACACAAAACTTCTTTATTTAAACTGTAATCGAACTGCAGCCTTTGCTCTGCCTCTCCCTCTCCCTCTTCCTCTCCCTCTCCCTCTCCCACTCCCACTCCAATTACAATTTATTTAAGTGTGATGCAAACTTCAACTAAACTGAAATAATACAAAAAGACTTACAATGTAATAGTTCGGAATTCCAGCATCGAAGGCGAAATGCGACTTTTGACTGAAATGCCTTCGGCATAATTAAACTCTGTGTGGAATTTCATTATAAAATTCGCAGACATTTGGCCAGATGCGAAAGATTCTGGCTGATGGCTGAAGTTTTTCCACTGCAGCGACCTTAACTCGAGCTGCTTTTTATGTAGTTGTAGTGTAACATTTTGGGCTTAAGTTGAATTTACATTGGAATCGGCTCGTTAAGCGATAATTTTCCTTATGAAACGCAATTTGCCCAAAGGTTCAATATGCGAGAAAAAGAGCGAACGAGAGAGAGGGAGAGAGAGTATGTCTGGGTGTGCTCGTTGACCAAGTTGATTTTTCACAATTTCCGGCCAAGCGAGAGCTGCGCTGTCGACTGGGCGGAAACGTAATTTGGCTTTTGGCCATTATTTTCGGCACTGACCACAAAGCCAAAGTCCGCTGCAGCTGCCTGCACGAGCGAAGGGAGCGAGCGCTATGGTTTACCGAGCAAAGAGCGGTATAACGACGGCTTGGCGCCTCATCATAATCGAAGCCACGAAATTGAAGTACTGCGGCACACAATGCGGTTTCCGTTGACTGCTGATTGGCTTCCGTTTCCGCTAATTTTTGAAAGTCGGCATCGATTCACGGCCCACATTGTTTTTGCCATACACAACAGCTACTGTTCTTATTATCCTGGCGGCAGGCTGGCAGGCAGACTGGCGATAAAGGACTCCCAGCTTAGTTCATTACACAGTCCGTTCATTGTCCAATCAGCTAGCAACTACTTACGCCCGACTGAGAATTGTAACAAAAATAATACAGCAGAGCGTAGAGCCCTTCTCGCAGTACGCAGAAAATTGAAGCTGAACTAAGGTTCCATACAGGCAGAGATTGGAAATGAAGATAGTCTTATGTAACTTTATGAAAGAATAAATTCACTTTTAGGCTGTCGAAAGCTTTCATGTAGTTTACTATATGTAGTGCTATGGGCGAATAGAATTATATATATCAAAGAGCTTAAACGCTTACCGATCTTCTTTATTTGATAATTCTTCAAAATGGTTTTAATAAGTATTAATTAATTTCAAACGATGTTTTTTTTATAAATATCTCAAGCTAATATTTTATGCCAATCTCGGATAGAACTATAGCTAAAAATGTTGGTTGTTAAATTGAGCAAGAAATGAGAATGAATTCAAAGTCTGCTCGAAGGAATCGCTGGGTTTCATATCCATCCGTTCGGTTGGGTCATTTTATTGCTGCATATTCTTTATGTAAGCATATCAAAAATGTGTTTCCAAATAGAAATTTAAAACCTTATTACTCGGAAGACGAAGGAAAAATGAAGAATATATAGATGTATATATATATATAAATATTTTATGGCGAAAATATTGCAGCTGGAAAAGGGACAATATATGTAGATACATTTAGCCAAACTGACCCCATGCCCGGGCACACAGCTGGGTCAAGCCCGGACCTGGGCAAAATCTAGACGCCTTCACGGGCTGACTGCTTCGAACACACACACTTGAAGTCTAAACTGGGCGCAGCGCCTTTTATTTTCATTTTATTCTCTACGTTTTTTTTTTTTTTCTTTCTTTTTTCTGTTCGCCTTTCTTTCTTTAAATTGTGTAACAAATTGTTCCCCGAGGACGAATTTGGATTAAGTAAAAAAAGGGTTTATTTACGATGCCATACATAACACGGGCCCCTATCGACCGGCTGCAGGGTCTGTCTGCTGTGCTATGATGTGCCTTAGCCCGCGCTGGCCTTCACTCAATGCTTTCTACTCTCTTTTTGTACCAGCCCTTCCTTATTTTACTTTTTCTCCCTTTTTTTATTACGTGCCCAATACTCAATTTGGGGCATATTTAAATTCATCGTCTATTGACGGCAGCCGGCGGGCATTTCGTATGCACATGAAATGCGAAAGTTGGCAGCGTTTCGGTTAGATCTATTGAGTGGTTATTTGAACTGAACTTTGAGGTTGAATTCGCTTCATTTTTATGTTATTTATATGTGTGCGGCTGGCCCCTCAGACCGAGCCCAGACCAACGTGTTGAAGCGAAATGAAATACAAGCTAACCAAAAGGCAAATTTGCCTGGCCAATATTATACAACATAAATTTCACAAACACACGCACACACATTATATAAATATACGGAAACTTATATAAGACACTTACATATGTATCTTATGTAGGTAAAAACTTGTTTACCAAAACGCTTAACTGCCTTTTCCCACACTGCCACATCAGATATTTGCCCTGATAGTCAAGTGGGAGCGGGATAGAGGGAGGGGAGGCAGCAATTTAGCAGCAGTTGAGTTGAGATGCGCGACTCGGCGGCATCTTGATAATATTTCGATTTATACCCACGCGCTTTCCAGCTACCCCTAAACAACGCCCAGTCTCTGGTATTCGTTGTCATTGTTTTTAGCAAAACAGTTTTAACTTTTTGCCACACAACCGAAACTGTCAAACAGCGTAAACTTCAAACTGAAACGAGTCGGAACTGATGGCACCTGAGCTCCCAGTTGAGCGCCACGAGCTACCACCTATCCGAAAGCTGAAAGCTGGTCCGCCCTCTGCTAGTACGGGTTTCATTTAGTTGGGCTGTCAAGGCTTTTGCGCTCAATTTGGCAGACAACAACGCAATCATTGCGAATAAGTTTTCAACTGTGACGTCAGCTAACGTTCAACAACATTGACAGCGTATCCTAACACAGTTAGGATGTGAATAGAGAATATATATTTATAGATACAGATACAGATACAGATACAGATACAGATACAGATACAGATACAGATACAGATACAGATACAGATACAGATACAGATACAGATACAGATACAGATACAGATACAGATACAGATACAGATACAGATACAGATACAGATACAGATACAGATACAGATACAGATACAGATACAGATACAGATACAGATACAGATACAGATACAGATACAGATACAGATACAGATACAGATACAGATACAGATACAGATACAGATACAGATACAGATACAGATACAGATACAGATACAGATACAGATACAGATACAGATACAGATACAGATACAGATACAGATACAGATACAGATACAGATACAGATACAGATACAGATACAGATACAGATACAGATACAGATACAGATACAGATACAGATACAGATACAGATACAGATACAGATACAGATACAGATACAGATACAGATACAGATACAGATACAGATACAGATACAGATACAGATACAGATACAGATACAGATACAGATACAGATACAGATACAGATACAGATACAGATACAGATACAGATACAGATACAGATACAGATACAGATACAGATACAGATACAGATACAGATACAGATACAGATACAGATACAGATACAGATACAGATACAGATACAGATACAGATACAGATACAGATACAGATACAGATACAGATACAGATACAGATACAGATACAGATACAGATACCGATACAGATACAGATACAGATACAGATACAGATACAGATACAGATACAGATACAGATACAGATACAGATACAGATACAGATACAGATACAGATACAGATACAGATACAGATACAGATACAGATACAGATACAGATACAGATACAGATACAGATACAGATACAGATACAGATACAGATACAGATACAGATACAGATACAGATACAGATACAGATACAGATACAGATACAGATACAGATACAGATACAGATACAGATACAGATACAGATACAGATACAGATACAGATACAGATACAGATACAGATACAGATACAGATACAGATACAGATACAGATACAGATACAGATACAGGTACAGATACAGATACAGATACAGATACAGATACAGATACAGATACAGATACAGATACAGATACAGATACAGATACAGATACAGATACAGATACAGATACAGATACAGATACAGATACAGATACAGATACAGATACAGATACAGATACAGATACAGATACAGATACAGATACAGATACAGATACAGATACAGATACAGATACAGATACAGATACAGATACAGATACAGATACAGATACAGATACAGATACAGATACAGATACAGATACAGATACAGATACAGATACAGATACAGAGACAGAGACAGATACAGATACAGATACAGATACAGATACAGATACAGATACAGATACAGATACAGATACAGATACAGATACAGATACAGATACAGATACAGATACAGATACAGATACAGATACAGATACAGATACAGATACAGATACAGATACAGATACAGATACAGATACAGATACAGATACAGATACAGATACAGATACAGATACAGATACAGATACAGATACAGATACAGATACAGATACAGATACAGATCTTATGTCCTTCATCCTTTGAGTCTACTACTCACTAAAAACTTCTTCCAGAATACACTTGTTATTCCAATTGAAAATGGAGGTTTACTTAAATAATTATGAAATACGCAAACGAAGCCAATTAGCTGAGCAGAGCGGAAATTAAAAGGACAAAACAGGTAAAAGAACGACCTATAGCGAATTTTTGATCCAGCCGTATACTCTACAGCCTCACTCTCAGCTGCTCAGCTGCTTTACCTGCCTCACCTGCCTTACGCTTCTCTTTGACTTGCCACCTATTTGGCTTGGCAATTAGCATGCTTCTGTGCATCCTGTGCAACCAGTTGAGGCCACATTGGCAATAGCATTGAACCGCAAGCGAGGTACATAAAGCGCGCATTGAAAATTAATTGCGGCTCTCTGGCTGAGTGTGTGGGTGTGCATTGAGATCTGCGTCAGTGTGTGTGAGTGTGTGCCCCATGTGCCCCATTGCTGAGCCGCTTGAGCACCGTCAACCGCCTGTTCGCATTGATGATGATGCCGATGCTGATGATGATGCCAAAGCAGGCAGCGCAGCTACCAACGGCAGCCAGCAGCGTGGCAGGCATTCGTCCAAAACCCGCTTCGCGGTTTGCCTTATATGAAAAATTAATTTGCTTTTTGTGTTCAGCAATAATATTTTACCTGTTCTTTCTTTTTTGTGCTGAGCTGCTGTTGCACCCCAAGCACAGCCCCTTGAATGTGCTGCCAATCAGAGCGTATGATTAATTTTTCGTGGCAGTGCCCAACAAAATCTGTTTAATGTGTGTGGGCCTATGTGTGTGTGTGCATGTGTTTGTGTATGTACCACGTGCTCTTTTTTGTATAAAGTTCAAATGTCTTAAAATTAAGGCTTAACATTTGTTATATAAGTGGGTTATTTAATGACAATTAGTATTAACGTTTAAGGAAGTAAGACGGAATCTTTAATAGATCTTTGATTATCTTTGTGGCATAACAACTCTTTAATACTATCAAATCAATTTTTTAACACTGTTTATATTTAAGTTGTGCATTAACTTCAAATATAAACTTCAAATTATAGAAAATATGCATTAGTATTAGCTATAAAGCTCAATTCCTAGAGTACATTAGACGAACACATTGATATTGTTTCTGTTTCTAGCACTGAGATGATTCCTGAATTATCTATGGAAATAAATAATCATTCGAAAATTGTATAGCTCAGAGAACATCTACATATATTCTATGGAATATATATTTAAAACATCTTTAAGCATATAGGAAAAGACTTTATGCAGTTTTATTATACATGAAATAATTTTTAAAATAGGTGGTGAGGTGATATACTCCTCTCTAGATCCATGTTTGCTATGAGCTTAAGCTCTGCAGCTATAGCCCGCTTATCTTGACTAACTTTGCTATAGGGTATTTAGGAGAGGCAGCAACAGCTTGAGCAACACCAGCAGCAAACACTTTCCATGGTCATGCACAGTTATTTGCAACAGACAGCAGACAGCAGACAATGCATATTTTTGTGCAACGCCACAACGAGGACAACAACTTGAAGGCAACTTCTTCGTGCTAAAGTTTTGCAAAATGACGCCGCGCCTGCTAGCTTCTTCTTCTTCAGTTTGCTGTTGCTGCTGTCTTGCGAAGAGTTTTGCGCGCGCGCACACAATTCACATTAGAAAAACCACAAAATTATGCAACACAATATGAAATGCATTTGAGAGACAAGTGAATCTTGTCAAGTGCCACAGTGGCAAGCACGAAACGACTCCGGCTCCTGCTCCGGTTCCGGGCCAGCACAGCAGACAGCAGCGGACTAGCACTAGCTGTAGGACTATGGCTCCAGCGTCAGAGCAGAACACTTGAGTTGGCGCTTTAATCAAAAGTCAAATATTTCATGCAATGCGACAAGCATTCGTGAATGGCTGACACTCACACACATATAGAGTGTGTGTGTGTGGTTGAGCGGACGGGGGGCTTTGAGGTGGTGCTGCATACGCCTTAACAGCAGGCAGCTGCTGTCAGCATACAAATGCAATGCTGCTAACCCCACACAATAGATGCCAACGAAGACGACGACGACGACGACGACGACATTCCCCCGCCTACAAATTTGAGTGGCTGAAAAATCTGGAAAACGGGATGCAGTGGCTCGGCAGCTGCCTCGCATGCCTGTGCACTTGCAGCCACTTTGAATTCGGATGGCAATGGGCCGCGCTGCGCTGCTCTGAGCTGCACTGCTCCGCACGGCTCTCTCATGGAAATTACATTTTTGCATTCTGGCGTCGCTGCTACTCAAGTAAATGCAAATATTTCTCATTTCTCTTACAATACAAAAAAAAGAAAGAATACAAAAATAAAAAAAATAAAAACCTTTCAAAAGCAAGAAATTGTCAAATGTATTCAAAATGTGCGCCGCATGCGAAATCTTTTTGAATATTTATATACACACACAGATAAACCCACCCACACACACGCACACTCATATACTCGCCCTCTCGCACACATTCGCATTTCATTTAAATTCCAGAGCAAATGATTTTCTTGCGAATGCTGGGATTACAGCTACAAAAACATTTCATGGCCAACAAATTGGTTTAAGCTTGACTCGCAATTATTTAGCGTAGCCAAACACAAAATTGCATTTGGATTTCTTATGAATACATTTTCCTTACCGAATCAGTTACAATTAACAAAGTATTTTATTAAATTATTGCAATTGAAAAGATTCAAACTTTTAGCAAAAATAAGAAAACCAATTTGCTAAAGGAATATAAAATATTTTAAGAAAATATAGCACAGGCAAATATTTTCTGAATTAGAAGTGCAGCATGAGAGCAGCTGTAACAACAAAAATATTTATGAAGGCCTACAACATTTTTTGAAATTTAATAATCATAAAGCCAACTTTACCTAAGATAGCTAGAGAAATTATAAAATTATTGTGGGCATATGTTGTTGTGTTGGACATGTTCACAAACTTATACTTAGATTGGCAGATGAAACTGTATAGTTTCTAATTTACCAAATTGTAGTCTCCTTCTACAAATTCTAACCACCCTCCACCACAAATTCATGCTTGAACTGCTCTCATAGCTGATCCACGTAACACCAGCCGCATTGGCCTAATCTAATCTGCATCAGCTTAGCCGTAAATTCCCCTTAATATAGCTTAAATTTGTTCGCTCTTTTTTCGCAAAATTATGGCAATGCTGTCTGCATACAGTGCCGAGGCAATTAATTACCAATGCATTTATAATTCTAAATTGTGGTTTTGGCTGAGCTGCTTTTGTGTGCAGTTCATAGAGAATTTTTAAATGGTATTTGGTTTAATTAAACTAATTGTGCTAGAAACGTGCCCACTAAAATTCAATTCATAATGAAAGATGAAAAATTAAAAATAACAATAGAACAAAAAAAAAATATATTTAAAAACTATATTTAAAAAATTGATATTATTTTATATATTTTGTAAGTGCAATTATAATAACAAACACTGTTGCATAAGATGTATTACGCACACACACACGCAATTTATGCGTGCATGCGGCGTATGCGTAATGCTATCAAGTATACGCCCAGCACTTAAATAATGAAAGGGTTCCGGTCATAAAAAAATGAAACACAAAATAAGAAGATACCTAAAACCGTTGACGCACTTCATTTACGTTTTTACGGCCGAATTTTATTGTTTTTTGTCTTAAGCCTTTTCTTCTTTTATTTTAATGCTAAAAGCTGACATTAGCCTGGCCTCTTAAAACGTATTTTTTATGGCGAGAGCTTTTCCTTGTTATCAAATTACATAAATAGAGCAATTTAAAAAATTAAATTTCCACAATCTGGCTTTTTATATGCGAAATTCTATGTAATTTAAATCATAGGTTACACGGCTCGAAATCTGAATGATACTTCATTTAAAACTCAATTTATGATTATTTCCACACAATTTAATTTCGTAATTGATTTATGCATTTCATTTTGCTGCTTATCAGCGGCCACGAGAGTGACAATCAAAGCAAGTGAATATATGTACAGAAGGCCAGAAAGAGAGGGGCAAGAGACTGTGTTGCATACAAATTCAATGCACTTTTTTGTATGGATTAATATATAAAGGTTTTTTAAAAACACTCACAAAGTTCTTTTGAAGCTGAATTCGATCTGCTGTGCCATAAAAATCAGTAGTATATATATTTACATTATATATGAATATTAATAAATAAATAAGTTAAATATAATATACCATATTAACGAGTATTTTTTCCCATAAATCAAACATCTGAGGATATAAAGAATTGAGGAATGAAAAGGAGCGAGATTTAATTGAATTGATCGAATGTTGGATAAATCGCTGGCACACGTTTATAACATCTGAAAGTGATTACTTTGAAGGGTAATAAATAATCATTAATATTTATTAAAAACAAAAATTAAAGCTCAAACTGTTAAACAAACAATTTTCCACTGCATTTTGCAAATTATGTATTAAAAAAGAATAAAGTAAAACAAATTACAGAGCAGCTACAAATCGCACATGCTCAGATCTGGTTTGGCTTGCCAATTACAGGACAACAGCTAGTCGATCATGCTCAGTTTCGACCTCTGTTTAAAGCCGTTTGGCTTTTATAGGCTTTATTGCTGCTGGAAAATAAACAGTTGCGTTTTTCATTTGATTAAATGTTGAATGGGCAGCAGAGATGCTGAATTACAAACTGATTAAAAATGTATGCAAATGTGTACGTAATTAAATAAATTAATTAAGCGCCGCCAGCACTGGGCAGGCACAAGTGTCAGACGGTAGGGCAAACGGACACCCCTCTGTCACTTGACAACCAACCAACAAACAACAAAAACAGCAACAACAACAACAACGGCAACAGCAACAGAAATGGCCACAACTGAAATAACAAAGCAGCTGTTTTAAAAAGCAAATTGAAATTGTTCGCCATTTGTATCAGGTCTTTACAATGGCTGTTGTTGTTGTAATTGTGCAGTTTATTTTAGCATTTCCTCCCATTCAAGTGCAAATTAAATGCACAGCAACAGCAACAGCGGCAGCGCCAGCGACAGCGACAGCGACATCGACGACCTTTGTCCTTTGACACGCCACAGCAGCTGTTCAGCAGTTCATTTAACCCTCGGGGACAACTCACAATTCACTTCGTCCTCGCACTTCATTTTACGCTCTTGTTGTGCCATCAATGTCACATAATTGTTACCGGATAACTAGCCCCCGAGCCATCACTATATCGTAGTTGTCGCTGACCCTTAACTAATTCAACTTGCTCCTCCATTACCCACTCCTAAAACTATTCAAGCTCTTTGCCAAATTTCAATTGTGGCCCTGCATTGGGATTTACGATTTCTTATTTATGATATTTTGCTGCATTATTTATTATATTTTTGCCAAACACCAAAAGCCAAATTTATTGCACTACAATTCCAATTGCAAAAAGCCAGAAAATATTGTAATGGAAAAAGACTGCGGTTCCATATATAGGGTCATCTTAAAAAATAAATATATATAAAAAAACATGGATAAAAAAAAATTAATATACATCAAAAATAAAAAGAAGCTTAAAATTACTTAAATTATTTTTAATAAACTGGCTAAATGTGGATTTAAAATATTGCTAAAAAATATTATTCTTTTATTTATTTTATATTATAAAAATAATATTATGTATTTTATTATATATTATAAAATAGTATAAATATTTATATTTAATTATATATTCTATAATATATATATTATTTAATATTCTAATCTGTCTCTTTTCAATCGCTACAAATATGTCTCAAAAAAATATAAATATTTAAGGCAATCATTTCTACTTTTCCATTTTTACAGCTGAGCACAAAAATATGTATCTTAGGCAATAATCTAGAAATTATAACGTAAATCATGCTGTTAACATTAGCGCATGTTTGTCTGCCTGCAAACGCGACATTGCTTAGGTTTCAATTGTTGCCCAAACCTCGCAGCGAAAACTCTTATACAACCACCCTTGCAGGCGGAACATCAACCCCCGCTACGCCACTTCAGCCCGCCTCTAGGCAACGTTTACATTCCACACGGCAACAATTTTGTCGCTTTGCTTCTGGCCCATGTTACGAGCAGCTGTGGTGGCTAAACTGCTTTGAATCTGAGCTGCTAACCGTCTGTGGAGACTCTTAACAGAGGCTGTTATTAACAGACTCTGTTAACAGGCATTGCCGTTGCATACAATTGGGGTTGCTGCTGATGGAGGAATGAGTTGAGTAGAGAGATATTATATAGAATGTTAAGGGTACATATTTTTTCCAATCGAATGTAATTTTATATACTTTATTATTAAAATACTTTAATAAATTTTAGCCAAGTAAAACTTTGGTATTGGCTTTATTGAATGCAATAAATTGTTGCTTTAAGCCAAATGTCAAAGTTTGACAAACTGGTTTAGTTGCATATGGCTAGAGGCTGCATGCATAACCGATTTGCACAATTATCTGTCTGACAGTTTAATGGGCAGCAGCAGCATTTGAATCAATATGCACAGGACAACACATTCTGATTAAGCAAAAGACTAGAAATCGCCTGAATATTCGATGCAACACAAGCTCGAAAGTTTGGACAGAAGAAAACCAAGCCCGAACATCGGGCTCATCATCAAATTGGATTGACATGTGCGATTCGGCTTGCATTTTGTCAGGCCAGTTCCTAGCATAAATGAGTGTGTGTGTGTGTGTGTGTGTGCATGTGTGCGTGTGTGCGTGTTTGTGTCTATTCATCTGCATGATTCATGTTACCGAAGTCATTGAACGAACTTCGGC
Source organism: Drosophila mayaguana (assembly GCA_037075325.1). NCBI lineage: Eukaryota > Metazoa > Arthropoda > Insecta > Diptera > Drosophilidae > Drosophila > Drosophila mayaguana. Next base: position 8,542,876 of record JBAMCG010000068.1, on the reverse strand, counting down.
CGCAATAAATTCTAAATTGAACTAAACTAAGGAGCACACAGCACTCACATTTCCAGACAGCCCTTTGAATCAACACACAACTAACTGTATGCGTGTGTGTGTGGGTGTGTCTGTGTGTGTGCATCCCTGGTGATTGTAAGCTCAGATTGCATTGCGTTTATTTGCAAAGACTTCACTACTAAAGTCAATTGACTCAATAAATTATTTTTAAAGCAATCAAAGCAGCTTTGGCGACAAAAAACAAATTCAGAAATTTACAGTTTGCATGCACATGAATGGACTATGTGTACAATTACACTGTGCAAAATTAATTGAATTAAAAAAATACTTGTAATAAAAATGTCATAAACATCCTTATATTTATTCATATATAATTTTATAAACATTAATTTTGAATAAATATTTTTTTTTCTTAATAAATAAAATGAAGAAAAAAATATTTTAAAAAATTAATATAATAATTATATAAAAATGTATTAAAATTTATTTATTGCTCGTAATATAATTGTATAGCTAACAGATATTTGTAATTATCTGTTGTGCAAGTTTTAATCCATATATAAAATTGTTAAATGAATGTACATGATTCACTTTTTACTTTTGTTCAATCAATCACAATTATAAATGTAATTTTATTGTTATACAAAATTGCATTTTCAGCCCATTAGAAAAATTCCTGTAATTTATTTACTTATTTAGTTTTGAGAAATGGAAGATGTTGTATATTCATGCTCCACGAGCAGAGCAGGGGCCGATGTCTCGTGGCAGAAATATGCGTATTTTAATTGTGTGTTGAGATGGGATAAGGACTTTGATATACATTCAATTAACATGTGCAACATGCCTATGGGAGAGGGGAGGCGGGTCGTGCAGCGAGGGGCAATGCTTCAGTTGTGAAATTAGCCAAATTATTGGAGTAAACAGGGCGAGTCGACAAGTCGTCTTGTTTGCGCTTAAAATTTAATTTCACGCACAATTGAGTTCATGCATAATTTTGACCGGGGTGATAAATTATTGCTGTTATTGCACACGGAGGCAGACGCACGCACAGAACAAGAAACAGACCCCAGAATCGACCGCAGGCAGACCCGGCCCGGGCAACCGGCGCCTGAGCTGGGACTGCAATATAATGACCCCACCTAACGGCTCCTACCACCCAAGGCCCATCTGCTGCAGTCCTGCTGCACTCGAAGCATTGTACAGTGGGGCAGATACATAGCAAAGTTGGTGAAATAAATGAGGACCGATAATGTTGACTGATTATGGATATGTTCTCTGTTGTCTCTGCTCTCCTTTGTCTCTCTCAATACTCTGAGCTTTAGAGTTTCTCACTCAACTCTCTGCTTTCTTTTCTCTTCTCTTACTTTCTCAACTCTATCTTCGATAGGCCATCTTCTTATCTTTACTCTTGCAGTTATCTATTTTCTTTCCACTCAATTCTTTGTACTCTTTTATTTAACATTATTTCTTAACTTTTATTTAAATTTGTTTCCATTCTTCTTTTCTTTTCTAATCTGTCCTGTCTTTCTTCTCGCCACTTGTTTCTTGTGCGCCATGTAGCTTTTCTTCTCCTGTGCCCATTCGCTTTATTCCCTCATCTCTCTTTTGTCTATTTTCTTTCTGTTACCGTGCTTTTCTCCTGTTTTCTTTTATTTACTATTCTCTCTTCTCTAATTTTTAAGATCTCTTTTCAATCGATTCTCTTTCTGGTTTCTTATCTTCTTGTTGCATTCTTCTCCCTCATATTTCAGCTTGAAATTTCAATTTTTCTTTGTTTTTCGTCTAAAGCCAAAAACTTCCACTGTGCGTCGTGGTTCCTGTCGCCTGTCGCCTGTGCGGCTGCTCGTTTGCTGCGTTCATTAATTCGCTGCCATAAAATAGCCTGCGGGAGGGGTAGCATATTTTGCTTTGCTTGCATTTGCATACTTTCAGGACGTAGGCACCTGTTACCGCGGCCAGGACGTGGTGCTCGTCCTGGTGCCAGCCGCAGTTCAAACTCCGCATACGCCTACAACACATGTCTGCTCATAATTAATGTGTAAATTGTAAAGCTGCGCTCGCCTTCCTGGACTTCCTCGCCTTCTCTGCGGCCGTGTTCAACCAGCGCGACAACAAGCGCGAGGACGAGCCGAGCAGCTGGGGGCAGGGCCTGTAGGCAGCCCTATTCTAGTTAATACAAAAACAACGACAACAACAGCAACAGCAACAGCTACAACATCAATAAACGACTCTGACCTGGTACATGCTGGGCCAAAATGCGTTTTGACGTTGCGCAAAGCTTAATTGCATTTGGCTCCACGCTCCATGGCCAGATCGGCGCACCTGGACGCAGGTGGGCCAAAGCGATTTGGCGCATGGACAAGGACAATTTATTTATGCTTTCCACGAGCTTAAATTGTTTTACCTTGACTACGATAAATTAATGAACTTGTAAAGCAACAACAATGTCATATTAAATCACGCACAAAGATAGAGAATCTAAGTCGAGGAATGTATACATATGATCTTATAAAAACAAATATATTAGAAATAAATATATATTAAATATATATTTACAAAAACTAATTAATTAATTTCACACACTTCTCGTACAGATAAATGAATAAATAAATAAATTTATCACAGATTCTATTAAATAATTTAAAATAATTAATTGATTGGCTATTTCGCCACAATTACTAATCGTAAAAACTCAAGTCGGTTTTCAGAATTTCATACGGCAAGGCTGGCTCATCGTAGCCCAGCGAGCGAGATTCCGAAATTGTTGCAAAAAGTTTACAATATTTTCGAAAAACGAAATGAGTGGATAAACTATTCGACATGTCGAAAATCATTTGATCTGGCAGCACGCGAACCCGATTTATGGCAAGTGCCAGCTGAGGCAGTTGCAGATCATTGATCAATATATTTCTCAAATACTCCACGGGATCTCCGGGTGGATCGACGCTATACCAAACCAGTAGCAACCGTATCTTCGATAAGTCTGCAATCGACTGAGGCACAGAACATCTTTCGAGCTGAAGCTCAACGCTGCTTGGCTCCGACTGCCGCTGCATTATACGAAATCGAAATTATATAAAACTCTCAGCACAGTTGGCTCTCCACTTACTTGAAATGCAACTGCTAAACGCTACGAGGGCTAACAGCGTGGTCGCAAATAATATGTTCCGCTGCATGGCTAAAGCCTGTTTATGGTCAAAACGCTCAGCTTTGACTGGTAATTGCTGAACGGCTCCTAGCTCTAATATACTTATTCAGCGCATGACGTCACGACATTAACAATAATAACATTCGTAAACTTTATATACATATTTATTAAATATCTATGAGTAAGTGAATTCCAGAGAAATGCATCGCGGTGGCAAAACTTGTTATCATTTGCTAACTTAATACGAATGAATGGCTTTCAAGCGTTAATCTAATCAATATATTTTTGACCTATTATTTGTAGTACAGCTAAGAAAAAAAAAAAAAAAAAAAAACAGCAAAACAAATATTTTTTTTCAACATAAAACTTTTATTTACTACAAATAATTAGTTGACCTGAATTAGTTGAGAATTCTAAGAGAAAAACTAATTAACAAAAATAAAATAGTTAAAATTGTATAATAAATTTTATTGTATTATAAAATTCCCTATAAAACCAAATTTTTTAAGTTAATTTGGATTTAATTTTATAATTTTATTTTTAGTTATTATTACTGTTTTTCCTCTTTTTTTCATTTCCACTTTTGGTCTCTCCTCTCTACAAAATCAGTGAATCATTTTCGTAACATCGCTCACGTCTGAACTCATCTATTTAAGTTGATTCCACATCAGGCGCATATTTGTGAATTTATCAAATTGAAAATAAATATACAATACTCAATGAGTGATTCATTTAGGTGATTCAGTCTTATTCAAAGTTTAATCAGGTCTCAGATGATTTGTGACTTAGCGGGAACAAAGTGAACAACTTTTAACAGCATCAACAAACTTCGATCACTTGCATTTGAGTTACCGTAGACAACAATAATAATTAAATGATTGAATTATAATAGAACTAAAAATAATATTAAAGAATAAATTATTGAAGAAACAAGAATTAATAGTTATATCTATGTGCATTTTCTAAATGTATATTTCCAGCAATTTTCGTTCCAAATCTGCCCAACATTTATAATATTTTCATTTTATAAGGAAGACAAAAGCAAAGGAAAACTAAATTTGTAGTTCAGTAATTTTACCATCCTCCCATCATCATTGTTTAGTCAGAACCGTTTATTGTGTTTCAGGGTATTATGGCTATGTTGAAATGTATGTAACAGACAGAAGGAGGCGAGGCAGACCCCATAAACTATATATATTCTTGATCGGGGCGACGAGCTGAGTGGATTTAGCCCTGTTTGTCTGTTGTTGTTTGTCAGTCCGTCTGTCCGTATGTTTGAGAGACGCGAAGAATTGTTGAAATAATAGTTCCTCAATGGGTTCAGGGGATTTCGTAGTCGAGCAGTCTCGACTAGAGCTTTCTTACTTGTTTTTTAATAATTTCAACAGTCTTTGTTTTGCGCATCTTTTCCACTTAAAATGCATGATATAGCTGTTGAGTTTTTGACCTGAACGCAGGGACAAGTTCTGTTTAAGGTTGACGGAATGCGCGTAATTCTTTTGATTTGACAGCACAATTCCGAACAATTGCTGGCCTCCTGCCGCCGCACTGGACTGGAACTAAAGCCGCTGCCATTAGTGAGATTAAAACTATGGCCAAGTCACTGGAAGGAGACAGTGAGAGAGACAGAGATAGAGACAGAGACAGAGACATAGAGAGAGAGGTGCACTCTAGTGGCACTGAGGCATTGCTTTGTTTTAGCTTGAACAATGGGCATATCTCTCGTAATGACGCAATGCGTACTCATATACATTGTGCTCTACAGCACAATTGCCACAGTGCCGTCTGACTGTATATATACATGTATATGTACGAGATATATTGCTGTGCGATGCAGGCATCCATAACACAAAACAGTTGACACAAGTGCAACGAGCAGTGCACTCAGAATGGAACTTGATTGGAGCTGCTGGCCAGGGTCGGTGGCTTTACAATTTGTTGTGTCTCTAATCTAGCTTTGATGCCTTGACAGCCATTCATACAATTTAGCAGTATATAAAATACAGTTCAATTTGTTTAATTCAGCATATTGTCTCATGTCCACAAATCATGGCACAGCCAGCCAGGACAGTTGCCGTTGCAGTTGCTCTGGCAATTCTGTAATTGACAGTTCAAATGCGAAAATCCCATTTGACATAAGCTCGCATTGAACGAGCTTAATTTGTAGTACGCCAAATAATTCAAATTACGCAAGCAGTCATTAATTGTCATCACAACAATACAAATAATGCGGGTGAGGTTGAATTAAATTCAATGTCCACCCTAATCCAGTCAAAAACTCTGACTGCAATTGCGTAAATGCAAAATTTCCTACTGATTCGCTTTCCAAAAGTTAACTCGGCTCATTCAACGCTTACTATTTTAATCAAATAAAGCACGTTTCGTTTACTTAAGCTCATTAGCTTAAGCTCAAGACTTAATTTTGATTTTCTAAAGCCATTAAACACAATCTGTGCAATTGATTAATCTAATGGGTTTGTCAAAGGATTAAATTGGCAATGAGAACATTTTTTGCTGCAGATTTTCAATGGTTCAATTTTATAAAACAAATTTAATTTGAGTATAGTCTTTTATTATTAGAAACTTTTCCTATAATATTTTATATTTTTATTTGATTAACTTAACTTTAAAGTTCGTTTTCAAACCTTATAAATTCATATAATTTCTTTGCCTCAAATATAACCAATTTACAGCTCCAAAAATAAATACAAATTATATTATATTAAGTTAAAAAAAAAAAAAAATATATATATATATATATATATATATATATATATATATATATATATATATATATATATATATATATATATATATATATATATATATATACATACATATACATAATATATATATATATATATATATATATATACATAATATATAGCTTAATATTTATTAAATATGAATTTGATTAAGTTTGCTATTTTGAAAAGTTCAAATTAAATTTGCAGCGCATTTACCACCAAAAGTTTCTTTGCTCGACATCAAGCACTTGAGATCCTTTCTTGTGGTGGGCGTGTTTATATGCAGGTGGGCGGGGTAGCTAAACGAAGAAGAGGAAGAAGAGGTAGAAGAAGAGAAATATGCGCAGTGCGCGGTTACAAATTGCTTTGGTTGACTTTGTTGTGGCTTTTGGCCAAGTTTGCTTACTCTTAACTTATTACCTGATTCAATTTGATTACGTATACGTGAAGGGCAATGCGCCGCGTGAGTTATGAATCAAATTTAAGGTCCATTTTTGCGTTTGACATTGCCAAAATTGTTACAGTTACACATATTTTATTATATGTGTTTCATTCTTCCTTTTCGGCTTTTCCCCACCTAGCACAAGCACAATCAAATGGCGCTCATATATTTTGGAGCAAATACACGAGGTAAGTCACCAATAAATGGCTATGGCTAGGCTGGAAGCGATGTGCGCTGTGGGCTGGGCGCTGTGGGCGGTACGGAGTGAAGAAATTGGTTGAAACTGTTTGGCTTGAGCATTGTGCATTTGTTTGCCAGGCAATATGGTCGCCAGCAGTTTTATTAAATTCTTACAAAGGCTTCTTCTTCGCGTCCAAAAGAAAAGGCAATAAAAATCATTTAACAAAGTCAAACAACAATAAAAATTAAACTTTGCCGTCACACAGCACAAAAAAAAGCAGGCTGAATGGGTATACCTGACCAAGCAATGCTTTGTAAGCAATCGAAGGTCTGACGAGGCCTGATTAATGTACGATCAAGAAACAGATATTGTCAAGCATGTGAGTATATAAAATTAACATCCGCTTGATACTCTGTAAATATTATAAGCTAATTTGATTACTGGCGCGTTCTCATAATAAAAAAATCCTATTATAATACCTAATCCAAGGCAAACTTCCACTGATACAAGCTACAACCAATATACTCTACTGTGCTTGTCAAAACAGTGTATATTAAAGTAAAAGTGGAGGCAAAGTTGGCAGCAGCCAAGCATAAAAAGACGCTGAGCAAAGCGCACAGAGCAAAAGGCAAAAGTACATAACAAAGAGAAAATTAAATAATAAATATCAAATATAAATAACGCATAGAATGCGAACTGTTGTGTGAGTGGTGCACAACAGAGGCACCAAAGCACACAAAAAAAAAAAAAATTAAACAAAATAAAAAAAAATCAACAAAAAAAAAAAAACTTTTGCGAAATTAATTTCCAAAATCTGCTGCAGCTCCTAAAAGTCATGTGTATGTAGTGTGTTGTGTGTTGTCATCGTCGTCAGAGGACACAGGACGACGGCAATTTATTATGTCATGCCTCGTCAGGCAGCGCCTGATGAAAAGGCAAAGGCAAGGCAAGGGCAACAGCGAAAGCAAAAGGGAGTGGAAAAGGCAATGCCAAAGGCAAAGGCATCATCATAAATCAATCCATTTGACGACCTCAAGCCGGAGCAGTGCGACGAATTTAATTACACTTAAGCGAATTGTTGGCCAAAATGAAAATCGTCATACATTTTGCCAACTGCGGGTGTTCGCTCCACTTTTCTTCAGTTTCCAGTTTCATTCACCTCTTGCCGCAATATTATTCGATTTGCTGCGATGCAATAATCCTAAGTGCTATCCCGAACGTAGCATGACTCCAACAAAAGCCAAAAAAGGGGGCTGAGGCTCTTGGCTAACCAAAAGAAGCCAACACGTGCTACTGGCCAAACAACGTTGCCAGCAGCGGCTGATGGATTGAACTTGATAAGAGGAGTCGGAGTTCGCAAGAGTAGATATGGTCGATTCAAAGAGACTTTAATTAACTTTAAAGTCTCTCAATGAAAGAAAAATGTGCTTAAAGAAGCTGCAATTATCTGAGAGAGTTTCATCTGAATATCATTTTGAAATTCACTTTTATTAGCTGATGACGGCCTAAGGGTAATTCGACTTTAAGCATTTCTGTCAGTTGATTTCAGTTGATGATAAAGAATTCAGTTAAGAGACAAATGATCCAGATTGATAAAAATATATATATTATAATTTTAAAAAATAATCATTATTAAACTGTTCTCTGAAAATAATTTGAGAGACAAACGAAAGCTATTTGGATTATTAAATATAATAAAAAATAATTTAAAAAATAATAATAAATTTCTAGCGCTATATATTTTAAATATTAATCAGACATCAGAGAATACTTGAATATACTTATTGTTAATAACACCATATATCCATAGTCCATAAAATACAACGAACATATTTGGTATACAATTTTAATGGGATATTCCTAGTGAAAGCAGCCATTATTGTTTTACTTATCATCATTACATATTTTATTTTCATTAAATATATAAGTAACTATTTTCCACTTGACAAATACAGTATTTCAGCCCATGCCAACATTCTTGCTTAGCTTAGCCGAAATCAACTCTGACATCTGGAGGAGACAACGCGCCTCAAATGTCAGCTAAATGTCATTCTCGCATTCAGCAAATGATTCACAAGGTAAAATTCAGCTAGAAACTATGCCATATCTGTGCATCTGGCGATGCCACCTAAACGCCCAATCGCCCACTTGCCAACTCGCGAAATTTCCTTTGATTTTTGCCGAGAAAGCTGCCTCATCAGCAATTCGCCTCGAGGTGGAGCCGCACAAACTATTTTACCAGCTTCTGATGAAACATGTAAAATGCAAACGAATTTTTTAGCACGCGCAGAACTTTGGCTTTTTTACGCTTTTCAAGCGGGGATTGGAATGGGAGCGGGGGTGGCGGGGTCGACAGGCGCTGCTCCAATTACATTTTGAAGGAAGTAAATACTCTGGAAGAGGAAGCAGCACTCAGTTTTTGGCTAGATGGTAAGAAGTTTCAAGTTTGTCATGCGAAAATCATACAAAACTTGGGTTTTCGTGTGCTCACGAAAAGTAATTGAGGCGGAAATCCCTAATTGGCACCTTCAAGTCATCCCCAACGACGACGACGACGACGACGTCGACGAAAAAGAAATCAGAGCAATAGAGCCCAAAAAGGAAAAGACGACGACGACGACGACGACAACTGCCATCGCCTGGCAGGGAAACTTGCATACCAAACACTCCCAGCCACACTCCATAGAGTGGATTATTTTCTGGCCTGGTGCTTGTCTGTGTGCGTGTGCGTGTGTGAGTGTGAGTGTGCGTGTGGTGGGGGTGTGGCTTTGGCCGCACACGTAGTCGCATGCAAATGGGAAAACTTTGCTCATCAGCGCGCACAAATTGAGTGAAATTATCAGTTCAAGTGAAATTTACACTTGAATGTCGGTCGCAGCTCTTAACGCGCAGCTCACAACTTGCTCCACTGCCTCTGGTTATACATTATGCGTCTTACCCACCAATATTTCTAAAATAGCTAATGAGTTGAGCGTGCCTAGAGAGTGTATACCCTGTAAGCTGGCAATGTCTGAATGAATATAGAATAAAAATATAATAAATATTTATATATGCTATTTATATCTAAAGCTTTAGCAATAAATCGAATTTTATGTAGTTAAAAATATGCATTTTATATTAAAAATACATTTATAAAAATAAAATTAAAATTGTAATAAATTATAATTTTAATTTTTTTAAATTATTACAGATTCAAAATTAAAAATAAACAAAGAGTTCTCACGGAATGAATCATATAAAGAAAAAATGGACACTTATACCAATTACTACCAAGAATTCATCTTTAATAATTGCCCTTCTTTTCACTGCTACAAAACAAGTCACTCGTCTATCATGCCCATATCCCACATCCTTTGAGGGTATCAGATATATTCACGCTGCTAATTTCGCCTCGCTACACGCGTTTATTTCTGGCAGTTCAATTAAACACATGAAGAGCGACAAAAAACATGTGTGACACAACTCGATAATTTTCCAGCTGGCATTCTGGCCCAGCCTTTTGGCCTAGTTAATTGTGAACTGCGCCTTGGCAGCGACATTTGCAAATTTTCCAGATGCTTTTTGCTTCGCCTCACTGTGAGTGGGGCGTCTCTCTCTCTATCTCTCTCTCTATCTCTCTCTCTCTCTCTCTCTCTCTCTCTCTCTCTCTCTCTCTCTCTCTCTCTCTCTTTCTCTGGGAAGTTCCAATTGAGTTGAGGCCAACAACAACTTACAACAGCAGCTCCTCATCGACTCATGTTCCAGATGCCAGCTAGATAGTAGTTAGCTCGAGTTCCTAATTGCCATAAATTGGTTTCGGCTGGACGTTTTAATGACTTACCAAATGTGCGATAATTTCAGCTATTAAGAATGTTGCCAAGACCCCCAAAAAGCAATATAACTCACACTACTTACACTTGCAATTATTATTTTAAATTACTTTGCTTCTCTCTGCTTTGCTTTATGCGTTGCTTTGTTGTGCTCGATATACAAGTTTTTTTTTTTTTTTTGTTCTGTTTATCAAAGTTGAAGTTTGCTTGGGAAACTTGGAGAAGAAGTGTCTTCTGTGAACTTATTGAATGCTTTTATAGGGTATGTGTAAAGAGTACTCTATGCATGGTCCATCGAAAATAAGTATGAGATTGAATTGCCAGAAATTGAGGCAGGCTACGTAGAAGTCTCAGTCCTTAAGAGAACTATGGAGCGTTAGAAACTGCTGTCTATGCCATCGAATAATTATAAGTATTAATGTATATAAGCATTTATTGATCATACAATTATCATATAACACTTAGCCCTATGAATGTAATGAGGTAATCCGATCCGCGTAGTAGTTTACCTATTTATCTCTATCTCTCTCTCTCTCTCTTTCTCTGTCTGTCTCCCTGTTTATCTCACAATCTGTCTCTCCGTCTGTCCCTCCGTCTATTTCCTAACAAAAGCATGAAACGAAAAAGAACTACAGATCATTTAAATGGTCTATATGTACGCAGTAGTATTAATTTTGTATTTATATTTGAGAAAATCGAAGCTATACTGCTTGCAGCAGAAGAGAGTGCTCCCATTGGTCAGTTAAAGCTCAAGAGCAACGATCCCTACTTAGCGCCTCGGCTCAACATTTGGGCGCGACTTAGTGTCTGAGTGAAATTCGCCCTATATAAAGGGCAGCAGCTGCAGAGTTTCTTCAGTCGTCCAGGCCTGGTGGGGGTCAATCGTGCAGTGCAGTAAAGTGAAGTGAAGTGAAGTGTGAAGTGAAATGTGAAGTGAATGATCGTTCGGCTAAGCATTAAAGACTTGGATGGACTACTTGGAGAAACTACTTGGAGGAACTACTAGGAGGAAATACTTGGAGGAAATACTTGGAGGAAATACTTGGAGGAAATACTTGCAGGAAATACTTGCAGGAAATACTTGGAGGAAATACTTGGAGGAAATACTTGGAGGAAATACTTGGAGGAAATACTTGGAGGAAATACTTGGAGGAAATACTTGGAGGAAATACTTGGAGGAAATACTTGGAGGAAATACTTGGAGGAAATACTAAGAGGAAATACTTGGAGGAAATACTAAGAGGAATTATTTAGAGGAAATACTTAAAACAAATACTTAAAACAAATACTTGGAGGAAATACTTGGAGGAAATACTTGGAGGAAATACTTGGAGGAAATACTTGGAGGAAATACTAAGAGGAATTATTTAGAGGAAATACTTAAAACAAATATTTGGAGAAAATACTTGGAGGAAATACTTGGAGGAAATACTTTGAGGAAATACTTTGAGGAAATACTTAGCCTAGCCACATATGTTCAAAATAGCTCGTGTATCCAACAAAGATTCAGCCTCGATGCACAGAGTAACATATATTCTAGATATCAATGCCAATCTACTCTAAGACCTTATTTATGCTCCTTCATATCCTCATTCAAACATTAAGAAAACTCCAATAATGAACTGTGGTCGATCATCTCACGTTAACGAAGTAGAATCATCGTAGCTCTTGCCGCAAATGTTCAATGCCCACCAGCTCTCATGCTTCCCTCCTGCCAAGCTGCTGTGGCATGCCACCAACTGTGCAACAGTCATTAGTGCAGCACACACAATGCAAAGGCAAGTGCAGTGGGCCAAAATCAAAGTTCATTATTGCGGGCAGCAAGCACAATCAAACTCAGTCAGGCTGTTGCACATACATCGTATACGTAATATTAATACGCAGCACTGAATCGAACTGAACTGAACTGAACTCAAGTTAACTGAATTGTTGGTCTATTGATCAACTTGCTGCTCAAAGACGTTATTTACCAAAAGAGCCAAGAAAATGAGCAATGCATGGCACATAAATCACGCGGAGCATGCGGCGCCTGTCGATGGCGAGCAGTAGGAGAAGTAGCAGGAGGCGGAGCTGGGACTGGGCAGGCTGAAGTTCTGGTCGCCAAAAGGCGAACTCATCAACTAACTGCAAAGACTGCGGCGGCTGCTACCCAGAGAGCAGCTCGACAAGAGCTGTACTACAAGAATAATTGACGACGACAATGGATAATGAGCACACACACACACATACGCAGAGAGATACTCTGATACACACACACACACACACACAAGACAAGGCAATGCAAAGGCAACAGCACTGAATGCCTGTCTGCAGGATGCTGGCTCTGTATAGCTCCGACTCTGGCTGTGTGTACGCTGTCTATCTGGCTATTATAATCCTGCGAAAACACTTGAAAATGATGGATGAAAATTATCGTTTTCTGCAACGCATGCAAATCCGTTAAATTACTTTCGAATGATTAATGCACTGACATTGGAGAAATTTTCAACAGCTAAATGCAGCGACTATCGCTTACCGCATCATCATCATCAGCAGGAGCATCAGGCAGGAGCAGCAGCAGCATCAAAAAACAAACCCAAACATAATTATGCCCAGACAGATTAAATTGTGAGTGTGCTAATGGAAACTGCACGGCTAGAAGATATCCTAAACTCTGAAATTTTCTTGGAGCAGGCTTTCTTGAATGGAAATATTTTTATGTGCTTACACTTACGAGAACGTAGACATCTCAAACTCTTATAGTAAAATGTATAAGATAAAATTATAGACTGGCTATGCATACCATAAAAAAATAATAAAAATTTATATACAAAGTACTTAGTCAATAAAATAATACATACAGAATAGCAAAGAGCCTCTACAAACAGATAGGCAGAGGAACAGAAATCGTTTGATATATCCCTTTACCAAATAAGCAGAATTTCCAATTTCAAAGTATCAGACAAGTAGACACATGTACAGAACTATGTTAACTCTGTCCTATACCCTCTACTTTGCCATGGATTCAAGCTATGAAAAAATCGAGCAGACAGCATGAAGCAACAGAGGACAGTTGTTGAGCTTCATTTGAAATTCATATTTTAAATATTCGTCAGTCAATTAGAGAGCAAAAGACTCGACACCAAATTTGCATTCGAGCGTAAAATTATCAAATTAATATTCAGTCACCTCGAGAATGGCTGGAATGTATTTAGCAGCATAGAGCATAAGGGCAACGGACAATAGCAGGAGCAGGAGCAGGAGCTGATGCTGAGGCACTGGCTCTGGCACTGGCACTGGCTCTGGCTCTGACTCTAGCTGTGAGGCACAGGACATTCTCATTTCTAGGCAATAAATGTCGAGAAGTTTTTGAATGTAGATGTCGTCAGCATTGCGCATATTTCGGCAAGTTGTCAACGCAAATGGAAAACTTGCTCCAGCAATGTCAATTTGATGAGATATTTAAATATGCTCACTCCACAATTGTGTCTGTGTGTCTGTCTGCGCGTGTGTGTGTGTGTGTGTGTGTGTGTGTGTGTGTCTGTCTGCGCGTGTGTGTGTGTGTGTGTATGTGTGTGTGTGTGTGTGTTTGGCCAACCTGTGCTAATTGGAAGCTTTGAGTTCAACAGGACACAAGTCATGCGCTTAAGCTAGAAATATTTCATGACATTGGCTTAAAGCTTAAACCCATAAATTAATGCTCTGAAGTAAGAGCTATTTATTTAAATAAATCTGCGAAGTTAATGAATATCATGAATATCAATAAGAGCTTAACTAATTATGATAATGTTCTGGCAAAGAAACAGCTTAGAGTTGTTTTAAAAATGTTTCAAATTAGCTGGAAAATTTTAATCAAATATGTTGCTTGAAGGCATATTGAAATACTCTATAAAATGCTAACTTAGGAACAACTTTATCTATAAATCGTTTAACTTAAATAATTTTAAGTAAATTTTCTTTATCATTGAAAGTTCAATATTCCATCTTATATTATGTAAAAGTTATAACTAATATTAAAAAATTATTATTCAATTTCAATGCATTAATTTAAATACTTGAGAGTTTGTTGAAATGCCAAGCAGCTCCTCAAATAAACTTCCTCTCAATACGTGCAACTTCGTATGAATACTAAAATCTCTTACCTCAACAAAGGCCAGCAAACGTAATGAGCTTATTGCTTTTTAAACAGCTTAAGCAAGCCATTCTTCTATTCAGCAGCTGCAATGCAGCACGATTCTGGCTAAGTTGCTGTAAATGGGAATTGAGCATTGTGTATTTATCAATTTAATTAATTAGTTGAGTACAAAAGAGTTAACAATGTGCATTGCTACCAAATCAACGTCAAAATGCATACTATTGCATACACGAAACCATTTTGGGCCATTATCAAATTTTAAATGCACTGGGCCTAGCGACGAGTATCCTTAAGTATCCTTGATATACATACAACAATAAAATCGGCAGAAGAGTTGCTTACACATACACACGCACGCACACGTACAGGCATTGGTTGCTTGCCAAGCAATTCGTGTAGCAAACCACGCCCTCTGCCCACCCTACAGACTCCAGTAACCGCTGCTCCCATACATAAACGCACACACATGTAAATTTAAGGCACTTGTGAGGCAAGCTCGATTGTCCCTTTTCTATTTTCTATTTGCAATTTGCTGTTTGTATGCAATGCCTCTGACCACTTGGCTGCCTGATCCTCCCCCAGCCCAGTCCAGTCTGAAGCTGTAACTCAAGTTCCTGCTCCTGGCTCAGCACAGTTTTTTATCTAAAGCCAAAGTGGAATATATTGAGATGGGCCGACAATGCACTGTGAATTGTGGTGTGTATATGGGTGTGTATGTCTATGTATGTGTGAGAGTAGTGAACATGGACATGACCATGGACATGGTACTTGCTCTAGCTGGGCCCATATCATTAAGTTTGCACAATAAGGCACACACACTCATACACACACATATATACACCACACATTTTGTTTGTCAGTCTAAAGCCAAAAAAAAAAAAGTGCAAAGAGAATAAAGAAAACTAAAATCCATAAAAGCGTAGAATGGATAAGTACCGGGGTATTGAATGAAGCATGGAGATTGCTGCCATCTATTGTTGCCTGCCACTTTGTTAAATTTTTCAATCGAACATTGAGGCTTCAACAGGATGTCTTTGTGGTTGTGGCTATTTCAAACTGAATTCTCTATTTCAGTTTATTTGCCACTTAAAGAGCAAATGCAAGATAAAGCTTTCAGTACTCCAATGAAATTTAATTTAAAATTAGGAAATATTTTGTAATAACTTTTTCAGTAATTTGATTTCATCACTTGAATATTTATTAAGTATTATTTTAATCAACTTTTACAGCGCAACAAGTTAGGCGTCAACGATAAGATAAGCATTTAAATTTTAAACAATTTCATAACGCGCGCTCTTTATTGCCATCAATGTTATCGATTACTTGTTGAAGCGCGCGTAATTCAAACAGTGCTGTAAAATGTATGAGTACCACCACCAAGCACATATAAGGTGGCATGTATTACGTTCAAAGCTAGGTTTTTAACACAGTTTTTATATTTTTAATATTTACTTTATATTTATATTTATTTACATATCGAACTAAATTCACAAGTTATACTGCACTCTTTCCAGCTTATCGGTGTTGCTAACAAGTGAACTACACATGAATTCATTTCATTGATCTGGCAACACTCACAGGGGGTCAACGCTTGTTCAGCCCTGTCAAAATTTGCAAAAAAGTTTTTACCACACACTCTCGCGTCAATCAAATAACCAACAACGCGTAGTATTAATGTGTTAGAATTTAAATAGGCATTAAAGAAATTATTGTGCAAATTGTGACAGAGAGCGAGCTAAAGCGTGCTTACACTACTGCCAGCTGACTGAAAAATGGAAGCGCTTATTCCAGTTATCAACAAATTGCAAGATGTCTTCAACACCGTCGGCTCTGACTCAATACAATTGCCGCAAATTGTTGTACTCGGCAGTCAGGTAAGACGGAGCAGCATCAGCCGAACAACTGGGAGCGCCCAAATGAAAGAGCATATTAAATAATGTTTGAGCAACTGCGACAGCTGGCCAAAAATGGAGCTGTTCAGCATTTTGCACGCACGCCAAACGCTATTTGACATATTTCCATTATATAACGGGGCTCTTGTTTGGCCCACGCCAATGCCGGCACGTAATAACAAATCGGTGGTGGCAAATGGATATTGTGTCATTGTGTCTTTGATGTTGTTTATATAATTTAACTGCAACCGCAGCTGGTTTTGCGCTCATATGAAAAATCGATATTGTGCACAGTAAATGGAACAAAAGCAGCTGCTGTGACACATTCCAATACAACAACAAACACACACACACATACATGACGCACAACCACATAACACACACTCATGCATACAGTTTCAATTTGTTGATTTTGAGAATCGGCTGAAAGCTGTAATTAGAGCTTAATTGTCTTAATAAAGTTTGCACTGATTCTAGATCTCCACTCTTATTAAATCGAATACTAATTAAGATCTGTTGCATATCTCAGCCAGATCAGTTGTGGTCCAATTATCCCTTTTTTGTGTATTGGCTTTAGAACCGACCTTTGGCTTAAGTCTGGAGGTCTAGGGTGGACCTTCTTGGAATATATGAAAGCATTCCGTTTAAACTGACTGTAGATCGATATATTAATTGTTTATAATTCAGATTTATTGCAATATTCATATTAT
Organism: Drosophila mayaguana; assembly: GCA_037075325.1. NCBI lineage: Eukaryota > Metazoa > Arthropoda > Insecta > Diptera > Drosophilidae > Drosophila > Drosophila mayaguana. Next base: position 8,525,833 of record JBAMCG010000068.1, on the reverse strand, counting down.
TTATATGATTTAAGTAAGGAAGTCTAGAGTGGACCTTTATGGAATAACACTTCGTTTGACCTTATTTTAAAACTCCAAACCTGATTTCAGATCAATGTAAACTTATCTTTGAATATAAAGTGATTTCAACATTTGAGAAAAATCTAGAAACGGTTTTAATTTGGTTTCAGTTTTCTTAATTATTATAAAAATATATATTTATCAAAATTAAATTTGGCCAAATTTGAATAAGATCATTTTGATATATTTATTAAAAATTAAATTTATTTTATATGTATATTAATATTATTATTTTTTAATTTTGAACCAAAGTGATCTTAGATAATAATATAAAATGAATCGCGATATTATTTATTATATATAAAACCCGAACTTGATGCATTATTTAGTTATAGGAAACTGATTCTACGATTCCCAAAATATATTGTTGATTGTTTATATAGAGGAGAAATACCAGAAATGAAAACACAAAACCGAAGTTATTACAGTCGCAAGCTTAATTCTGGAAACCCCCAGTGAATTTCGATTTTAAGCAAGCAGGAGATTTCGACTTTTACATAGTGCTGCTTAAGTAATATCCAATCAAAATCGAAGAGTTTTTTCTGACACCAAGTCTACACATTAAGTAACTCCGCCATGGCACATGTCTAGTTCGAGTGCTCAGCGTATGTAGATTGCAGATAAGAAAGTGTGTGTGTGGGCTAATCGGAGCACTGGCTTCCTGGCTGCACTAGTAGATATAATATATAAGAATGAGGAGATTATGTTCGATTTTGCTTCTTTTTTTTTTTTTTTTGCAGAGTTCAGGCAAAAGTTCTGTCATCGAGAGCGTGGTGGGACGCTCATTTCTGCCACGAGGCACAGGCATTGTGACGCGTCGTCCGCTGGTGCTGCAACTGATTTACTGTCCACTCGATGATCGTGAGCATCGCTCAGCAGAGAATGGTGAGAGGAAGCCTATTAATATTATGAAAGACATATAAAATTGAATTTTCCATTCTAGGCACTGTCAATGCAGAGGAATGGGGACGCTTTCTGCATACAAAGAAGTGCTTCACGGATTTCAATGAAATCCGCAGCGAGATCGAAAACGAGACGGAGCGAGTGGCGGGCAACAACAAGGGAATATGTCCGGAACCCATTAATCTAAAGATATTCTCGACACGCGTTGTCAACCTGACCCTGGTCGATTTGCCAGGCATTACCAAAGTGCCCGTCGGGGATCAGCCCGAGGACATTGAAGCCCAGATTAAGGATTTGGTTGTTAAATATATTGAGAATCCCAATTCGATAATTTTGGCCGTGACGGCGGCCAATACAGACATGGCGACCAGCGAGGCGCTCAAGCTGGCCAAGGATGTGGATCCCGATGGCAGACGCACACTGGCCGTGGTCACTAAATTGGATCTCATGGATGCCGGCACCGATGCCATTGATATTCTGTGCGGACGCGTCATACCCGTCAAACTGGGCATCATTGGAGTGATGAATCGGTCGCAACAGGACATCATTGATAAGAAGGACATTGATGAGCAAATGAAGGACGAGGCGGCTTTCCTGCAGCGCAAATATCCCACTTTGGCCACACGCAACGGCACACCCTATCTGGCTAAGACGCTGAATCGCCTGCTGATGCATCACATACGCGACTGCCTGCCCGATCTTAAGGTGCAACTCATTAGTACATTATTCCATATTCCAGTTTATTATATAAATCTTTACTCTAGACACGTGTTAACATAATGTCCACACAATTCCAATCGCTGCTGAACTCCTACGGCGAGGACGTGTCGGACAAGAGCCAGACTCTGTTGCACATCATAACAAAGTTCTCCAGCGCCTACTGCTCCACGATTGAGGGCACTGCGCGAAATATCGAGACGACAGAGCTGTGCGGCGGCGCGCGCCTTTGTTACATATTTCATGAGATCTTTGGGCGCACACTGGACTCGATACACCCGCTGGCGGGCTTGACCAAAATGGACATTCTGACGGCCATACGCAATGCAACGGGTCCGAGGCCGGCGCTATTTGTGCCCGAGGTCTCATTCGAGCTGCTGGTGAAGCGGCAAATTCGACGCCTTGAGGAGCCTTCATTGCGCTGCGTGGAGCTGATACACGAGGAGATGCAACGCATTGTGCAGCATTGCGGCAACGAGGTGCAACAGGAGATGCTGCGGTAGGCCAAGTCAATTACCCAAGAGCACGTTTATCTTATCCTCTTCTGCCTTGCAGTTTCCCCAAGCTGCACGAAAAAATTGTCGATGTGGTGACGCAGCTGTTGCGGTGTCGTCTGCCCGCCACCAATGTCATGGTCGAGAACATTGTGGCCATCGAACTGGCGTACATCAACACCAAACATCCCGACTTTCACAAGGAAGCTGCACTGGTACCCAGTCTACTTAAAACCGACAGTGATCCATTCGTACAGTCGCGCCGAACGAATACGCCACGTAATACTATGTCGCCACAGGTCTCCTCCCACAATTCGATGCCGCAGAGCCAACAACCGTCACAACAACTGCTGCAGACACAACAACAGCAGCAGCAACAACAACAACAGCAGCAACAACAACAACAACAACAGCAACAAAATGATGCTCATGAGCAACAGGTAATGATTATATTAATATATGTCGTATAGGATCATTAACTGAAGAGATTATGTATATAGGAGTAATTCGTTAGAGCTTTAGACTGTAATCAAGAGGGAGCCATTGTCAAAGTCCGTTACGTATAAAATATTCGTTGTATTAGCCTCAGAAAGTTTATGTTTATATATTTATTATAAATACTAATGTAAAATCCTTTTGTTTATGAGCTATGCTTTGTGACCTATTAATATGTAGTGGAAGCACAATTCTCTTAAAAATATTGATAAGGAAAATGTAGAGATATATAATTCCAACTTTCTAGCTAAAATATTTTAAATATGAAGGAAAATATATCATATAGATTAATTTACCAAATCCTAATAGAAAGTCACTCCCTTATAAAATGAAGCTGCCTAAGATAAGATTATCATATCGCACATTTGTATATATCAACAAATTTATTCATAATTTATAAAAGTCTATCAACTCGGCTTCACTGTTATCACATCAGTTAGGTAATTTAAGACTTTTTAATTTGTATATTCATAGATTTCTACAACGTTCTATGGGCTGCTTTTGTCAAGGGTATGTAAGCGTCGGTGTGAATGCTTTCCCTTGTGTTACATTTATACAACAAAGAAAAAAAAAGATTTTTATTTGAGTAATGCAATCATTTCAAACTCTAATTCCAAATATCTATCATCTTAACTTAAGCACGCCACAGCAGCAGCCCCTAGACATCAACTGGCTAATCCTTCAACAAATACTACAAATTGCATATAATAATATTAACTGTTGCTATTTTGCAGAATCACAATGGCGAAAACTCAGCGGGCTCTTGGCTATCAAATATTTTACCACCCGCGCCCAATCGTCCCGATAGCATTGAGAACTCGGCCAGCAATACGCCAGTGCATAATAATATAACTCCACTGAAGCCGGTTAATCTGCTGCCCGATGTGCCGCAGGTGGCTAATCCCCGTCGACTCACTGACAAGGAGCAAAGGGATTGCGATGTCATTGGTTAGTTTGATCTCCTATTAGTCTTTCCCACTCATTAGATGATATTTTACCTACCCTACAGAGCGGCTGATTAAGTCTTACTTCTATATTGTGCGCAAATCCATACAAGACTCTGTACCAAAGGCGATTATGCACTTTTTGGTTAACTACGTTAAGGACAACCTTCAAAGTGAGCTAGTCACACACTTGTATAAGTCGGATAAGGCTGAAACGCTGCTGAACGAGTCCGATCACATCGCAGTGCGCCGAAAAGAGGCAGCGGACATGTTGAAGGTGATTTCAAAACTAATGTTAAATTGAGATTGTTTATTAATTTGCTGATATTCAATCTACTTTGCAGGCGCTCACTCGTGCGAATCATATTATTAGCGAAATACGAGAGACTCACATGTGGTAGAGAATGCCTCGACCAGAGATAGATAAAGATGACATTGGAGCCCATTGCGGCTGGGAGGGATAATCCCAAGAAATTATAACGCACTATTTATTGAAAAAGCAACAACTGCAGATACAGCTATAGCTACTATCAAAAACAGAAGTTCTCCGCTTTGTTGAATGTTGCCCCAAAACATTAGCACATTTCATTCATAGCATCAAGTTCTGAATACGGGCTAAGAAACCAGACCATATTATATAATAGATTTAAGTATATACACTTTGCAAACATTTCTCTTTGTTTTCTTATCGCTGCATTTGAAACAGTCATCCACAGAGTCAGCATAGAATATCCAGAGCATTTGCTAGCATTTCTCCTTCATCAGCTTTATTGAGACCCATTTGACCATTTTGCATGTGAGATGACGAATGCATTCGGCTGTCGTCGTGATCGATTTGTTATAAGTTAATGAAATCACCTATTACTTTTTTGAATAGTCAAATAAAATCAGAAACGGTTGATTAAACAATTAACTCAATTTGTACTTTTTATATCATTAATCTAGTGACAAATCATCTCAGTTATGTTTTGATTGGATTGCGCCACCAAATATTTGTGTTCAAGTTAATTCAAGCTTTAATCATATTTTTATTTACGTTTTATCCTTGATTCCCCTTGTTTATGAGCTAGAGGAATACACTAGGCAGTTTTGTAATAAAAACTTTAATACTTGAATACGAGTTAAAATCTAATTTGGAAAACTTTTGTCTTTGCAATTGAGGCAAAATGAAACTAGCGCTCGGGCTCCGGCTCGGGTGTTTACAACGGCTTCTCAAGTGGAATTTCCTTGGCAGAAGAAACTACAACAGTAATGACTAATTTATATATTTGTTGGTTTGTGGTTGTTTGTCCCTGTAACAATGTTTCCTCATTAAGCACGGTTCGTGTCGGAGAGCACGCGTACGATGCAGCCAACGCCGCCCTTGGCAAACGCCTTCTCGTGCCACTGCAGCAGGTGCCCGCTGGAGCCCTCGGAGGGTGTTTCAAATCCTCGATATATATACTTCATGAGCACGTCGATCAGATCGTTCTGTTCCACCGAATCGATGGCTTGATCGATTTGCGTTGACTTGATTGATAACAGCACACGCAACGTTATGTTGAGGGCGTTGTCCTGCAATGAATAGTATGTGATAAGCACTTGTTATGTTTCATGTCGATCCATTGCTCTTTACCTTGACGTTTTGGTTTTTACAACGTAGGGGGGCATTCTGGAGCGCACTGAGCAGCGCCTCGACACCTTTGCCTTTTGTTAGCAGCGATGTGATTTCGTTCTCATCTGGGCCAACTGCGGCGCTGTCGACGCCGTCGTCCTCCCGAAAATTATCCTCGTTGTACTGATCTACATCAATTTTCCGAAACGCATTGCTCGATGTATTTTTAGCCATCTTATTCACACAGAACAGTAGTTTTTTTTACTTCTTTTATCCAGCGCAATGAATCACGAAACACCAAATCGCCGAACAGATGTAGATGCAGGGCTGCAAATCCGAAAATAAAAATATTGTGTGTTGTTTGCCAACACCGGGTACAAATGTGTGCAGCCCTGGCAGCACAACAATAACATAGATATTTCAACGTAGTGGCAACTTTGCTTTGCTTCGCACGTAAGTTTTTCCATCACAAGTAAAGCAATTTATTAATATTTATTTCAAACAGCAAGCAGAATGGCAAAATTTCTAGGTATTAACCGCCTAGGCAGACTCTTCCAGGCAATACGCGAAGCCGGCGGCCTTAAACAGGCCTATTTGAAGCTATACAGGTGAGCTGATGCGCATCGCTCTCTTATATAAGTTGCAAAATTCTAAAATTCCAATTTGTATACAAACAGAAATGATGACCTAAAGACGGGCAAGCTAGTTGGCATTGATAAGTACGGAAACAGGTACTTTGAGAATCCCTACTATTTCTATGGCAGAAACCGCTGGGTGGAGTACTCGCCTCATGTGAACATGGACTACGATGGCTCTCAAATACCCGCCGAGTGGTACGGCTGGATGCACTACAAGGTGGCCTCTATGCTTGTGGGATCGTTAATAACAAAATATTAATTTGTTTTATTTGTGTGTAGACCGATTTGCCACCCATTCGCGATGGCTGCCGACCCAAGTACAAGTGGATTGCGGATCACAGCGAGAATCTGTCTGGCACCAAGGGTAACACTGAAAAATTTAATGAATCTCCGTTCCGACTAACATGTAATATATTCTTACAGAGGCATATATGCCATATAGCACAACGCCTCCCAAGGTAGAGGCTTGGAATCCGAACAAGAAGTAAACTTCACGACTCGCTAGGTTATTGTTAAAAGAGAATAGGAGGAAGGCTGTGCCAGGCATGGCACCAATAAAATTTGCTTTTAGTTGAGCATCTTTATTCGCATTAGAAAGTCTTTATAATTATTATGATTCTTAAAGCTATGCCTGGATCATATCCATATCATATATATATGTATATCGATGTTATCTTTCATTCATACATTCATTCATTAATTTCTATGACTTTGCATTTGAGCGCCTTCTTAGCGCGTCGCTTGTATTTCTTAGCCGTGTCGGCGCATTTTGTGGTAATGGTGGCTCTTATGTGCCGCTCCTTGCAGCCGGTGCGATTACGCACACTGACAACGATGTCGTCGACTCGATTCTGATCCAGCATCTTCTTTGCTGGACGCTCACGCCCATAGAACGCGGGCGAGGGCTTTCCGGTCAGCGTGTGCGTGGCCAGATCATCGTTGCTGAAGACGGCGGACAGCAGGCAGCGTGTTGCGACTGGCGCACTTGTCCAGAAGACCTGGCCATAGGCCTTGGCATCGATGCGCGTGCCATTGGGACCCAGCACATACTCTGTGCTGCCGTTGGGCAGCAGCACGCGTTGCGGATAATGCGAGAGAGCCGTCGCGTTCTCCGATTCCTGATGAGATTCGCTCGAGCTGCTCGACATGTGGCGCGCTCGTTTCATGGGCGGCGGCGGTGCTTCATCTTGCTCAACGTCTGGCTTCGGCTCCGGTTCGTTGCCGTCGTAGCGTCGATTCAGCGTCTGTAGCATGCTGGTCAGGCGATCAAAGAGTTGCGTATAATGATGTTGACTTCTGCTGATTTTCGCCACGCCCTCCTTGAATGACGGCTCAACGGGCGGCAGTGGCTCAACGTCATTTTTGGGCTCTCGAGGGCGGGGAGCAGACATGGACACCACCTGAACGTTGATGACGCGCCGCTCCTCTGGCTCCTTCTTGGGCACCAGCAACGGTCGAATAGTGGGCAATTGAAGCTGGCCCAGCGGACGCGGTCTCACATTCTGATTGCGCATCAGACTCTGCTGCTTGCTGAGCTCATAGTTGATATACTTCTCGATATCCATCCCGGGCGCTATACTCTGCTGGTAATTAAAATTAACGGGCGCTGGAGTCAGCAATGTGTAATAGTAGGGTATCAGATTCGGTGCGAGTTGACTCAAAAACTGTTGATATGCAAATGCATAGGGCGCTGGAGCAAATGGCGCAATTGGTAATTTATTTTGCTGAATATTCAGGTGATTTATCTGTGTATTCAAATTCGCGTAAGCTACTGCTCGAGCTTGGTCTGTCCACGAGTCTGCACTGTCTTGAACTGGGATGCGATACGGCTCGACGTTGCCATTTTTATATTCAAAATTATGAAAATTGTGCATGTTTGATCTCTTTTGCGGCAGGTAGGAACAGGTAAGACGGAAAGGTGTGCGCAGCTGCAAAGGTTTTCCTCGTCAAAAAAAATTGTATTAGGCTAGAGTACGAATTCTGGCCTTGAAAACTCCTTTACAATCCGCAAGATTTTATGATCAAGGATTAACAGTTAGTTTCAGTTTGGCAGATGGCCAATAGAGTTACCAAAGCGCAAAATGCATTTTATTGGGAGTGGGAAATTGGCTTTGGCTTATTCCTAGAAATTAAACAGATTCGAATTCAGCTATTGATTTTGTTCTATTTACTATCTATACATACATATGTATGTCCTTTCTCTATAATATGGTAGTAATATAGAAATCTTATACTCGAAAATTCCATATAAAACTTTGTTGAGAAAACCCAATTGCATTTACACCAATCAAAAAGTAGACTCTTTGTTAAGCATTCTTCGCATTTCAGCCCAACCGTGAAGAAATTAGTTACCTTAAAAATTAGCTATACAAAAAATGCATAGTCTTCAAGGTTTTCCCTGGAAAAACACACATACTTTTGCGAATTCAGTTTACAGACGTTACACAAAAAGAGCGTAACAATGGACTCATTCTACCTGGCAAGAAGATTCTACTTAAGAAATTCCATCATACTTCACGCTCAAATGGCTGTAGTAGCATCTGCAGCCATCAGGGGGATGTTTTTCTTTTTTATTCCGATCAGAGAGCCCTTAACGTATTCCTAGAGGGAGACTTATTTTCATAGCTGACAACTGGTCCCATTGCGCTCGATCGAATAAAACCGGTTTGGCGAGCGAGCGACTTTTTACAGTTTACATAAATAATATACCTATAATCAATTTTGTATTGTTATATGCAATTCTAGTCATCATTGCTCTGTATTAATTTGCTGCTAATTTCTAGTGGAAACAGTGACATTCGCTCCAACGCTGAAGTTGGCAACTCTATTTGCCTTAAAATACGATTCTTGTTCCCGCGCGAACGGCATGCATGCAGCGTGCTGCAGACAGGCATAAAGAGTGAAGGAGAGAGAAAGGATCAAAATGAAACTTGCTCGCACGCCAGTTGGGATATAGATCAGTAGAAAGTCCCATTCCAGAGAGCACGCACGCAGAGAGCAAATTCGAATACCTGAACTACTAGAAACCAAGCAGTACTCGCAGCCCGCACACACACAACCAACACATTTATACGTACTCTACGGCTGTATTGGTGACCCAGGTAGCATGGGTAAGTAGTTGGAATGCATTGTGCTATTTCTTTTGCCAAATAGTTTAAACTACCCCTCTGTGTTTCTCTCTCTCTCTCGTTCGCTTGCTCTCTGACCTGGCTCTCTGGATGCATTTTGGTGTATTTTTTTTGCGCGCGTTGCTTGCTATTCTGCCGCCAATTTCGTTGGATTTTGTATAGCGCTTTGCACAGTAGACGCTCAGCCTGCACGACGCACACAACGCAGGACAGCAAACAGGATCGCCAGAATGGATCCACATGTAAGCTGGTCTAGAAGCAATGCAATTGCATCATAGTCCATATAATATATTATTTTGTTTTTTAGATATTGCCTGCTAATGGCTCGAATTTCATAAATGTGCGCGACGATTCGCATTGGCACGGCCGGGCAGATCAGCCGATGCTGCTTACTGCCTGGACACAGACAACGAGCGAGGACTTTGGTCTGCTGCGCACACTCGACATCGATCCCAACGTGGAGGCCGAGAATCGCGCCCTGCGTGAAAAGGTGCGGTATTTGGAGAGCAAGCTGCAGGAGCACACGGATCTGTTGTCCCAAATCCATGCGACGTCGGCGCGCATGCAACAGGCTACGGCCACAGCTACGTCGCCACCCGCACATCAGCCCCAGATCTTAACGCCGCCCAGTTCGGTGATCTGTGCGCCCAGCTCGGCTCAGCCGCAGCGCAGCGAGGTGATTGACTACAAGATCATAGCGGCCGCTGGCGCCGATTGCAACGATGCGGATGCCATTGAGATACGCTTAGCTGCCGAGAGCTTGAATAGCCTGAGCACCTCCGCCGACTCGGATCGTCTGGAGATATGCCTGGGCAGTGAGGATCAGCAGCAGCAGCATCCGCCACTGCAACAGCATCAGATCAAGCGCGAATCTTCGACACCGCTGCAGCTGATCAAGCGCCGCAAGCTGGAGTTGCAGGAAAGCCAAAACAACATGGCTGCACCACAGCCTCACCCTCAGCCCCTGCAGCAGCAGCAGCAGCACCTGCACAATACGCAATACAAGCTTCCGCCACGCAAAAGCAACGGAAATTTGAATACATCCGCGGAGGAGTGGAAGCCGGAGTTTAAGAAACTGCAACAGAAGCCGGACAATGTGATGGTTTCCATTGGTCCGAACAACACCTGTGTGCCGGCCAGCATCTTTGAGAACATCAATTGGTCCGTCTCCTCGCTGGCCACACGTAAATTGTTGGTGGCGATCTTTGATCGCGAAACCCTAGCCACCCACTCGATGACCGGGAAGCCGTCGCCGGCCTTCAAGGACCAACAGAAGCCGCTGAAGCAAATGCTCGATCCACTCAAGATCCAAGACATCATCTTTGCGGTCACCCGTAAATCGAATGCCAGCGAGAAGGAGGTGCGCAATGCCATCACCACCAAATGCGCCGACGAGAACAAAATGATGAAGATTCAGAAGGGGAAACGTTGCAGCATCGGCGACAAGGAGAATATGGTTTAGAGTTTTAAGTACTTTGACTTAGTGTATGTAAACTTAAGAGGGGCACCCAACTAGTACCAAAACAGGAAACAAAAACAAAGAGAAACGACAGTCTGGCTGCAGAGAAGGGGAAGAGATGAAAAGAGGAGCAACAGCAACAGCAATTTTATAATTTGTACAAATCAATACAAATGAAGATCTCGCAGTTTGTATATGCGGTTTAAGCGGAACCACTAAATTAACTAACACTAACAACTAACAAATCCGTATAAGCAAACTAACAGCTTGCAGGAGGCCACGTAGAAGGGCTTTCAAATTGGCAGCATTAGAGAGCAACAATCTCTATATAAGAACAATTTGTCAGGTTTTCTATGCCTCTTGCATCACATTATCCAAGTATTAAAAAACTAGTTAGATTTAGAGCAAAAAGTTGAATAAATTATTGTAACCAAGTCGAATTTAGTTGTTTTTCCAACACCCAATCCAAAATTTCTAGCAGGGAGAGAATTTCAAATCAGCCCGCCATGTTCTGATTCCAGTATGTACTACACATTGATGCAGTGAGCGTTTCGCTTCCATTTCGTGACGCAACACGCACATACACACAGACGCGACTGTGCATGTGTGTGTGTGCTGTGTTGGACAGCTGAAACGAAACGCTCACCGCTACTTGCTTCGCTCAGCTGTTCGCTAATCGAGCAATTTCTGTCCGTCGTGGTGGTGTTTAGGAGATACTCGAAGAAAATTGTGTGCACACAACTAAACGATATTAGAAGGAAAAACTACAACTAAAATCATATATATATTTAACAAGTTTTCTAAGTCAATTGTTATTTGCGTCATTTTGGTTCTTTTAGTTTTTTCTTTCTCTACAACAAATTTACAACGTTTGCGTAGCTGAGCATTTTTCGGGAGTTTATTAAACAAAAAAAAAAAACAAAAAAGAAAAGGCAATATCGCGCCATGGACATACTGAAGAAAATGTTCCAATCGGAATTCGAGCAGCAGCAGGAGGCAGAGTAAGTTATTTTCGATTTGATTTATTTGCTTCAATTGCGGCTTTTTTCAATGAAATGGATCGATAAACCAGGCACCTGCTATGATAGATACACTTTTTACCAGGATACCACACAGGCGCAAATGTGTGCACGGCCTGTATTTAAGTGCACGAGTGTGTGTGTGTGTGCGCGCGGAGGCTGCGTATTGAAGCGAACTTCCTGCGGGCTTTGCTGGGGTTGCATTTAATGTCTCTGTGTGTACGTGTGTGGGTGTCGTAACTCTTTACATGTGTGTGTGTGTGTGTGTTTGTGTGTATGAGTCTGTGCACCTTTCGCCTTTTTGATTAAGCCGCCTACGCTTTTGCAGTGCTTCCGCATCCGCCTCCAACAAGGATGAGTTTCGCAAGCCGCAATGGTTCGAGGAGGCTGAAACGGATGACGAACTGTTCGATGATGATCGCAAGTTTGCCTTTCAGGTCTTCACGAGTCCATTGGAGATGCAGAAGCACTTCGAGCGGCAACTGCAGCGTCTGCTGGAGTCAGTGCAAGACAATGACGGTGAGTTTATAGTGAATTCCGTAATTGAACTTTGAAACTCATGCCTTTCCCCAATAGAGGTTGGGCTGGAGCGTAATTTGAAAGAGGATTTCTTGAAGCCGGGCTTCGAAAGCAAAATACTTAAGGAGTTTCAGAAGAAGCATAACTCGCTAGACACCGATCTGGATGGAGAGTAGGTGGATAATACATAACCCAATTTATATATTTATGTTTTCTTTGGTGTTTCCAGAATCTATCCCGATCAGTTGTACTCGCTGATACAGCGCTTGAATCCGGAGGAGGGCCACGACAACATTTTGCCCTCCAATCAGCGTGGCTTGCGCCGGGCCGCGCCTCGTCAGAAGCTCTCGGACGAAGAGCTTATCATGGGTCGCATCCATGGCACTCTCAATGCCGATGGCGAAACGAAGCCGGCTGTGATGCTGCCGTCGCGTCCGCCGCCGAACGCCAAGCCGAACATTATGACGCCCATGACTCCGTTTGGCGGCGTCTTCGATGGCACCTATCAGGGCCCGAAGATGTTCAGCCAGAGCGTCATGACAAAGACAGTGCGTAAGCCCGATGGCACCTATGAGACCACCAAGGTGACCCAAGACTCGACCGGTCAGAAGATAACTACGGTCACTCGCATAGTGGATGGACGCAAGGAGACGACCGTTAAGCAGGAGGGTCTTGGCAGTGCTGGATCGACGGCTGCTGGCGCTGGAGCTGGCGGAGATCGCAAGGCGTGCATGAGTCGCAACATATTTGTGACAAAAGAAGGCTACGCCATGCCACGGAACCTCTGGTGACCAGTGGTGAACAACTATTGCCCCAATCAAGATAAGCGAACATTGCTGCTACTACTCCAACGGCAGCAGCAGCAGCAGCAACAGTATGAAGATAAGCTAAAGCGATTCGTCGGCAACATAGTCCCACACAACATCCAAATTAGAACCTATTACATTTTAGTTTACATTCTCTTAAGTGTTTGTTGGTGTTTTAGATGAAACGCAATTGAGACAACAGATGACGACGACGATTCCAATGATCGTGGTCATATACCATTGATGATTATTTGAGCAAACGGCGAGCATCAATCGCCGTCTTGCCACTATGTGTGCGTGTGCGTGTGTGTGTGTGCGTGAGCAGCGCATCTGATGGCGCTCCACACACACACGCGCCCACACACACCAGTTCAGTTCCAGAGCACTCCGCTGCCAGGAGTCCACACACACACTCTCCAGGCGCTGAGTGGGCGGCGCGTCCTCTCCCGCAGGATGCGCTGCTGCAGCTGTGTGAACATGATTCTTTTCAGTTTTGGGCCAGTTCGGCTTGACTCGATCCATGGCGCACGCGGTGGGGCCGCACTCGACTTTTTTTTTTTTTTTATAAATATTTGTATTCTCTTCGTGGTACTATCTGTGTCTCAATGGAGCGTGCAGCATCTAAAGTGCCCGTAGTAAAAAAAAAAAAGAACGAAAAAATCAACAAAAAAAAGTCTCGCAAATGGCATGCGGAAAACAAAGCATAATTATGATCTATATATATACATTTGATTTTTGATATACTTACTATATATCTATATATTATATATATATATTTATATTTGCACTCCCAATATGTTATGGTATGAACGGATCAGTTCTTATATGGTTTATATATACATTTCAAATATTTCCTTCGTTTTTTCTTTTTGATAATTATTGTTTTGCATACATATATTTATATATCAGATTTGTATATGTATACATATATATATTTTAGTTAATAGTTTGCATATTACAAATAGACCATAATGCGAAAACATACATATAACATTGTATTAGATATCATTCAAGCGAAATGCAAGTGAATAAAAGTGTTGTGCAATAAAAACAAATGCAACAGACTTAGGATCGTTTCATTCCATATGCCATATATACAAATACATATGATCGTATGTATGGGATGTATATGATATCATACAATGGTGTGAGTATTTATATAAATATCATTTGCTTAGACCATATTTACATGTATTATATAACAGCTGTTTTGCTTTATTTATTGCTATAATTGCGCTGGATTTGATAAGATTTGCCTCAAGGTAATAATAATGCTGCTCTTCAAAATATATTTTATTATTCGTTTTAGATAACTACATATTTAATTTAATAATTTAATTAAATTTGCTGACTTGTATGAAAAGTTGTTGTGGAGATGAAAGACGGAAAAATTAAATAATACGAGATATACTGCTTTTCTCATAGAAATGTTCCCTAAGAGCTCTGTTGGTATTAATAGTTTCTATTATAAAAATATTAAATAAATTGATGTTGAGCTTTTCGAAAAGATTTGACATATTCAGATTTCTAAACCAAAAGGAGTTCTCATTAAAAAACTCCTACTAACCTATGTATGATAAATATGCAATTTAGTGGTCTGATTAGAGTGAGAGCTTAATAGAATACCGTTTCCAATTGGTCTCCTTTAGATAAAAGTTATACTTATCCTTAAGAATTTTTTCACATATTTCCATCAATATTGCAGTAAATAGAGTTCCGTTAACTTGATATTTATAAATTGTTTCGTTTTTTGTATATTTATATATATTCAACTAGTAACAAGAGCTTTCTTGAAGAACCAAATAATGATTTTAATGATGCTCTTTCTTCACGAAACGCAGACCGCAGTAGCCGCAGCTGTGATTGCCGGGCTTATCCTAGAATAAATTGGCATATATAAAAAATAGCACATTTGATTTACATCAACGCCTTCTATTTACCAGATTAATGTAGACTTTTGGATGACCGAGCGGACCGTTGCCTCCGTCGCAGTAAACAACGCGCTCTTCGCACTCTTTGGGTGGAATCTCGTCGATTAACTTGATGCCCCAGTTCTCATTCACATAGCGCTTGGCGTTTGTGAAGCGCACATTACGGTAGTCGTCCTTGTCAAATACCTAATATTATTAAAGCAAAACGGAAATTAATAACAAATTTTGTTTGCGTAATCGCAAATAGAAACAGCTGAGCGCTGCGGCTCTTGCCTGCCCCGTGTGTGTGACTTTCTCGATGTCGCTGCGTGTGCTGGACCAGCGCATGCTGGCCAGTGGCATCAGCTTGTTCTGGTTACAGCGTCCTAGGGAGCTAGCACGATTCATCAACTGTTTGCAGGCCATTTTATCTGGGTTGTTTAAAACCTCTCCGAAATTGTTACTGAAATTTAGTTATGTTTTAGAGATGATAGTTTGTGAACGTACCCGTTACTTGTAACAACACTTGAATATTCTAATGTTACAGATGAAGCAAATCTATATCGACCGTTGTATGGCTAAAATTTAGAATATGTTATTAGCAAGTAATATTTCATTAATTTTATTGTTACTAATCCTTATAGTAATTATGTCTTAATTGTTTTTGCAATAGCATAGTTTATTCATAGTTATCGATATATCGATAGCTAGTCAGTTTATACACACCACCCCATCATCTAGTGGCAGCCTCTGTATACTGTGCAACTTTTTTGTACAGTGTGGCAGCCTTTCAACTGCGTTGAAATAATAATAATAATAATTTAATATTCACTTGTATTAATTGATATACTTATTCTATATACTTATGTATTCAAATATTAATTGTGTTCTAGTGCGCCTTTTAATTCGTTGAGTAAATGTCTGCTTTATTAGTTATTAGAAACATCTAGTCCAATTGGAATTTTCGGTCGAAGCATACTTTAGTGCTGCCAGATGAGTAAGAAAAGTGGTGCCCGTTAAAATTCAAATTACAATCTCCAATGTACGCTACTTCGAAAATAAATAAAATAATATGAAGAAAACATTTAAGTTATTCAAATAAGTTCTTAGTTTTAAAACTATTTTTTAGGTCTCAAATATAATTATTGAATGTCGTTATAAGCATATATGAGTTTATGCAACAAAAGAATTCGAAAAAACAGCACTTGAAGCGGCTGCTTCATTCAAATGTATATATCATATATATATGAAGTATATGTCAATAGCAGCTAAAATCGAACCAGAATTATTCAAATAGTAAGCAATAAATTTTCGCTCCCTTTGAGCTGAGTTCCAAATTGCAGAGCTCTATCTGCCTGTCATGGCTGAGTTAAGGGTTGGGGGTTGTTTCATAATTTAGTTGACAATATTTATTATTATGGGCTGTCATGTAACTGGCCATGTACATGTAGCTATTGCCCTTAACTATAACAACGCTAGCAGCATCCTAAGCAAACAAACGATGAGCACAGGACTAATAAAATTACATGACTAGCTAAACCCAGGCAGAGGTAGAGCCTGCCGAAGGGGGGGAGGCTGCAGGGTGCAGGGTCAGCATACTGAGATATCCTGTTGGGTTTGATTGTGCTCAATTGTTTCAGAGCGCTGCAATTACGCAACTCGCCCCTAAAAACCTTACAACTGACCGCTGGCCAGACTACACTAACAATATATATAATTTACAGCGCTTTTGTGTAGCGAGGCGTGAATTTGTGCGACAAACTGAACTTGGTTGATTTTTGAAAAAGTTTTAAACGCATTTGTTTGGCCGTAATTAAATGCAATTTTCCGTGTCGCTCGAAATGATTTTGCTATTTCAATTTGTCCGGCGACCGCAGCGACTGGAGGCAGGCGCCTGGTCAGTGACTACGGCGACTGCGCAGCTGCCAAGAAGTCACGCGTGCGCACAGCAGGATTCCAGCAGCAGCAGCAGCGGTTGGTCCTGGCCAGTTAAAGGATATTTTAATTTTGTTTTTGATTCATGTTTTTCGACAATTTTCACCTTTTGAGTGGCAATTGCATTGGGTTGTTTTTACAAAAAGGATTAAGTGAAAAGCATAGCGGTTGCCTTTACTCCTTTACATCCTGCATCCTTTGTCCTTAAGCAATTTAGCGTAAAACTCAGAGCCCATAGATTGTCATATATATATTGTTTTTTTTTTTTTTTTTTTTGGTTTTTTGTATAGAATTTGAGCATTTATCAATTGTTTTTTTTTTTTTTTGTTTCGTGGTGAAAGTGACAAATTTTTTCATTGCCTTTTTTACGATTTATTGTCTCACATTGCATTCACTTTTCAAGTGGTTGAGTGGTTGTATGTTGCTGCATGTGGTGCATGCCACAAGGGTTGACAGCGGAGGGGCGTTTCCCAATAGATCAAATCATCTGAGATTTATGGGACGGAAATCAAAAGAGTGTTAGAACTTATATAGCTGATATATGCCTGTCTGATCTATGATGTCTGAGGTAACGAAAGAACTGCAACTTGGGTTTAGTTGTTTGACTGCAATATTTTATTATTGCTATAATTTTATATATATTTGAATTAAGTTCAACATTAAAATATCAATTTTTAGACAGATTTTTTTTTTTTTCTAAATAGAAATAATATTTGAATTCGCAATTTATTGTATATGTTTATAAAAAGTATTCAGGTAAAAAGTAGAAGATCAAAAGTCTTTAACTTTATTATATTATAAAGATAACAAATTTGATTTTTAAATTAAATTATTATTTATTTTATCTCATATCATTTCTATACATTATAAATAATAAAATTATTTTCATTTTGTTTATAGTAAAATTAGGAACCTACGATTTTCTGTTTTCATAGATATGATTACTATCACAATTTGTTTCCTATATCAGTAATAATTCATATACTGCTGCAGGCACTTCCTAATCTTGTTGTATTATATCTTCTACATCCACATCTAGCATCACACACACAAAACTTATTTCATAAGCATTTCTCTTACTAGGCCTAGTTTCCATTCAATCTATTCACAATTGTCTATGTCGTGGGGCTTTAATGCTAATTCACTGTGAACTCTTGTAACTCTGCATAGCAGCAATTAATTTCGTTTTCCTGCTGTTTTGGCAATCATTTAGCCAATTTCAAATAACCTTTCAAAAATAAACAACAACAGTTCCAAAATGCACTGCAACGACAGCTGCTGCTCACCTGCTCACCTGCTCACCACCTCACACCTGTGCTTCAAGTGCCATTGGGGACGGGGGGTCCGCATGGTCAATGCCACAGCTTGTTAGCTGTTCGGGGCTCGAGCTCCACTGGCCATTGGCTATTTTCACAGTGGCAAAAGAGAAAAAACCAAAAACGATACCAAAAAGCAACAACAATGTGGCTATACCCTGGACAGATTTGAAATATGTGTGAAATATAGGCAATTATGAAATTTCTTTGGAGAATTTGTGTACATTTATTGTCCGTCTTCTCTCTGTGTCCTGTCTCCGTCGTTGTCTTTTGACTTTGTCTAGTTCTCATGCCTCTGTCTCTGTCTCTTGGTCTTTTAACATATTTATCTCTCTGTCTCTGGCGCTCTCTCTCTCCCTCTCTCTGTCTCCGTCTTCTGTATTTTGCCTTCTGTCTTCTGTCCGCTCTCTTCTGTCTTTGTCTTTATCTCTTTCTCCTGTCTCAGTCGTCTGTCTCTGTTTCACATGCTTATGTCTATATATCTATCTATATATCTCGTTTTCTACAGGGCATCTTCTAGTCAGTC
Source organism: Drosophila mayaguana (assembly GCA_037075325.1). Lineage (NCBI taxonomy): Eukaryota > Metazoa > Arthropoda > Insecta > Diptera > Drosophilidae > Drosophila > Drosophila mayaguana. Next base: position 8,507,370 of record JBAMCG010000068.1, on the reverse strand, counting down.
ATTTCTTGCCCTTTGTCTTTGTCTTTTCAGTTTTTTGTTGTTGTTGCTGTCCAACCGTTTTTCCGCCATTCAAAATTATTCTGGCATGAAAATTAAAAACATGTTCTCTGGAAATTCAATATGCGTGTGCACTGGACGCACCAGAAACAACAGCAGCGACAACAACAACAGCAGCAACAACAACAACAACAGCAGCAGCAGCAGCAGCAGCAGCAGCAGCAACTGAGAATTGTCATTCGTTCAGTTATTCATTTGCCCACTCTGTGAGTCAAACACTCGCTCAGGCGCGCACTCACTTATTCATTCGATGCACAACAAATTGCTTGCCAACAGATTTTTTATTTTTAAAAAGCGACAATTTGCCGTTGTTGTTGTTGTTGCTATTAACAATCATGTTGCTAGCTTAATTAAAAAAATCTGCCATTAGCCATTGGCAAATGCTGAGCAAGCCAAAGCGAAATTAGCCTCAAGTGCTTTTTTATGACATGCTGTGCGCCTGCGCAGCGCCAGCAGCAGTCGCAGCAGCAGCAGCATCAGCAGAGCGAGCGAGATGGCAATAATGCCCTGCCAGCTGTCTGTTTTAACGATATTTAAATATATACAAATATATACATGCATACATATATCATCATTTAGTCATCCATGTTCCGCTGATTTTCATATATTTATTTATTTTTTTTAGCGTCCCTTTTTATCGAGTTACCTCTGTACGGGCGGGCCTGTTGACCCCCAACGGACAAGGGCCGGGTGTGCGTGTGCGTCGGGTGGTTCGGTGGTTCGACTCGACTCCGCTTGTTTGACAATTTTATGTTGGCTGAAACTCAAGTGTTTGCTCTTGTGCCTGTCAGGGCGGGGCGGAGGAGCAGAAGAAGTTTTATGGATGTTTTCCAATATTTTATTAACTTTTTATGGCATTAATGTATAGAATAAACTAGAAATATTTATATATAAAATATATAGTGTTTACATACATATAAAACAGTGGAAGCTCTACAATTTTATTTGTTATTCTCTGATATTTTCTGCTGGTCAAAGCCCTTAAGCTAAATATTAAATATTCTCGTTTATCGTTTATCATTTAACTCTAGCAAAACACCTAAAAAATTTCTTAATCTGTTCACATTTCAAAACTCTTCACACGCCAATCAAACATGCAAATTTGATTTGATTTATACTTATTTCATTTTTTTCTATTTTTCTCAAATTGACTTGAATCAAGCTGCAAATTTGATCAAATTTTCAAACCTATTTTCAAGCATTATAAATAGCTCAAACATGCAAATTTGCTGTGATTTATATTAATATTATTTATCTTGAGTATTTGTCTGCTTGACAAACACTAAAATGCGCTGTCAAATTTGATTTGTTTGAATCAGCTTCATAATTATTGAACTCGCATTGGGTTGATTGGCTCGAGGCCTGCTTTTCGGTCATAAATAACCAATCGACAACAAATTATATTTTAATAGCTAGATATCTCTTACTTTTACTTAGCTTGACACTCACTTAAATATGCATTATTCAATATTTAGTTTCTTTTTTTTTTCTTATTTTTTACCAAGTTCAATCTTGTTGACAGCTTGTCACAATTTAACAGCCAGTTAATTTTAATTTTTAATTTTTTTTTCTAATTTGTTTGTCAAATATGATTTAGGCTTTTGATTCTTACCCCAAACGTATTAGTTGTAGGTCAAGTCTAGACAAACAGTGTTTGCTTATGAATATGAGTGAAAAGTGACATAAACAGTGTTAGTAAACGTTGTTAGCATATACTCTAAGTAAATAATAGCGTGAGTAAACATTGCTTATAATTATTAGTTAGCTAGTAAAACTAATGATGTTGCACAGTTTTAGTTAATATAGTTGCTAAACAGTGTTGGAAAACACCATTAGTGTACCATGTACTAGCCAGTGTTGGTAAACTAAATGCTATTCGGTTGTCAAATATCTGCTTTTAACTCTTTCAGGCTACTTTAAAATAACATTCAAATTGACAAATGAAATTTTTGATGAATGTTTTGCTTTACTAAATTTAATATGGATTTCTGAAATTATTTAGACTCTTGCACTTCTTCCTGCTGCTCCATTTAAAATTGTCTTCATCATATTATATTATATGACATCATCGAAGCTATTTATTTTTTCAATACACAATTGTTTGCTCAATTTTATGTGTCGAACAAAAACTTTCTTTTGTGCGCTGCGCCGCATGCTGTGCAATTATGTGGAAGAGACACGCGTGATATACACATCACACACACACACATCTCGCACACACATCACACACACACATCACACACACACACATACACACACACTCCATTGAGACACTCAAGCACAACAAGCTTCAATAAGTTGCTTTGATAGATATATCAAGTGTCCTCAGTCTGCATGCAACAACAACATGATTATCATCATCATCATATATGATGATGTATAATATGAATGTTCATTAATAATAATTCGTCGTCTGTGGCGCACTTTTACCAACAGCCTCAATTTGAATCATCATCAATTTCGCTGTCAAATCGTCTGGCAATAGACCCAGCTCCAGCTCCGGCTCCAGGTGACATTTGCGACTCGATTTTTGCCTTCAATTGAATTTCAATTGCAATGCACGTGCAAACGATTAATTTTAGTTTAATTTTCTCCTCTTTTTTATGCCCTCTCCCATTTTTTATTGATAGTCCTTATCGCTGCGGCTTTGCCCTGCCTGACAGGGGCAACATTTTCCGCGCGCTGACAATTTTATTTTAATGTCTTTTTGTAATCCTGTGCGTGTTTTTTATTTCGCACAGGTATCCTGCGGTGCGCGTTGATTGTCTCGCTTTCAATTTCTTCAGCTGGTTTTTTTTTTACAATTTACAATTTTTGCGGTTTTGTCATTCGGCAAGCGGATGAGTGCGCCTGGCACCTGGGGTGCTTCAATAAAGCGCAGCGCGCCAATCTCTGGCAATCGCCTACCTTCACGGCGTAATTAAAACACGATAATTGTCAGATGTGGTTTATAGAAAGGTGCGACAAAAAAAAAAAAAAAAGCCAAGCTGCAGGAGAATGTGTGAGCAGAGAGCAGGGTAAATTGGCTTTGCGCTTAAATTTCGATAGTATGGCAATATAAATAAAAAATTTTTTTACCTTTGAAAAGAAGGTTTTACGCATAGTGAAATTCAGTTAAGCCTGAAAAAGGCGAAAAATCGCGTATGAATTTTATTTGAGGAGAGATTTAAATTGTCTATGTTTTTTAATCAAAAAGTAATAGTATATTAAGTAATAGTAAATATATATATATATATATTTTAAATTTGTTAAATATAAATTTGAGTTATTTTTTAATTTTATGCTGGATATTATACTTATAATTTTGAAATATTGGTTTATTAAATTTATAAATTTTACCTAACTTAAAAGTGAAAATGATTGAAAAATTTAAAAAAATTAATAAAGGTAAAAATGACAATAATAATAATATAAATATAATATGAAATATGTTCTATATACAAATAATATAAAATGTTTTCTGCTTCGTTTCAGCTTTAAAAAATAAATAGACTTTGTTAAGAATTGTAAAAACTTTACGAGATATTTTTTTTAGCATTTTGCTGTTTTATTAAAATTTTTTATTTATTAAAATATTTATTTTCATATTCAAGAAAGAGGCTAATAATTTGACTCTCAGATGCAAGTTTCAGGGCTTAGACAGCACATAAATTTCTTGACATTGTGATTTAATTTTTTTTATTGCAATTTTTTGCCGAAGAATAATGTATTCAATTTTTTCTATTATTTTGTTGCAAACAGCCTTTGCCATTTAATTTTGTGTAATTTTAGATATTTCACTTAAAGCCCCATTTCATTTTCATTCGAAATCCGTTTCGGATTAGTTTCAGTTTAATGGTGAGTTTTGGCGATTTTCGCACTTTAGCCTAACCTCAAATTGCGCATTGCAGTCGCTGCCCCGCCTACCTCAACCCTTCCCGCCCGCCACGCACATGGCGTGCAAATCCTGACAATTATGCGGGTTTTAAAACGATTGCCAAACAAGCGATGCGACGCTTGGCTCGGCTTGGCTACGTCGGGGCTGGTCTCCTGCCCGCCTCAAACTCTGCCCTTTGGCTATTTGCGTAACTCTTCTGGATGTCTACTCTGATATTAAATGGAATTGCCATGTACATTACATTTTCACGGCTGAGCTCAGCGGCCACACCTCGACGTCATCATCAGCATCATACAGCGAGCCTCAGCATCCGCCTCGAGGCCACCTTTTGACAGCATCGGGCGAGTGGACCAACTGGCGGACGGGCGGACCTTCGAGCGGTTGGTCGCGCGTCCAGCCTATAAATGCAATCAACCACTCGACGAACTGAGCAGCTACAAAAAATCCTTTTTTTATTTTACTCTCAACAAAAACGTGGAATGCTCTCAATTGCTCATATGCATGTGTTCTAGTGCCCGCCTGGGTGTCTGTACAATTGCAACAGACTTTGCGGGTATCGGAAGGGGAGTTGCGCTAAGTAGAAAGGTTTGCCGTGGCAAGGTTTGAGCTGAATGCTTTTTTTTACATTTACATTTAAACTTGATTCAAAATTATGTTTATATTATACATTTTTAAAAATTAAAAAACATAAATATATATATTTTTTTTATATTATAAAAACAAAATAAATTTTGTATATACTCCCTTGATATTCAAAGTAAAGCTACGCACCTGATGCAAGGCAAGGCATTATTTGTAATATTTAAGTAAAATATGTAGCTATAAATTAAAAATAAAACATTATGAAGAGAACACATTAAATAATTAATTATAACTTAAGTATTATTATTGTTATTATTTAAAGAAAACTATATTTTTTTTCTCAATAAGTAAAACATCTAGTTATAAATTAAAAATATTCTTCAAAAAATCTTAAGTAAAATTAAAGAACTTAAATATCTAGTTTTATATACAAAATATAAAAATTTTTTTCAAATAAAATAAAATTATAAGTTAGAACATTTTTTTAGGGCTTTTCTTCGATAAGGAAATTTTTTGTTAGTATATAAAGAAAATATCTACTTATAAATGCAATGAAATGCAAAAATAATAATAATAAAAATTAAAGTAATAATAATAAAGTAAAGTAGATCAATTTATTTTTTTATTTTGTAAACTTTTAAAATATTTATAAACTAAAATATTAATTAATACAAAAATAAATATTTTAAATAAATTTTAATCCTCATATATATGTGTGTATCCAGAGAATATTCTCTGTATATCTTATGTGGTTGTGTTTCCTTGATCAAATTTAAGCTATGCTCTCTAGCTTCATCTTCGTAGATACAAGCGTAAGCGCATTGGAAGTTCGTTCAGTTCGTGGCTCTACTGTACTTTTGCTTGTTTTTCAAGTGCTGCCTCTTCAACACTGAGCACTGAACAGTCGGCGGAGTGGGTCTGTCGAGCGGGCGGCGGCGGCACGCATCGAGGCCGAGTGGTGGCAGCGCGGCAACCCTTTCTGCTGCCCTAGCCAGCCAGCATCCTTTTATGCATGCTCTTGGCTTAGATGCTGTAGCCGTAGCTATAGCTGTAGCTGTAGCTGTTGGCGTAATTTATGCAAATTAAAGCGCACTCCATTTCGCGCCATCGAAAATATTTCCGTTTTTTGATGTTTGTTTGATTTGGTTGTTTGTTGTTGCGCAGGCGCAGCTCGTGTGCATTGTTGTTGTTGTTGGAGCGACAACAATTGTTAATTGTTACGTTTTGAGAGACTTGAGCACAATGTGCAACGTGCCCTTGCGGCTATAAATTGCCGTTAATTGACGGCTGCAGCATGATGGAATATCCCTGTCCAGTCTCTCTCTCTCTCTCTCTCTCTCCCTCTCTCTCTCGCTCGCTCTCTCTCTCTCTCTCTCTCTTTGTCCATTATCATATCCCTGTCCAGTCACTCTCTCATTCACGCTCTCTCTCTCTCGCTCTCACTCTCTTTGTTCAATATCAAAACTGTAATTTAATAAAAATCTGATCTTATCTTAAGTTTCGCGCATTTTCCTTCTCTTGTTTAGGTCTGTCAAAATATTACAAAAATTTTATAGAGAAATTCTGAAAATTTCAAGCATCAACATGAGATCGCCATCATCATAAAGATCATCAGCTGAGTCCCATGTGTTTGGTCTTTAATCTCTAATGCGGCACTTCAGATCGGGTCAAAATGTTTCAATTTGAGCGCAGATTTTAGCACGGATGCTGTCGCCTCATCCCCTCGCATGAACTAAATCTTCATGTTTGTTGTTGTTGATTTTTTTAAAAAACGTTTTAATGTGAAAATGTCACAAAATATCAGGCGATGCACACGAAACGGGTTCACATTTGAATGACAATTGAAGGGCTGCTGGTCCAGCCTAGATTTAAAATATAGTCCAAAAAAACACGATTCCTAAACGTTGATGAGCTTGTAATGCCTCTCGATGCTTTGGTGGATTGGCGGGTTGTCGAGCCTTTGGATTGGGGGTTGTGTTTGTTGTGCAGCTGTCCAGGCTGAAGCAGCTATTGTTGCTGTTGCTGTTGCTGTTGTTGTAGCTCATGTTTTGCCTGTCTGAGGTTTGCTTTGCATCTCTGCGGGGCGTGTCCATGTGGCTGCTCACTTTTTGTGGCCCAACTTTGCCTTTGATGCTAAGCTGACGTTTGCTCTATGCAATTTTGCATGCTACATTTAACAATTCAACAGAGATACAAAAAATATTTAAAAAAAAGGGTTCAATTTAGATATAAAACTGATGAGTTCCTCACTAGGAATTGGAATAGTATAACAACTTACTAAAGGGAAGCTTGTGGTGACTAATGTTGGGAAGGTTTTGATTCCTTAACTTAATTTTGAGCTGCAATATTGTAGGATAATGGAGCTATGCTTAAAGTACTGCAAGATACATATATATTATATTCTATCATTATATAAACTGTTTTATATATTTTAAGTCTCATCTATCCACAAAGATTTGTGCTTGCTTCAAATCCGTTTAAGTCTCAAGCTCATTCTCGTAGCCTATTCAACTCTCAGGAAGCATTCGCTTTCCTCTAAGCCATCTGGGGGTTAGGTCTGCTCTTATCATCCAGCATCAGCTTTAAATACACAGTACTGTTAGAATCTCTTAATAATCCAAAGGCAGCGCTCACTCTAGTTGACATATGCATAGAATACCCGACTAGCACTTCTGACTTAGGAGATCTGCATAAGGAAATTTCTTTTCCAAGAATGTGAAGGCTTTAATTATGTTTCACTTGACTTTACTTTATTTCTGATTAAGAAATTCCGATTATGGAGTTCTAATTATGGAATATTGACAATCGAATTCGAAGATTTTCTAACTAACAACATCGAACTTGGAAGCTTTGACTCAGGAGCTCTCAGAATTTGTGCTTTATGACTGCGGACTCTGCCTGTCTCATTTAAGAGAGATCTGATAAATAAGTTAATACTGTCTGACTTTGGGCAAAGTATTTCGGTTTATGGATTTCAGTTTACTCTACTATAAAATAGCTAGTGCAACCAATTCTTCGATAATTATCTGTAATATTCACCGAGGCAATTCGCAGCTTTTGCGCATTTCGTTTATTTAAGTTAACAAAGCCTAGACATAATTTCAGCTGCAGCTGCAGCTGCTGCTCATGTTGTGTGGGTCTCCTTTGTTCTGGACTCCTGCATAAACACTCAAATGCTGTTGATATGTCTAGGCACCGCAATGTTGCTCTGCTCTACTCTGTCTTTGTCGCTTTTATCTTAATTACAAAAATGCTAAGCTCGCGCCCGCGCTGATGGCAAAGAAACGGAGTCATTTGCAATGCGGAAATGCGACAGTTCCGTCGCACCACGAAGTTAGTCGTCGGCGTCAGGACTCGCCGACGTTTTAGTCCTTAAATGCGATTGCAGTGGCCTGCGATGACGCTGGCGCTTTAAGTGTCGCATATTCCAGGGCCAACGAGCAGTCAGCTGCAGGTTGATATGCGTGTGTGTGTGTGAGTGTACCGTGCCTGCTGCTCTGCCACTTGTCAAGCACTGCACCGTGGCCCTAATATATAGACCCCATTATTCACAACATTCACAGCGCCACAACTAAATTAAATGAATTTATTTAACCAAGCGAAGCTGGTGAAAGCTCGGGAAACAAAAGACAATGCCTGTTTATGCAGAGTTTTGAAAGATGCGCAGCTGAGATTTAAATATATAATTTGTTGAGGACCCAGATAGCTACTATAATATTGTCATTTAATGGTAGCTAAATTCAAAATTCAGGCTTTAGCATCAAAAGTCGGAGTCTTGAAAGGGGAGTCTAAATAAATTTTAGGTATAGTAGTTGAACAAGTTGAGTTTTTCATATATGATATATATATATATTTGGCTCACTCGAATATGGAGAGCCCAGTATAATGTGTTGAGGACCCAGATGAGTAGTTCCTGAGCTCTACTCATTATCGAGCTGTTCATATAATGTCTGTTAAATTCCAGATTCAGGCCTTAGCAACAAAAGTTTTTCCAATGAATTGACTGAAGGCGGGGTCTTGGTATCAATTTTGTGTATAGTAGTTGAAAAAGTTGAGTATTTCATATATGCTATATATATACTCTATATATATACTATATTCTATATACTAAGCAAAGCTTCCTCCTTTCTTGAAGCATAGTTTATGTTGTGCCCAAAGTAAAGAGCTCGCTCAAGTCTTTCCGACTTAAGTTGCTCTATACTAATTTGAAAATCTCACTCCAATAGTCGCCAATACCTCAATTTAAATCAATTTTCGCCCAGTGTTTAGCATACGTGAACCACTGTGCCTTCTTGTTTACATCGAGCTGCTCAAAATGCCAACACATTTTAATTTTCACTTGCTGCTGTCCAGAGTTCACGGCTGTCCTTTCAGCTACCAAGTGCAATTATACTAAACAGCAACAAAGTACTGCAATGAAAAGGTAGAAAAATTAAAATTATAATTATTATTGTATGCCGCGCTGAGCACCTCGGACAGCCTTTGGCTCCTCGCAGTCTCCTGCCAATATTTAAGTCTGAATTATTGTTCTGTTATTCTTTATTATTGAACAGGAAAACAGTTTTGGCTAATACTACTGCGCCACTCACAACAACTGCAGCCAAACAATGCAAACAACAACAACAACAACTACTACAATTGAAAAGTAATCGAAAATAAATACTGCGTACAACGACAACAACAACAACAACAACAATGGCAGCTCTGTGCATTGGTTAAGTAAACAAAGTTGCAATTTCTGCAACAATAAATACAAAAGAAAATAGAAAAGTGGAAAATGTTGTGGGTAGCAAAGCGGGAAAAGCCGCGCGTGTAAAAATCGAAAATGCATCAGAAATTCAAGCGACCCACGTGCCACGAGCCACAACCCGGGAGTCGAAGCTACCCGCGTCCCGAGTCGCGCATCCCAAACCCAGACCCAGACCCGGACCCGGACCAAGTGTCGACATATTTACCTACATTTCTCTATTTGCCTTGTCCCGTGGCCGTGGTGCTCGTCCTGGTCTCCTCCTGCTACCCTGACTTGGGCTACACGCTTCGAGCTGTTGGTTCTATATACATTTTTTTTATATTATTTTTCTGCTGCCTGGAACTCAGCTCTGTTTGTCCGCCTTCGGCTGTGCCCGTTGCAGCTCTTGCGTGTTGCCTTCTGGTTAACTGAGCTCCTGTTTTCCTTAGCAGGGCGGTGGGGTGGTGCGGAGTGGAGGGCGCATATGTCTATGTCTAGGTGGCTGCTCCGCTCTTCTTCACAATCCGGTTGCATGTTGTTCGCAACGCATTCAATTTGAAGTTTTATGCGTGCAGCTACTTAGCAGCCAAAGGAAACCAAAGCAGCACCAACAACAACAACAACTGAAACAACATCGGGAGCAACTACAATGTCTTGTGATTGAAAATTAAATTGAATTCTAACTGACAAAGCTATAAATCGGCAGTGTTTGTGCGCAAAACTTTCCATAGACTGCACTCGTTTAGATTAGCTTGAGTTGCCCCATTTAGGACATAGAATTTCTAGTTCAAATACATTTCTGACATTTCGGACAGGTATTTGTGATCGATACAAGGGATTGGGGAGGTAGACATACCATTAAGAGTATGGTATGGTAGATACAGGAGAGATGGAGGGAAGCAGGAGGTGAGTCTTAGCCAAGAACTTGTGGGTTTTGAGTTGAGCACTGGGCAAAGTCGGGCATTTGCAAAGGAGGGGAATTATTGAAGGAGGGTTAGTCCAAGAAAATTAAGGATCAACCAGCATATAACAGCTTCAGAATTTATAGTCTCAGACTTTAAGCTATTTGTAGGCCTTTATTTATTTCTACATTTTCAATTTTTTTGCCGATCTTAAACTTATCTTTCTCAGTTGTTCCTTCAAGTCGTGTATTTTAAAGTCAAGATTTACCAAGAAAGGAAATCATTGAGGAAAATATAATCGTTGAACCTTGGAATTGTCTAAAATGTAAAATATTTGAGAAATTGTGGTATGGGATTATTTTGAATTCGAAAAATTTATACTAGTTTTTATACTTCAGTATTTAATTAATTTAATTTTTAAGGAAATTGGACAGACTCTTAATAAGTCTCAAAGCTAATTTGACATATGTTGAGCTTTTACTTTAATTCTTATATTTAAAATTTTTTATACTTTATACCTAGCACATTATCTTATCATTGTCAGCTATATTTTATACTTATATATTTTGAATATACTATTTACACTTTTCACTATCAGAATTTAGTTCTGCACTTCGCTCCATTTTCCCATTCCCGATTGTATCGCTGTTTACACTCTCAACTAACTAGCACTCATATCCAGGCCCATAACTTAATGAATGCGGCTTTTGTCTGTGCCATTCGCTGCATTTCCTAGAGTAAACACATATCGATTGCCCACTGCTAGTCGGGGCACATTCTGCGGCTTAGCCAAGCTGCCTAAGCTGCTCTATTGTGTTTACTCAGCTGAGTGCCTTGTTTTGCATATATTGCCAACAATGGCAAATGGCCAACCAATTTGTCCAGCAAGTGCACTTAAAGCGGACTGAGAGAAATAATTCAGTTTTAGCTAAACTGTTTATGGAAGATAACTTGAATGGCTGAGATCCTGAGAAGATATTATATGTATGTCAAATTTACATTTCTGTGTAATAGATAAATTATTTAAACAAAAGCTATATATTGCAGGTGTGGGAAGTACTTCACAGCTTCTCATTTGTGATTTGAATGTATTCATCATGCAAACCTCTACGAAGCTTAAACGCATTAACCGAAATTAACCTCTTGCGGTTTATTATATTCTCAAATATTTGTCATATTTTCAGATTATAAAGATTCTTTAGCTGAAATTATTAAAGAGAGATTTTAACATCTTAGCGAAAAATGTTCTATGTTTTAATTGCCATTTTCTAAAAGGTAAATAAGTGATTTGATGTAGATATACTTTATTTATGATATGCATCAACTATAAATAAATTTCACATTTCAGCCTACGCTTACAGGCCAAGGAATACCCTTAATTAGGGCCAAGTCCGCTTTAGCATATCACAAATCTAATTAGTATACGACAGAAAGGCGTACTCCCTTGCTTGGCCTGCCGTAATATTTAGTTCACAGTGCCAGCTACTTGTTAAACTATACATTAGCTCTAATATACACTTTGTAGGCCAGCCATTCGAAATGCATGCAAGGGACAGAAGCTGGAAGTGCTCACGCCTGAGCTGAGGCCACATTCAGCTGTATAAATGTAGCTGGGCAGAGTAGATGATTTATGTGTGTGTGTGTGTATGTTAGTAATACAAGAGTTGCGAGTGCTTTGCAATTGTCAGTCAGCCAGCATCTCTCACTCCCCTTCTATGCAAATGATGAATGGATTCCAGCAAATGCTCAGCTGCCCAAAAAGTGCGTAACCCTTTTGCCCACCCCTTTCCCTTCGGCTGTCCCGTTGAGGGGTTGTTGTTTTACCGTTTTGCTTAGCTAATCAATGCGCTGCATACAAAATAGTGAAAAAAAGTTACAATTTTCTTTACATTTTTTCACTTAATTTTTATTTGTTTTTCTAGCTGATAACAAAGGTGGAAAAATTTGATGTGCGAGCTCATTAAATATGCAAATTATGCAAAAACCACTTGAATGTGTAAGCACGAGGCACGATAAGTGCGCGTCGAGTGCATTCGATAACGATAACTACGAAATGCTATCGAGTTGTTGGGCCAGGCCCCCGAGGTCCTGTTTGATTGGCAACTGTACCCGCGGGAACTAGTTCTGTTCACTAATTACGCTTAGCACGTAAATCCTATTAAGTCCACACGCAACTGACGAACACACTTCACAATCCCTGCCCAAAGGTAACCTTTTGTTTTAATTCAATTTCCGCTGGTCAATGCAACGAATCCGGCGCCTGGGCAGCCCAGCGGCTGTTGACGTCCGCTGACCGCTGGTCACACGTCACTCATTGAGAGCGGGGCAGAGCGGGCAGGGAAACCGGTTAGCGGCTGCCCATGTTGAGATGCATATAAACCTATCCCAATGTCGGACAGGGCTGGCGGCTTATCGGCCCTGGGGAATCATCGTGGGTCGCCGTGTAATTGTCGGCCAATGTTAATTGAACAATTTTCTCCGAGCCGAACAGTTTTTTGATTGACATTATCGCGTGGGCGCGATATGGATCGGGGCATCGAGCCATGAGATATGAACTCTAGTCGAGACAGTTGGTCGACAGGCCTTCCATGAACTGTCAGCCACATGAGCCGTTAATTTAACCAGACGGGGTGAAGGGGCGAGGGTAGCAACCCCTAGCAATAGAACCTACTGAACAAAATGAAACCCTTCCGTTCCATCTTCAGTATGTGCAATTTTTCAATATAGTAAAATTTGCGAATTTTGCACGCTTTCAAAATTATAATTAAATTATTATGGAACGTGCCAGCCCATTGCTCCCATTGCCCTACTTGCACTACTCAGCCATTGTTTACCTTTCTGCACGGCCGCGACGCTGCATTCAAATGTTTTGTCATAAATTTGCATGGCACAATGGGAAAATTCTCGGCCGACCTAGACCCGCTTTTCCCGGAGCAGAAATTATAGATTTGTTCTGTTATGTTTTTCATTTCTTTCATTTTTATTTTTTTTGGGGTTCGGCTAATAAATAGACTTCGCTGAGGAAATATTTGAGCTGTCATAATTTGCGCAATCATAATTTTCGCATTTTACTATGGGGCGTGGCTGTGACCCCGGCAGGGGGTAAGTGAGCAGCTGGGTCACAATTTTTAGCTGTTTTGTTTTTTTTTTTGTTTTTTTTTGCTATGCTTAATTAGCCAACAGCCAGAGTTCTTCTATGAAAGATGACTAGGCATTTGCACATCATCTGCTTAAGAGATGAGATGATGTATTTGCTCATATAGTATAATTAGTAAAAGCTTTTAGTTACGCCAAAAAGCAATAATCAATATGTTAATACCAGAATTCGAAAAGCCAAACAATATATTGACTTAGCCCATTAGCTCTGTTTTAAGCCAAAATAAAACTTAATTATGGGCACACTTTTTTTTTTTTTGTTTTTTGGGCTTTAATGATATCCAAACTGAAATCCGTTTCGGCTTGAGCCACAATGTGCTTTGAGTGAACCGCCAAAGCAAATAAAACACATTTAAAAGACTTAATTAACTAGCTGGCCAAGACGCAAAACAAAAGACGCTACTCAAAAATTGTTGTTACGGCTATTCATTACATAAAGCAGAGCAAACAGATCACGAGATGTGGGATCGAGTTCCCAAAACATTTCACTTTAATTTGCTCAACAACAAAAACTCGATTATGTTTATTGGAGCACGAGCTGAGCTTGTTGATGTAGATGTAGATGTGTGTGTGTGTGTGTGTGTGTGTGTGTGTGTGTGGGCTGTTGTTTTGGCGGAAGAGGAGCCAGGGCGCATTTAGCTTTACCTATTTTGGCTGCCCAATAAATTGTCAAATTACCCGAAATGTGTGCAGACACTTTTGCGCGACATTTATGGGCCACAAATGTCGCTGACGGCTCCCGGAGAGGCTTCATTGCGACTTCTCATAAATATTCGATTCAAATGCAAAAGCGAAAAGCGAAGAAAAATGTTTATTTATGCCGCATATATAACCATTATAATCAAATTAATACACTCACTAAGTGCAATCAAAATAACATAAATAACTTTTCGGCCACGTTGGTAACTCTGAAAACTGAAAAAAGAGTTATGTGTTTATAATTTGGACTTAAGAATGCGCTACCTGCGAGACGCGCGGCGAGGCGTTTGAGTTCGAGCTGTGAATTGGTAGCGAAATTGACAAAAATTTGAACAAATTATATATAAAATTGTGTAGAAAAAAATTATAATGCATTGGCAATGAGCTCAGGAAGCTCTGCGAAAAAGTATCATATGGAAATATAATGAAATATAATGATATGAAAATATAAAAGAAAACTAAATTTTAGGTTGGCTAAAAATTTTTGTAATATTATTAGAAGTCTAGCGATGTCTTTAGTAAATGTTACTTATAACCACTAACTATACTTGTCATCTTGCCCACATTAAGGCCCATTAAGCCCTTTTTAAAAAATATATATATTTGCATTTATTTATATTAATTAAATAGTGACATCAATTTAAACTTAATATTATAGTTTCATTCTATTTTCATTATGACATATATTATATTATAACATTATTATATTTGCATATAATATTATTAGATTACTACTTTATTATATTGTTATATTGTTACATAATTCACTGCTCAAATTAAATTTTATTTATTGACCAGTTCACAGACTTCTTTCTTGTACGCAGAGGGAAGGCACATTTTTTTTAAATTTTCATAATTTTGCCTGGAATGCTTTAAAACTTTGCTCTGCCTACAATATATAATGTCCCTCTCTTTCTATTGCACTCATCTAAAATGCTGTAAAAACAATATTATGTAATTTTGCAACAAACAAGTTTGTGTTCGGCGAAGTTTAAGTCCAAGCCAAGGCCTCCAGAATTAAAAGAAGATAATAAAAAAGTCATGGTAAAGTCAAAGATCATTTCGTCGCCTTGTAAGAAACTTAAGTGATTAATGTGTATTTAATAATTTCAATTTATTCTAGCCATAAGATCTATTCTTAGTTTTGAATAGATTAAAATATATATGATTTTTTTTTTTAATTAAAAAGAAGCTCCTAATTGAGATATGATTACTGAAAAGAAAAATATATAAATATATATGTATAGTTTATAAAAATATATATTTAATGTCCAATTTCTACTTGAAATCCATTAACTGCCTTTGAATGCTATTCCTGTATACATAATCTATAGTTCTAATATATATTTCATAAAACCTTGATTTGTAGATAAGCTCAGTTTCGGCCTAGACCGAATCTTTTCAAATCACTTTGATTTTATTTTCAATTTTTTTGATTATATGACGCGTGCGGCAATTTGATGACGCTGCCATTTACAACCATCCGCATCAGCAGCAAAAATAGCAGCAGCAGCAACAGCAACAGCAGCAACAGCAGCAGCAGCACCAGCAGCAGCATCATGGACGATGAAGTCAACCCACGCACAACAGGAAGACATTTTGGCAATATAGTGGCACGCATTGCTCTGCATTGGAGAGTTGTTTGGTTTTTGGCAACTTTAAAATGAATTAAGGCAATTGCAGCAGCAACATTAACAACAGCAGCAGCAGCAACTGCAGCCGCAGCAACAACTTTCATGTGTGTTACAAGCGCTTGTTGTGTTTGCAGTTTGTTGTTGTTGTTGTTGTTGTTGTGTTGCTGGTGTTTTGGCAGCAATTAATCGGCATTAAAATTTATAACGCCACGATAATTAATGGTCTGCTAATATGCCATAAAATTAGTCTGCTTGCAACGTTCAATTAAGGATTACTTGTAACAGACTGTATCTATTTATCTTTCTAAATAGCACGAGTGTGTGCGAGTGTGCATGTGCGTGTGTGTGTATTACTTCCTCAATGGCATAAATCAAAATGCTTATCACGCAGTTATGAGTGCGACGACGGCAGCAAAAGACTGACTCAGCAGTAGCAGCAGCAGCTTCAGCTCCTGCTGCCAGACTCCGCAGCCTCACAGCGATTGAGAATGTGAATGTGACGCGTAATTGCATAACCTACGCCACTAGAGAAGGCGGGATGAAGAGGGGCACTGCTTGAAGCTGATGCCAAGCGTTAAAGGTCAAGAGGAAGCGCTATAATTCGCCATATTGTGTTCAGTTTGATTGCAGCAGCCGCTGGCCGCAGGGGCCGCACCTAATGCCTCCCTTTGCCGTTGGCCCGACAACTGCTGTCATGAATTGAGCAACACGAAATACGCAACACGTCAAGCAGGAGAGGTGCCTCGGGCGGCGGGCAGGTGGACGCGAATCTAAACTCAATAACGAGCCGGCAGGAAGTCAAGTCCTCGCAAGGAGCAGCCGACTTCCTTGGCGTCTCCGAGTCTCCCTGGTTGCCCTTATTTATGTTTATTGTTGTCGACTATTCCTTGGTGGATAGCTCTTTTAAAATATACTCTCTCTGGCAGTGGGTGGGGCTAGTGGGCACTATAAAAACTGAAGAACTCTGGAAAAATATTGGCTTGAAAATGGTTGAAGTTTTTAGTTTGTTTTTAATACTGTGTGGTTACTCGAAATCTGCATATCTCAGGCCAAATCAAATCCTTAGCCATATTTCTTTTAGGGTATTTCATGTACGTATATTTATATTTGTTTTTTTTTTTTTTTTTTTTGGTTTCCCCTCTGCTGCTGACCTTTTGGCATGGGAGCAGCAACAAATTGCCAAGTAATACGAAACTGAGCATTGTGTATAACATTTCAAGTCGCCAGATGGAAATGCCGTCATCGTCATCATCGTCAGCAGCAGCAGCAACAGCAACAACTACAACCACAACAACAGCGAATAAAATCGCATTGGCTATGTCGTGTTTGGTTTAAGTTTAAGCTTTGGCTTTTTCAATTCCCGCCGCCAATATGATTTATGTAAATGCTAATGCCAAAATGTCAAGTGTGCTTGGATTCAGCCAGAGTGGAAAATTTCATCTCATTTCATTTGGCTGATGGCTCTGTCGATGATGATGATGCTTTATTATCTTCTTAAGACAATTAGCCAATTCGTTTCTTTTTTCTGATTGGGCAGGAATGGAGGGCTAAGCACTATAATAATGCCAATTGAAAGCAGGGAGTAAAAAGATTTATTTGTATTGATATTGATGTTGATATGGAAATAATAGTATCCCTAACTTGTCTTCTTCATAAAATACAGGTAAATATATTTAATTTTGTTTTTTTAATAGAGTTCAATCTTTAATTTGTGTGCGTATTCTTCAGCGTACGCAGTTGATACTTCATAAATGTTGCATTGGCATTCTCTTGTCTATTTCAAAATAGAATCATATATATTTAGCTCAGTCTTTATTAAAAATTGAAAGCTGCTCTAAGAAGTAGAGTAAATCTTCATTAGCCCGCTGACATAATTCTGCTCTCATTATTAGCTTATTCAATCTGCTTTCTGAAACTCAATTAGCAAGGCTTAAGTTCTAAGCACTCAACTTTTAATGGCGTGCATTCATATCATTCGGCAAATCTAAATTGAATAATGTTGAAATGTTGCCCTGCTTAGTGCTAAAGATGTGTCCAGTTAAAGCTCAAATATCCGACAATATATTGTAGGCAAAAAAAAAATCAAATTTTTAATTGGCTTTAACTCCGAACTGGCTATGATCTCATTTATAGCAAATAAGATAATGTCTCAATTTAATGGTAATCTTTTAGAGGTTCTTTGAGAAAAAAAAAAAAAAAACAACAAAAGCAAATATAAAATTTTTTTTAGCTGTGAGATATCATTTTTTGTTTTTTTGAATAAGAAATTATAATTTAAAAAAAAATTTAGATTAATGATTTAAGCGGTTCGCTTTAAGACTCAATTGAGTATACGAGCAAAAGGTCCTTTTTAAGCTTTATAGTTTATAGTATAGTCTTCAGAGAGAGGACTGGGCTGAAGGAGCTATTATCATATTTAAATTTTGTAATCTGTTGGGTAATTTTGTCACATAATTTGTGGCTTCGTGTTGCTTTCAAACTTTTTGAAATAATTCAGTTTTTGATACGTATAGCCTACCAAATTTTCTTTTGTAAAGAGCTCCTCTGCTTTCCCAAAGCTTAAGGGATTCTCTTGCTTTTACTATCTTAACCCAAAAAAAACTAAGAGCGCCCCTCAGGTTCGCCTTGTGATTTCAAGTCTATACCATTTGCTCTGTTTGTGGGCCCCTAATCAGTTTTCGTGTTTTTGCATTCTATAGTAGCTGCAAGTCAAGGCATCGCCTGGGTCGCCCCTTTTTGTGTGTGTTTTGGCCAATTATTTATTTACGCATTGGCTTGACTTCAAGGCTGGCATGGACTATCTAATGGCATGATAAATTAGTTTATTCGAACTTAAAATAAACTAAACGCAGGCCGTAGATAAATGCGCACATGTTCCCTTTCATATTTCGACTGCATATTGATAAAGTAGAAAATTGAGTTTGTTAACTTCTTGAACCGGCTGCCCTCCACTGGTCAGCCGAGAAATCACAATTCTGCATTCAGAATTGAGATTTTGGAATTTAGAATTTAGAATTTAGAGTTCTAGAGGCATTAATCATGAGCGCATTTGACAGTTTGGTGGGCACTGAGAAAACAACAAGTGAGAATGTTGCAGTTGCAGGAGCACTGACTGCATAATACTCTGCATGCAGTTATAAATACGGAAGAATCGTTGAGGGAAGTATTGCTGAATTTGAATTTGCTAGAGTGGGCGGGATAATAATAATTCGCATGAACTCTTAACAAAGATGAAAAGATATTTTTAATAATATTTCATAAGACTTTGGTAGATATAGTCTATATAGTAGGGTTAAGGAGTGCTTTAAGCTCTAGCTGACAAATTTTATGTTCTAAATCAGCAAATTTATTCGACAGTATTTATAGTTGTAGCATAGACATTTATATAAAGTATATTAGTACTAGAAGATATATATAAAATATATACATATTTATTTTTATTTTCACATCTTTTTATATAAAAGATAAATATAAAAAATTATAGATTTTCCCTGTTTACTGTAGAAATAATTAAAACTTTTCCAGACTTAATGGACTTGTATATGATATATCTGATATACTATATGCCGCATATGTGATCTGTATATATTACCAATTATTAAGAATATAGCTGCAATTCAATGCATTACTAAGCCCAAGTGACTGTGGCCATATAACATTCAATCAAATAAATGTAGCTAATAAACATAGCACATTAAAAGTTTTAGAAGAGCTTGCACTAAGCGAATATACTCTCCCATTTGGATTGCTAAACGAGCACTAAAATTGATAAAGGCGTCAACTGTGGGTCGACTTGAATGCAGTTTATCAAAGCGTTGTCACGTCTACGTCTGGCGGTGCATTCTGTGTGGCACGCAGTGAGTCAGTTGCAGTTGCAGTGGCATTTCGAGTCGGAATCGGAGTCGGAGTCGAGTCGGTTACAGTTGGCATAGCTGAAGTAGCTGCTGCGACTGCTGTTGCAATTAAGAGAAATTGCCAAAGAGACATAAATAGAAATTAAAAGCGCAATGCGCACAAATGATATTACACCATTAAATACGCCATTTAAGTGCAAGGCAAGACTTGGATGGCCGTTGAGTCGGACTCTGGATTTAATTACAGCAAATTGCTAGTTGCTGTTGTCACCGCTGGCCGCTAGGTGGCGTCCCCGTGCATTGGCAATGTGTTAATCCAATTTAATGTGGCCATTAGATGGCCCGCCTGACCCAATTGAAGTAACCAAGCTCTCAGTTAGGCAGTCACTCAGTCAGTCGGTCAGTGCATGAAGCGGAGGCATAATTGCGATTTGCGGCCGTTGCAAGGGGCAATGTCAAGGTAACCAGTTTTGATTACAGCTCGACGCGTGTCTGTGTCTATGTGTCTATGTGTGTGTGTGTGTGTGTGCCAGCATGACATAATTGGCAATGACTACCTTCTCTGCACAACTGGTTGCTCGTTTTCACTGCAGGATGTCCGCCTCACAGAATTTCATAATTCTCCCAATATGCGCCGCTCGGAGGCCTGTGCCACTTGAATTGATTGATTGCCAAAGACCAAGGCGAAATCGAAGTCGAAGCTTAAGAAAGACAGAAAGGGGTAGAGACAGAGAGAGAGAGAGAGAGGGAGAGGGAGATAAAGACTGTGCGCAAAGCAATTTCCACTTGAGCAGCTCCAGCATTCACATCGAGGCGTATGTGGGTCGATTCACAATTCGCAAAGTGCAAATTTGAACACGAGCATTTTGCATGCATCGTAATCAAACTTCGAGTTCTGCCAGGCAATAGCATATGATTGGGTATGCTGAATCGATATGATAGGCTGGAAAGTGTCGGATAGAGATAATAGGGGCTAGAAGATGAAAAACAGAAGATGCCAGATAAATTGAGAAAATACTAGATGTGCTCGATATTACAAATCCGCAGCTATTTTCAAATAAATTGTTATATTTTGATTTGTTGTTGTTTTCTTTATATATATATATTTTATTATTATTTATTTATATATTATTAATTATATATTCTTTTTAAGATTCATATTTGTTTAGGCAAATACTGTCTTTTTTTTATTTTATTTATTTATTTTTTTTTATTAAAGGCAACGCAATTTAATTCCATTGTAATTCAAATGAACTTTGACATGAAGGTGTAAAGCGGACCCAAAGATATATGAATATGCGTGAAAATCATGGGAAATTTGTAATGAATATGTTTTTCAAGGCGTATTTAACTTGTGGCGCAACGAATTAGTAACAGCTTTCTTGTACTCGAGGCAGATGCCAATGCAACATGGAGCGCCCAGTGCCCACAACTAGCTCTCTCTTGCTCACTCACTCTCTCTCTCTCTCTCTCTGGCTGTCTATGCCACACTCCAAAGCTTCGCATCTGCTGAGAGTGTCGACGGGTAAATGACTCCAATTTGATTTGTTTGGGCTGTTGTTGTCGGGTTTGCTGCCCCATGACTTCCCTTGGTGCCACACCAGCCGATTATTGATGTCTGTTGCAGTTGTTGTTGTTGCTGTGGTTGTTTGCGTTGTTAAATTGAAATTGTGTTTGGGGTCTTAGGCTGGCAGGCGCCCATGCATATTGTAAATTGTCTTTATCAATTTGAAGTGCTAGGCGGATTATTTATGCAACTTGCCATGCGGAGTTCCAATAGATAAAGTGCACGGCTTACGACTTGACTGGCTCGCACTTGGCTCGACTTGACGCGACTCGGCTTGGTGTGGCTTGACTTAGACTTGGGTCTGGGTTCGCCTTGTATTCTGTTCACATGACTCGCACTGTGCGTGTTTTTGGGTCAATTTGGGCTTAAATTACGCCAGCGATTGGCCATTTGCAGAAATATTTAAATGATCGCAGGCGTCGCTGACAACTTCATTACGAGCTCGCACAATTCCCAGTTGGCAATGCAGTTGCAAATGCAGTTGCAGCTCTATTGATTCATAAATGCATACAAACAACAAAATTAGTGCACACAATGGCCCTGGATTAAAATGAGAAGCTATCCCATCGCACACAATAGGTCTGCAATCAGCGAGCTGGGACCTGTGTGGCCCTCGCTCCCTCCCTCGCCCGCCCTAATTGCATGCCCTTTGTGTGCTGCTGCTGCTGCTGCTGCTGCAGGGGGGTGGGCGTGTGAGCGGGCGGAATGTGTTTGACATGCCAACCAGTAAACAGGATTTTCAATTCTGTGGCCCAACGGTTGGTCACTCTCTAAGGCTGGCTTCCTTTCACATTGGCGCAGGCAGCGTAATCGCTTTATAATGCGGCTAGAGTTTGACCAACGTATACAACCAGCTGCCTAGATCCTAGAGATGCAACCCCTGGGCCCCTCTCCCTCGCTCCCGCTCTCAACTGAAGCGTAGCTAAGCCTTTGCGGCAGTCAAGGCTTGCGATTTTCACGCATTTTCGTAATGTTTTTCACGCCAAAATTTCGGGCCTCTCATTGGAATTGCTTTATTTTCATTCGAATCGCATCCCATTGAACTTTCACTTTTTTTTTTTCATACACTCAGCGCGCGTCTTTAATTAATTTTGTGATACCTGAAAAAACAAGAACTGGCTTTATATTTAATGCTGCTTCGTTTTTTGTAACCCTTTTTACCTTTTTTTGCGTTCCTTTTTTTTGGCATTTTTATGTTGGGCAAGGGTGGAGAAAGGTTTATTATCGGGCTAGTCGGTTAGTCGGGCATGTTGATAACGAAAGCAACGCTTAATTTGTGCTGATTGATTTATTTACGTTATTGAAAATGTTCCGCGTTTTTTATTATCCATCTGGGTTGATGCGGCTGTGAAATCGAAACCAGAAGCCTGATGGGCACTCATAATTTCATATTTACTTTGTGAAATTATATTTGTTTTGCTTGGGGCGTGCAGGCTCAGCTCATGCAGAGATAAAACCAGGGAGGAGAGAGAAGGTTGTATAAGGGATATATAATTTATAGCGTGTGAGTGTGTGTGTGTTGGAGTTGTTAAGAAGAGGATGAGAGGGCGTGGCATTCGGAGAGTCATTTTTGAAAGTTTAATGTACTCTAAGGATAGCATATAGATTTAATATTATTATGTGATTTCTGTAGGGATGTGAGAGTCGAATCCTTAATTCCTTGGAATAGTCATCAAATTTGTCAACATTGAAAAAAGATAGATAAATATAAATGATATAAATATAATTATATATATAAATATATGTATAAAATACATAATTATAACTATACATAAATATATAAAATATAAATTGAATGTAGCTTGTCATTAACTCGACAAATATCAAATTCAAATATACACAAAATTCACAACTTCACAATTACTATACTTTTCGAGCGCACCTCGCAGCTCAAAGCCCAAGAGTCTCTCTAAGCTCTTCTAATCTGAATAGCTCTAAGACTTTCAATACAATCAAGCCAGATATACATCTTAATTATACCCTTTAGCAAGCAAATTTGGATGTTAAAAATTAATAAACAACAACAAAATCAAATGTTAAACTAAGAAAACGCTTCAAACTCAAAATGCTAAAATAAAACAGATTAAAACTGAAAGCTATTAATGTGAAAATTATGTAAATATGTTTTTAACACTTTTAATACTCTTGGAGCTTTGATCAATGGCTGAAGGTCGCGTGCTTTGTTTCGTGGACATTGTCGCCTGCCCATGGCAGGTGGCGGTGGCAACCCTAGCCTTATATGTATAACCCTAGCCGCACATTATATTCATAAATATTTTGCGTGTTTTTGTTTAAAATTATGATTTACGGCTCATCCCACATGTTAGTGGCTTCGTTTTTGACCGACTTACGGTAGCGCGCTTATTTGGCTAATGCTTATTATGACGATCGTAATGATGATTAAGTTGATTGTGATGTTTATGAATTAGACGTCGCCGTCAGTTTTCGCTAGTTTGTTTTTTTTTTTTTTTTTGCAGTGTTGTGCATGTACAGCAGGTATTCCCCAGATTGTTTTATGACTATGCTAAGTGCTTCATCACATTGAGCTGCTCATTTATAGCTCATTGTTTAGCGACTGTACCGAGTGGGATAGAGAGAGAGAGAGGGGGAGAGAGAGGGGGAGATACGTAAGACGTCTGATGTTTCAATGTTGTGTCAGTTAGCTGCCTCGCCCAGCGCAACGCGACTTTCGCTCTCAACTGCAGAGAAGAGCAAAAACTACTTTAAACTATGCAACTGGGTTAGGCTTGGCCAGGGGCAAGGGCAACGGGAAGCAGCTAGAGCAGCAGCATTCAATCTACCGTCCGTCATGCACGTCCGCCTGTCAGCTCGACAGATAGCACTAATGACAGTTGACAGATAGCGGCGCACGCCTCTAAAAGGTGTTGCCTCTGTTGTCGTTGTTGTTGTTGTTGTTGTTGTTGTCAATCGTCTACGAATGACGAATGTGTTGTTGTGCCAGCGTCGCGACACTTTCAAGTGGCGCGGCAGACACTGCTTTGTGGCGGCTGCGCAGGCGCAATGCTTAGTTCTAGTCCTGCCACGCATGTCACAGACAATTTGTCACAAATCAGAAGTAAGGCAAAAGGGGTGTCCCAGAGAGAAGGAGAGAGAGAGAGAGCATGAGAGGGGGTAAGGGAGGGAGCGAGAGGGCGAGCGCGCGCTGTTGTAATCCATCAAGCAGCATTTGCAACGCCGCGCTACGCTTCAATGTTGCACGTTGCCGAAGCGTGTCAGGGACACGCCTCCTAAGCAGCTGCCCATCCTGCCGCACAGCCTGACGCTGCTCCATGTTGCATAATTGCTCGTAAAAATGCTCGTGCCATAAAAATCATTGACCGAACGACCCGAAAACCCAGTCGTTCGCATACTCCTTTTCTGTTGTGACATACAGGATGGGATTTTATGTGTGTGTGTGTATGTGCGTCGTTGCCTCGTCTTCGGTTTACAACTTGGCGTAATTAAATGCAATTAGTTGAACTTGCAACAGCAGCTGTTGCCCCAGTTTCAACATAAAGGACAATCCATGGCAGTAAATTAGTTGGAAAATGCATAAAATTTTCTGTCACAAATATCATAAAAAAGTAAAATCAAACCAAATCATGAACAGTTACTCTGATTTCATTTTGTTTTATTAAATTTTGCCCATTGTTGTTGTTGTTGCTGTTACCCCCGTTGCTGCTGCTGCTCCTGCTCCTGGCGGGGTGGTACAGCTGACCCCTCGCGGCAGGAGCCTCTTCAAATGCATTTTTTATGCAAAATCTTATGAAAATATTCTATATACATTTTTCATAAATCTCATATACATTTTTTTTATGAATATGCCTAATGAGCTGCGTTACACCCCTCAGCGTGTTTATGGAAAAATAATGTAGAAAATAATTTTTTGGCTAAGGGTAGAGTATAGAATGTAATATATATATATATATATATATATATATAATATATGAAGATATATTGAAAGATATATATAGAAAATATTGAAATTAATTTTAGGCTATTAAAATTTAAATGAAAACTGGAATACGGCAAAATTTTAAATATTTATTTTATATTTGAGAAAAGTGAAACTAAAGCTAAAACTGTGGATTGACTGAACAAACTAAATAAAAGAATATTTTATAAATACAATTTTAGTATACTTAACACCATTCTTAAACTCATATTGTGAAGTTTTCAATATCAATTATTATAAGAAAAAAAAAGTCAACCAAATATTTGAAGC
Organism: Drosophila mayaguana; assembly: GCA_037075325.1. Classification (NCBI taxonomy): domain Eukaryota; kingdom Metazoa; phylum Arthropoda; class Insecta; order Diptera; family Drosophilidae; genus Drosophila; species Drosophila mayaguana. The sequence goes on along the minus strand of JBAMCG010000068.1, from coordinate 8,482,088 downwards.
TCAAACTAAATTAATTTTGAATCAAATACATTTTGCAATAATTTAAACACAACGTAATTTGCAGAGGTTGATTCGCACTGAAGCCATACTCGAAATTAAATTACTCAAGCAAACAAATTTATTCAATTGGCCATTCAATAATTTTGCGCAACTTTTTCGAAGAGTAACTACTCAAATAAATCAAAACACTTAACTCTGATTAGCATTTCAGTGAAGAGATGCGAACAGCGCGTGATGCCGCGCTCAGCAAATCAAGCTTCGATTGCATAATTTGCTCACTCACTTCCTGCTTAGCATACGATAGCATTTCGTACATTTCCCAACTGTTGTTCTAAATCGTAAGGTAAGCCGAAAAGTGGGCAACCCACGCATATGCATATGCAAATGAAATTTCATTTAGATTTTGTGTTCTATCTTCATCTGCAGACCTGCCCCAATCGAAAGTTCACTCGAGTTCATTTGGCTTAGCCTTGAGGCATTGCTCTTGTGGTTGTTGTTGTTGTCTTTCATGGCTCGCTGTTGTTGTTGTTGTCGTTCGTTGTTATCGCAACGCCAACATATTCTGTTACAGAGAATTGGGAGCGAGCGCCATCTTCAGTTAATTACGCTTAGAGTTTAAAAGCTCCCTCCACACCACCATCACACACACATGCACACACACACACACATGCACACGCACAGTCATCAAGTGAGCTCTGCTTGAATTCAAATAAATTAATGACATTTATTTTTGACTACGGTAGCAAATGCCTAGCAACAATTTTGTAATTCTTTACTTGTTGCTAATTAATTAAAAGGTGTGCCTAGGTGTGCTCAGGTGTGTTGCTCATTGCTCAGCATTTCAGCATGTGGCTCATTGTGTTTGTCTTCAAAGTAAGTCAAGGCTCAATTCTCGACGGTGCTAGATGAGGCGGCAGTATCGAAAAATCTATGCGACACAGGCATTCAGCTATTCCTAATAATTTATCAAGCGAACTGGTTAAGAAGGTAAATATCTATATATTATTATATATATTTTAGCAGGCGACTCTTTGGGTTTTAGCAATACTTTTTTAGCTATTGCAAACTAAAGATGGATATAAAGATTCATAGCTGTTGTAGGTTGAGGTTGAGGTAGGTAAGGGCGATTTATGCACCGTCAGTCAGTTCGTAACTAAATAGCAGGAGTTTACCGGCATTTATGGTGCAGCAATCGCCCTTCATCTAAAAAGAAGGGTTTTAAACTACTTTCATATTCCATCCAATGCAAGCCAACTCTGTCAATCCACTGCTGTCTTAACCCTTTCAGCACTTTCAAATAGAATATGATATTAAAGTTATTGACATAACAAAGTCCAAAGGGAACTGCTCTCCTCCTCCGCTAACGCTATCAACTGTCATCTGTCCTCAACAAATTTTTGCAAAATGCAAACTGCATTATTCATATGCCAGTCACGTGTGCGACTATGCAGAGATTCGTTTAGATATGTGAGTCCATTCGATTTGTATGTGGCGGACGGGCGAGCGAACGATTTCTAATTGAAAGTGTATGCCATGGCACATGGAATCTAAATTAATGAAGCATTAAGTTTGGCAGAGATTTGCCAGAGATAAGTAAAAAGCAACCGCAGAGATAATAGAGCTGAGCGCTACTTGATTGCAATCACAGTGTGTGTGTCTGCTCCTGATTAAGGCTTGTGGAGGGTTCGATACTGAGCCGCGGGGGGTTGCAAATTGCGATTTGCAATTGAGAGATAAATTTACGCACCACAGCGCCCGGGACAAGCTGACCCAATCAGCCAGAATGCCGAACAGCCCATAAATAACCACAGCTATCGATATATATTTATTGGGTGTATATATGTATGTGTTTATACGAAGTTTTACTATCGATCAGTACATACAAAACAATTTAAATGGTTTTGCTCTCGATCTATGCCTTCATTAGACTTAAACGTGGGAGCTCCAAGTGGGCGCAATATATCAATCGACAGCCTCAAATATCTCTAGCCCCAACTCAATCCGAGCCGCGATTTCAATAATCCAAAGCGTGCCCGTGTCGGCGAAACAACAAATAACAAATGAAATAAATGAAAATGGTGCAATTTTGATTGATTTATAATTGAATGTGAATTGTTGATAAGATTATGATAAACGACATTCATATGTGGCCGCCAGTTCCCAGCGCTCAGTCCGCCTCGCCCCATCTCCCTCCTGAATTGACAGCTGATAGTCGTTGCCCAGTTTTCCAGTTGCCTGTTGCCAGTTTGCTCCGCAGTTGACGTTGACGTTGATCGGCGTTGACTGGCCGAAAAAAAAAATAAAAATAAAAATAAAAACCAAAATCAAAAACAGGTTAACGAACCATAATTATAAGGCAAGCCAGCTACAGCAGCAGCCGCAGCGGCAGCAGTAGAAGTATGAATATTGTCAAAAGGAATGGCCATGCAGGCGGGGCTGAAGGGGCTACCTGGCAGACGGCATGAATCTGTTTACCGCTCGCCTTTGGCGTCGGCGGCATGGCCAAGACGATGGCAGCCGCTTCAGTTGGCCATAAACCAGATGGTAATCAGTTAGTGCGCCGCCGAACAATAAATACTCTAAATACCTGAAATGCACATTTGATAAGGAATTTGAGAAGCATGGACTGCTTGCTGCAGTGCCTAATTTGGTGTACATGAATTTATTTAATACAAGCTGGAGTGGGCAATAGGAGGAGAGAGAGAGAGAGAGACGGAGAGTGGATAAGTGGCGGAAAGAGTCTGATAGAAAATTAATAATTTACACTTTGTTCTCTTAATTTCTACATAATAAACAATATGAAGAGTGAAATAATATATTATTATATAAATTATATTATTCTTTAAAAATTGAATAGCTACTAAATAAAAGAAAAAAATAAATCAACAGTAGTGGAGTATAAGGAAATATATTTAAATATTATAAATTATTATTATAATGTGGTTCACCGTGTGCTAAGAGATTCACCGGTTCCTTATTATAAGAAAATATATATTAAATATATATATAGACTATATAAGAGCTTGTATAAAGTAAAGTAGTATTTTTATTTTATTATTTCTTAATTTTTGGTTTATTTTGGAATATCAGTTTTATATGTAATATTTGATATTGAAGCTTTAGGTTATATAAAATAAAAATTCTTCTCAACTGCACATCAATAATATTTCAACCAACTCATCTATTTAGTTTAGCTACAACTTCTTTTCACATATTGTCGAATCTATAAATATTTACATAACCACTTAAGCCTACAGCATATCACATAGCTAATCTACCTCTCTTGTCCGCTGCCCATGTGTAGGTCATAAAAACGTATCGGCAAATCGTCAAATTGGCATCAAATGCATAATTTTTGGTCGTCGTATCGATATCGATTTACATTTTCGTCGTTGGCTTTTGTGGCTAATAATAAAATCAATAAACGCACATTGAAAATTGCATATTTGAAAATAGTTAGCTTCGAATAGTTGGATCGATAGATCGCCTGCTGTGGGCACCGACCGGGTTTCTGTGTGTTGTTGAAGGCGACATTTAATTGCCAGCCTTTGAGATTTTGTGCGTGGTCTTGGGCCAGTCTCTGTCTCTAGCTCGATCTCTCTCTGCCTCTGCTCGTGTCTCTGTCTAGCTCACTCGCTCGCCAGCTAGCTGTTGACTATAATTTTTTGTCACTAGGAAATGGTTTATGTGACTAGCCGAGCGGCGGTTGGCTGGTCTCTTTTTGGCCGACTTTTAATTTAAACAGGAAATTATGAATGTTGACTGCAATTTGTTTATGCAGCTGCTGAGTCACATGGCTCGGCCATAAGATTGGCCCCCTCAGATATTGGTAGCAGGCGCAAAAGTTCATTTGCTTTGCAAGCATTGTTGTTGCTGTTCTGGTTACAGTTGTCCGTTGTGTATCTTACGAGTACATGTTTTGTATCTATTTTGATGGCAAATATTTTACGCTACCTGGTCAACTTATAAGGTGCTCCGCTACCGCGTCGGCCTCAGCGTCTGTCAGGCATCATTAGCTCTGGCCAAAAGGAGTTCGAACGGAGTCGAGTCGAGTCGTAGTCCAAGTCAGCAGTTCGGTCATGGACAAGCTGCAATCCATAATTAGTCATGTGCAGCGACTGTCACAGGCTGAATGCATTGAATGGCTTGAATGAGCTGAATGTGTTGAATGAGTTGAGTGACAGATGTCCTGTTCTTAGCCACAGTTTTGTTGCCCCTCTCCTTCCTGCCCCTCCCCCTTCTTTGACAATTGAGGCCTTGGCCTGGCTATTAGTCATTGATACGCGGGGCTTTTGTAGCTGCCGCACCTTCGGGGCTATGCACTTGGGCTCCATTCATCGGCTGCAGGAGCACTAAATTGTTTCTGTATCTGTATCAGAGCTGCCAAAGCTGTCATCGTCAGAGGGCGCACAGCTGCTCAACAATTGTCTTCATTAGCTCTGTCCATATTTGGTTTAAATATCCTTCTAGGGTAATACAATTCCTATTGATTTATATAAGCCAATTTCTGTTGCTAGCCAAGCTTTGCTCAATTGATTAATTTAACTAATCATTTCTGAGTGTATCCATAATAGACATGAGCATATTTGATATTCATACGAAATATGCATTGATTAAGCACAAGTTCCAAAAATTTGAACACGCAAACTAAACGTATTTAAATATTATTTTCACATATCTATTTCCACATATGCCTATATCCATCTTTTTCAATTTTTGCTGACATTCATCTTCAAATGTAGTTTTGAAGCTATGATTGAAGAGTTTTGATTGCACAGTTGAGTTTTGGTATTTTGAAATTCTTCTTTAATTTATTCCACATTCCATGGGATTTTAAAAAAATACATTTTAGGTATTTGTAAACAAACAAAAAATTAAATTCTGAAACATGTTATTTATAAATATTAGCTTCACTTCGAAGAGTTTTGATTTCTCTGTTGGCTTATGGGATTTCGAAATTTTAATATTTATTAATTTTTTACACATTTTATTAATTATAAAATATTACAAAGTTTAGGTATTTGTAAATTGTTAGGCCAAATCGTTCATATTTGTTTAAGTTGAATTTTATTATTAAATTATATTTTATTATTAAGTTTATTAAATTGAATTCTAAATTGATATTCAGAAATATATTAATAATCACAATTTATCAAAATTTATTTAAAATTAATTATGTTTTATCGAACTATAAAATTAGCTCGATTTACACTTCTTGTTTCCATTTGCAATCAGAACAACAAACTTAGTTTTACTGACCGCAATCAATACGAAATTTCATTAGACTTTCTCGCAGCAGAGCTGACAACAATAGGTCGCGTTTTTGCCACTAATGAGTGTTTAGCTGCTGCTGCTGGGCCAAAGTGGTTGCTCATTAGGGCCAAAATCAGCATATGCGAGTATTTTTGGCGTTCTGTAGAAAACATTCACTTGTTTTATCTCTTAGTGCTTTTGCCAACAGCTAATAGCAGCAACAACAACAACAACAACAACAACAACAGCAGCAGCCACATTTTTGATTGTCTTTGGCTGAAACCCTGGCTAAGCCCCTTTTCGTCTGCAGCCACAGCCATAGCTCCAGCTGGCCAATTAATTACCTCTGAGCGGGTCAGCGGGAGGAGGCTGCCAAATAGCCAGTAAATCATTTTGAACTTGACATTCATGCAAATGGTTGCTGCTGCTGCTGCTGCTGCTGTTGTAATCGCTCCATGTGAGGCACAGCAACAAACGGGGCAAGCGTCTCTGTGTTTTTCTTTTCGACTGGACACGAACAACTTTTGAACATGACAACAACTATTGGCCAGCCAAATGATTTAATGAGCATTTATGCAAATCACTTGACAAACGCATCCTGCAGCCTGCAGGCTCTGGCCTGTCTGCATTCTGCTGTTGCCCATCCTTTTTTTTTTTTTTTTTTTTTTTTTTGGTGGTGCTTGGCCAACCACTCGTAAATCATTCAACTTTTGGTGTTTGCATGTTTTTTTTTTCGACACATTTTGTTTGCATTCGCCGTGTGGAGTGAGAGGGCCATTAGGACTGTTTGTCTGTGCGAGTGTGTGTATGTGTGGGGGGGAGGAGTTCTCTCAAATCAATAGGAAAACCCCCCAGGTAAGAACACACACATCACACATCACACACTTCAAATGCTTCACAGACATTGCTGCCTGTGTTTCGGCGGCAGTCCAAACACTTTTGAGTTTCAATCAGGCGTAAAAAGATGCTGCCCGAAAGCAATTTTCACTTTGTTTTTCGGCACTTTATGCCCTTAGATTGAGGTCGTTGTGTGCTGGCAAGAGACAAGCAACAGTTGAAGTATATGAGGTTTGTTTAAATTTAATATAGAATTATTTAATATGGATCATAATCTGGATTATCAGATGCATATATTTATATGTATTTATAGTTGCGGTCATTAAAATAGCCAAAATACTAAGTCATTTCACATATATATATTCTAAATATTTTTTATTTATTTATTTTTTTTTCTACCAGTTTTTACTGTATAATTATGGATTTCATTTTATTTCAGCAAGAAGCTTTACAACCTCTTAAAAACTTAAATTAGCAGATAAATAATAATAAAATATCAGTTAAAATAAAAACAATTTATTTATATTAATCTCAATATTCATTTCAAATTAATTTTAAGATATTAGACTTTTTTAAATTTGTTACTACTATTTTTATTTATATATAATATTTGATTACTTATTTATTATTAGCCTTAAATTGTGAAATAAATTTTTGTGCCTTAATTTTTAATTTTTAATTTTGTTTTTTTTTTTCTATTATGTTGATTTGATTTTTATAAAATGTATTTTATTGCAAAAATTACTTTAAAATGTATGTTTGTATATTTAAATATACATATGTATGTATAAAATTCCAATACAGAGAGAGAATGTGAGACAGAGTGAGGGAAAGAGCGAGAGCGAACATAGTTTGCTATTTCTTTCTGCTCAGTTTTCTTTTTCAATACTAAATGCTAAAATATTACATATGCATATACAGTTTTACAAGACTTCATAAAGCTAGCTTATAAGGGCATTCCTCATTCGTCACAATTTTCTATAATTTTTGCTTAATTCTTTCAGTAGCTGCCGCTGTTGCTGCTGTCGGCGCTGCCGTTTGGCAATCGGCTAGGGATGGCTGGGATAAATGGGATGGCATCATCGACGGGTCTCAGCTGAGGCACGGGCATACCAAATCCATTGCGCCTCATCAATTTTGCAACAATGCGACAGGAGACAGCAGACAGGAGACAAAAGACGACAGACGCAGCCAGCCAACTGCCTTTCCCTGCGGCTACGTGACAAGCTGGTCACAATGAAACAATTGTCCGCTCTGATGGGGTCTGGTCGGCTAGGGTCCGGGCTTGGTATGCATGGGCATTACATGGCTGGCTCTTTGCAATCTCAATGTGCCTCGTGCTCGTGTTGCGGTTGCCTCTTCTCTCGGTTTGTTTTGTTGCCTTTTGCTGCTTATTGATTTCGGTTGAGAGCTGCTTTGTTTTCCTTTTGGTATTATTTTATTTTGTTTCTTTTTTTTTCATTTTGTTGCTTTTCTTGTGGTTAGCGCGTGAAATCAATTGGAAAATGCACCTAATGATTTTCCAGATTGCGCTTTGCTCAAATGACCCAACTGTACGACGAGCGGCATTTGAGTAGTTTCGTCTGACAGCTATGCAAATCTCTGTCATAGGGGCGTGTCACGCCCATTTCCTTGAGCAACACAAGTAACAACTGTCGCAATGGAATGTTCATTATTATTGGCACCCCAAGTGGCAAGATATAGATTCTGCCGCCTGCATCCGATGGGCTTAAGGGTTGCCCTGACTCCTTCGGCTGCACCCCGAACAATCAACGATAAACGTCCCGATGGTGTCTTGCTGCTGGCATAATTATGTCAACTTCTTGAAGTGCCGACACACAGGGCCATCGCCCATTAAATCCGCCTTGGGTCGGCTCCTGTTTCTGGGCGGAAGTGCGTTGCTCGCAATTTAAAAACGATCAAGCGTAACTATGCCCACGATATGATGAGCTCGTAATTATGGGTATGTATTTAGAGCACACGACGGGACATGCCTGAAGGTCTGCTTTGGTGCCGCGACTTAAGGGTCGTCTCGTCTTAAGGGATACGCATACGTGTAAAAGGTCAGTGAAGGGTTCGAGTGAACTGAAAGAACGGGTTTCGGCTCCTGCTGGACGCTTAGCGCTCAAGAGCTCAGTACTTAATGTTAAGAGCTCAGCCAGACAAATGGGGCACTAAAATTACGAGCCGAGTCGAGAAACAGCGAGAGCTTAGGCCAAATGCTTTATTATTTCACTGCTTAAGGAGCAGAGATGTTGTCTAGGACTCAGCTTGAAGTTTAACCGAGTGGCTCAGACAGGCCTTTTCAGTCAATTCAGTCAAGGGCTTGTGGCCAAGGTTAAGAGCTGAAATTACTTGAATATTTAAATTTGTTATGTGTTTCAGCAGACGGACATTTGACAGAAAACAATTTATAATTGAAGATGAGGCAAAGCCTTTCATCTACCTTACGATTGAGACGTGAACTACGGCTGAGGAGTTTATGAATTGAACTGATGCATTGAGGGGATTAGAGTTAATTTGGGTAATCATTTCAAAATGTGTTTAACAATTTTTCTTTTTAAATTATAATAATGAAGAGAGCCATAATAAATGCACAAATTTTGTATTATAAGTTAATGTTTTAGTTCCCTGATGAAATACAAATTCAGACGAACCATTGTCAATCAAATTGTGTCTTAAATGCCTCCCTCTTTAAGATTTCCAACTTCAAGACTTTTTGCTTTAGCTTCTCTTAAGATTCTAGTCTTACTAAGTTTAAAATTTTCTATTACTATTTCATTGTTCAAGTAAGGTCGAAGGTTATTGGGTCAAAGCGCAGAGCACTATATGACAGTGCACTAGCTATTAAATTTATGGCCTGGCTAGGCTTAGATAAAAACACCTTCATATGCGCCCATATGGCCGCCCACTCGCTGACCCGAAAGCCACACACACAGTTGGGCCATTACAATCGGCTCCATTAACAATATTGGTAAGGGTCGCACAGCAGCAACAGCCGAGAGAAAGGGAGAGAGAGAGAGAGAGAGAGAGAGAGAGAGAGGGAGAGAGAGAAGGAGAATACTCATCATAAAAGGGTACACAAAAGGGGCACTAAATGAAAATTATGCGTGTGGCCCAACAACTCAAACGGGGCCTACGCCAAGGCAAGTGAAATTGTGAAAAGCTTTTAATGCCCACAAAATGACTGTTGCTTTTCCTTTTTTTCGGCCGGCTGCTGGCTGGCTGTCAGCTAACGGATTAAGGTCAACGCCCACCGCCACCAGCTAAAATTTTAGCGCCCCCTTTTTGAAGAGTGTTGAAAAATTGTTGTTAGGGTTCAAATTCTGTTTTTTTTTTTCTTTCACTCTCTCTCTTAGAGCGATTAATATCACTTAATTAAGGTGAAAATTCAGACGAACGACAGCTGTCAAAAATGAACGACGAAACAGACGTATCAAATGCCGCTACGATAACCCAAAATTACGCAAACTGCCAAAAAATAAGGAAGGAAAAACTTGCATTTTTTACCCCATTTGGCGTTGCAATTTTCTGTATGTCGGGGCAGAAACCGATGATGCAATTGCGCATAAAAGTTGTTTCGCAGGATTAGGGATTGTCGAAAACATATATTAATAGTTATTGTCATTGTGCAGGGCCCAAACACACAACGGCAATCAAATCGCATTTGCCGTTATGCCAAAAGCGGATTTTTTCTCGTTTTTTGATGGCAATCAATCAGAGGGCAGCAGCCCAACACACAAAAAAAAGGTCGTTTCATCTGATTTTTTGCCTCTATTCTTTTTGCTCGAGGGTGAAATCAAAATGCATTTAACTTCTGTGGTAGCAGTCGGGTGCGAGCTCCGGTTCTGGCCAACGGCTCGGGTTACCAGGGGCTGTGCCAAAAAAGAGAGAAAAAAAAAAAAACGGCTCTGCATCTCTCCAAACAGACAATCGGCTGCGATTGCGGATTTGTGTTCAGTTCTGAGTCGCATGTCACATTAACTGAGTGCTCAGCCGCATCAACACCAAAGCACGACCAACTTCAGGTTGAGAGACCTATCATGCCTGCTTGCTAGAGATGAGAGCGTGTCCTGTTAATATTCGCCTGTGAAGGCAAAAGAGTATATTGGCATGGAGAGCTGAGAGAAAATAGAGAGCTGAAAGTTGACGAAATTGTGCTTGCGGAATTTATTTTATCCGATTCAATATTGGCTTGGCTCAAATATTGTCTGAAGAATATTTGAACAGTAAGACATGTACCATAAAAAAGAGTGCACTAAAAAAACCTAAAAAATGTATAAGATTTTCTATATATGAACACAGAATAGTCAATAGTCTGATAAAATATCAGAAAACTATTAAAATGTTTATGTTTTCCATAAACCTATAAAAGCAAACTATTTTAAGTAATTTTCGAGGTTAATTTGACAAGTTTGTTAGATAATTTTTGAAAATTAAAATCAGACTGTTTTATTCATTATTCCGGTTTCCGCTTTTTATAATAAATGGCACTGATCGCTGCAAATTATTCGAATTAATCACTTAGATATTCCATAGACATTTTTAGCGATAAAATAAATAACTGAGTACAAATATTGGGCATATATTATTATAAAGTTCTACTCAGTATAGCTGAAATGTAACTCTTCTCATTTATTGTGGAAATTTATATAAATTTTTGCTAATATAATAAACATTTTGATAAATATATAGAAAGCTATTATATAAAATTCTGCAATAAATGAATAGAAATTTATATAACTTTGTGGGTAGAGTAGATAAGAGTAAAAATGTATATATATAAATATCTTTATATTTATATAATAAATTTATGTATATATAAGTATCTTTATATTTATATAAATTTCTGTTATATAAACTATCCAATATCCATATACTCATTTATAGTAGACATTATATGGATACCTCAACTTCTGCTTCAAATATCATTCTGCCATCCAGTTCATTTTGTTCCATCTCCAAATTGCCATGGGTCTGGTCATATATGTCTGAACTGGAATTTAATCAGTTTGTGGTTTGTAGATTTGCCAATCGCACTCATTTGACAAGTGCCCGAAAAGCCCCGTTACTCGCCCAGTTGCTCGCCCCGTTGCTCGCCCCATTGCTCGCCCCATTGCTCGCCCCGTTGTCACGTTGTCTTCCGCCTGAGTGGGGCTATATTATGTTACACATCCAGTCGCATTGTGAGTGGACGAGTGTCAGCTGTCTGTCTGTGTCTTTAATGCACTTCGCACATAGATAATGAATGGACTAAGCTCCGCTCCCGCCCCCGCCCCTGCCACCGCCTTCGCTCGCCTTCCTCTATCGATGACAATGGGCATGTTAATTGAATGTTTCCGAATGACTTTCTACGCGTGGGCTCACTTGGACAAGCACCTCAGCTTGAAGGTCACCGTGAAATTGTAATAGTGTCCCGAATTTAATTGTCTTTTGGGCTTTGTATCGATTTCAGTATTTGAAAAAATTGAAAAAGGTATTGTACTGTGAGCATAGGGAGAAAAAGACCCTCGAGGTCTCAATGCTCAGACAATGGAAGTGTTTTATGCTCCTGGTAAGGTTGTCGTTTGCATAGCCAAAAGATACTGCATTAGACAATCAACTGCTGTCTTTTCACTTAACACACTTTGATTATGGGATTATCTACAATCTTAACTTTATTATTGCTAAAAGACACAAGCATACCAGGCATTCATCTGGCAGTTGGTACATAAAAATAGTCAAACAATCTACAACAACTTAAAAGCTAGCCAATTATCAATTATTATTATATATGTAAGTATATATCATACACATAGCGAGCGCGCATTTCAAAGATAAGAAAGTTATATATAAATAATAATAATAATAGAAGTATCAAATTGCATATAATGTACAGCGGCTATAGTTCAATTGTTTAGGACTTGGGCTTTCGACTTCGATTGGGACTGGTTCGCACCGCGCGTCTCGTTGTGGTCATTGCAGGTGTTGTTGTTGTTGTTAATGCTGCTGTTGTGGTTCTTGTTGTTGTGGGTGTTGTCTTTGTTGTTGTTGTTGTTGTTGTGGATACAGTGTGCACACTGGGCCTTTCACGGTAGACACACATGATCTCATCAGCCGCATCGGGACAGTCTATTTGCTGTGCTCAAGGAAAAGACGGGAGAGAGAGAGAGAGTTGGAATAAGACTTGACTCTTTGGTTTCCCTGGGCTGACCTACCTTATCGCAGAGTTGATTTACAGTTATGCACTTGCCACTCACACAGCGCAGCTCGTGCGGCAAGCAGCGTCCTGGCGTTCTGGTAGGCGTGGCCATTGTAGTAGATGTGCTGCTGCTCGTGCTGCTGCTGCTGCTGCTGCTGCTACTGCTGCTGATCGTGATGCGCTCCCGTTCGCGCTGCTGCGCCAGCGTGGACGGCGGAATGGCGCTGGCACTGCGCGTTGGCACGGTGGCTGTGGAGATGCTGAATTTGTTGCTGGTGCGATTGGAGCGCTGCGCGGAGTACTTGAACTTGTTCTCCGAGTCGCTGGTCATCATGATCTCTTTGCTGTCCCGAAAGTTCACTAAAGCGTTCATGGGATGAGCTGGATGTGTGTGTGGGGGGATCTCAAGAAAACTTACCAAAGCCCTTGGGTCCGCTTGCTGCTTCCTCGGCGCTGGCATTCGCTGTCTGGACAGGCGCTGCGACCTGATGCACCTGGAACTTGGTCTCGGTGCCCGCCTCCTCGTCCGTGGTGGCCGTGATGTAAGTGTAGAGCTTTTCATTTGTCTCGTTGGGCGAGAGGAAACTAGCGTAGGAGAAAATGCGCGGAAAGGCATTCAACTCAGCCTCATCGAACGGCGCCGCATCGCCAGAGCCGTAATCGTCGCAGTCCTCCTCGTCGCTGGCATCGTAGCAGTCATAGTTGAGATCGCATCGCAGACTCTCCGCTATGCACTTCTCATTGGAGCGACATCGGAACTCCTCGTGCTCGCACACCAGGCACTGCTCGTCCTCGTCCTCGCCGCCCGCGCAGTCCTTGATGTTGTCGCACTGCCACTGCTGGGGAATGCAGCTGCCGTCGTGGCACTGGAACTCGTTGCTGTAGCAAAAGTCACGCCTGCGCGTTGGATCCTCGCACTTGTGCGTCTCGTGCGCATCCGGATACTGGCTGCAGTCGAACAGCTCGCTCAGCTGGTCCGAGTTGGCTATCGCAATGGAACAGGCCTCCAGTATGGCTAAAGCGAAACAGTGCAGCTGATTAATGAGCCAACAGACGGGACTCCCCCTGAGTTACCTTTGCAGATGCGCCTGCACGGCGGCAGCTGGCCAATGTGCAAGGGTCGGCACTCCGGCTCCAGGGCAGCGCACACAAACTCGACGGCCCGCGCCGAACAGTTGGCGCCGATGAGCTGCTCGTAGGCCGCCATGGAGGCAGCGTCGCGGGGTGCTCCGTTTCCATTGTTGTAGGTCAGATCATAGTCCAGGATGCCGCGACACATGGGCAGCGCCGTCGAGATGCAACCGCTGCCAATGCTGCTCGACGGCGTTGTGGTCATCGCCTCAGTCGGTCTGCCGCTGACCCCCGAGGGGGGTGGCAGCGTTGGCGACACGCGTGTCAACAGATGCACGTTGGCGGGGGGTGTGGACTGCGGCTGCGGCAACAGCTACAGTAGGGGGTTGAGGGCAGACAGAGTGAGAGTGGATGATAGGCAGTAGAGCAAATAGTCAAGGGAAATAGATCATCTTAGGGAAATCACTCGAAGTGCTCCCTGGCGAGCAAAGGCATATATTCCTTTCCCTGCTCTTTATCTCTCTTCGCTGATTACTAATTGTTAATATTTCTCTTTCTTATTTTATTAATTTTTACTTTTTATATAATTTATTTTAGTTCAGTGCTTATATATTAACTAGACTTACGACTCTCTTATATATATATTTTTTTTTTTTGTTTCCACGAACAACTTTTATCCTATTATAGTTCGCTAATATCACTGACCATATGGTCTGAGGTCTGGCAAACGAAATACCCAAATGTTCGTAACATTACTGAAATAAAAGTTTCTATTTGCCTTTTTATTGCAAATAACTAAATAATAAATAAGACGTCGTTAAAGTGAATTTGGTTAATTTTATCTTTTATTGCATTGACAGCTGCATTTGTTTTGTGTCCAATGCATTTTCACTAAATAAATAACAAAGTCGATAAAGTGAATTTGGATTGTTTATTGTTTGTATTGTAATGAGAAGCGCATAGAGAGGCAACTTTTTATAATTATGTATTCTGTCATTTGTTTTTGTTTTTTTTTTTTTTCGATTTTATTAAGGGGGCTTAAGTGTTGTCCATTATAACAAAGCTGCTAGAATTTAGGTTTATAACCCACGAGTGGAGTTTGTGTTTAAATTTCGACATTTTCTTTTCTATATATTGAAGCTGGCGCCACTTTTAAGCTGAGTTCGTTATAGTAAAAGTTTAAACTGCTTCATTCTGCTTTCTATGTCAGATTTATTATCCAATGTAGGAATATATTTCTTGGCTGGATGAAAGGAATACCTTGTGTAAAGTAGATCTTAAATCGAAGTATATCTTGTGAAAGGCGCGACTAAATTAAAAAGAAGATGGATTACCCGATCTCCCAGCTTTGGGAAGTTATGGTTAGTAAATTGTATATTATCTGACTTACCTCTTTCAGCAGTTGCAGCATGCGCTTATCCTGTTCGATGGGCACTCCGAAACTATTCTGGTGGCCGGAGGTGAAGCGAATACTGTCAGCAGGTAGCAGCACATCGTCATAATCATCGTCGCCGTCCGGAATGTCCGCCTCCGTCACAGACATGGCTGTCGTGTGTTCCCTGTGTATTTCGACCGCTCTGAGCCGAGTCGACTCCTGCATGGTATTGATATTCTCCGTAGTCGTTGTTAGCACCTCCATGGTTTCGTCATCGAGCAGACCGTCCCATTCAGTGGTCGAGCTGGATGTGGTCACCTCGTAGCGGCGCTGTAGAAAACGTGCTCGAGCCACGCTGACGTCGTGCAGCCAGAGACAGTAGGTAATCAGTCCGAAGAAGAGCAGCACGCTGGCCACGAAAATGATGGGCCAGCGCAGATATTTCCAGCGGCAGGCGCGCCTGGCATAGCCCAGCAGCATCAGTGGCGAGGGCTTCTCCTGCTGCTGGCCAGCACCGGGTCCAGCTCGGTTCAGGTAATAGTTGGCCGTCAAAGGGTATTTGTAGCGACGCACCTGAAGCTCGGCCAGAGTTTCGGGACTGCCAACCATGCCAATGCGATATTTCTGGGTGTCGGTCCAGCAGGATTCGACGTCGCTGCTGCCGCCACCGCTGCTGCTGCTGTTGCTGTTGCTTCTTAATGTGGAGGCACGCGAGTAGTCATCGGCCTTCTCGTCATCGACTGTCTGCACCGTAATGTTCAGTCCATGTGGATATTTCGTCGGCTGGCGACGCAGACCTGCCGTCCCATTGACACTGCCTGCTGCTGCTGCTGCTGCCTCATTAGCCCTGCCCGCGGCATCTTCGAGCGGCCTGTGTCCGTCCATGCTGTGGCAGCTGGCGCGATTCACCTTTTGTTCAACTCCAAATGTCAATTGCTGACAGCGAAAATTACATAAGCAATCGGGGTAATTGCAATTGTCTCTCAAAGCAGACGTCGCCGCGGCTCTTGTGCCATTTGCTAATGTCAGTGCGATCACAAGGAATCAGCAGCCGATCCAAATCCAATTGAAGCAGGGCTCACAGAGTTGATGCTGTTTGACTTGGATGTGATTGGCGCGGCTTCTGTGAATGGATTTTGGGAAAGGAAATCGAATTGCAAATGTACCATAAAATGAAAGTGCTGCCAATAATTCATTTCCATTTGAAAGTTGTCACTCGAGTCGCTGGCGGCTCGAGGCTGCTTCTTCAATTACGCGCGTTTTTCATTTGCCCAATTTCCCAGTCTATTAAAGCGACAAAGCCCCTTCCAGCAACAACAACAACAAATGTCACTATTAATGACCGCAAAGCCACGTTTAGCTTCTTCAAATTGCTGCAATTTTTGTATTTCAGTTTCCCATTTGCAACTGCTGCAGATAATCGCATATTGGTCTGGCCCCCCGATGAACCAAAACTATTGCCCAATAGTTTAGAAAGATTAAAATGCGAATGGCTTTAACAAGTACTCGCACATTGGGCAACCCCGAGCCAAGTCAAGTCGAGAGCCAGCATCAGAGCCAGCAACTGGCTGCAAATGCTTTGCCTGCCTTTGGGCCAACACTGGCGCATGCGCAACTTGTTGGCCGGAAAACTGCTAACAGAAACGGGCAATAACGGGCCACAAACAAAAAAAAAGCAAGCCCATAAAAAAGCCTATACACTAACATTAGAAAATGGGGTATATAATTCATCTTAAAGAAACATTAAAGGAAAGTAAAGTAAAATGTTATTTAAGAAGTCTGAGCTTCAGAGATGGAATCGACATAAAAGTTATTCAAATGAAAACTGTTTGTGTAGACAATTGCCTTTGGAAACTTAAATTACATTTTTTATTTTCTTTCTGATGTAATGGGTGAAATGCAATATAATACTATATATACGATGTAGAGCTCAGTTCATTAAATGCTATAAAGTTGATTTAACGTTAAGCTTAACAGTTGTTCTACTATGAATTATAAATGAGCTAAAATCTAGCACTTTTAGCTGTTAAGCAAGAATTCTTAAGAAAAATCCATTATATTTAAACAAAAGTTAGAGAGAAAGGCAAAAGCCGAACTCATCTACTTCTTAACAGATTTTCAACTACCTTGGCTCAGCTGTTTTGTTGATATTGCACAAAAACAGAATTCTGAGAACGACGAACTTGTTCGTAATGATGAAACTGGCCAAAATGATGTGTTTACTTAAATTATACATATCTTATAATCGACTCAGAAAGCCAAGTCTGTATAAATTACTTAACATTATGCGTTGGTTTAGGATTTAATAAGAATAAAATAAATAAATAAATTTAATATATAATGAAAATTGAAAAACCAACTCAGAAAGCCAGCTGATTTTCTTCTGAAATATATGCAGTAATTATTTAAATAAATTTTATTGAAATTAGTACTCAATTATACTCTTTTCATATATAAATGTTAGAGAATAATATGAAATTAATTAAAAGCGTCATTCTTGTAAATATATTTATATTTTATGTTATAGTCAGAAATAAAGTCAATAAAGTTTATAAGAAGAAAATATATATAAGAAGTATAAATATATTTAATAAACGAATGCAATTTTCATTTATACAAAGCATATATCAACTTTATCAAATACATATGAAATATGGTAGGAATATCCATTTCGTTGGCATCTATCTAGTTTTACTTATGTAATATTCTTATTTGGGGTGTTAAGCTTTCCAGCTTTTATTTATATAGATATGTATATATGCTAGCAACGATTCAAATTTCAGATAGTTAAGAGAGCTAATGTTCTTTTGGTGAGTGTATAGCTGCCAAATCGCTTGAGCTCAGCGGCTACACTTGGCTGAGTGTTGGCGCTTCAACTGTGGAGCTTCGTTTTGCGTCTGGCACTTCTTGAGCTGCGACTCCCTGCCTGGGTGCTGACCTTTTCACTTTTGTTTTCATTTAGAGTCGCGTCTTGGCTGGTTGCCTGTCTGCCCTGGCGTTGCAAAGTGCGGCTCAAGTGCTCCCAACTAGCTGCAACTTGAGTTGGGGCAGCAACAACAACGTGCATCACCTAGCATCGAGCAGCGAGCCGCGAGCAGCGGGCAGCGAACAGCGAACAGCGAACAGCTACATCAACAGCTGTTGCCCGTTCGTTGGTCGCTTAATGAGCTGCAGCAGAGCTCTCGAATTTTGGCTCTGTTCCACTCAGCCAATCTTTGGCGCTCTCCGCCGCCGCCGCCGCCCCTCTCTCTTTTGGGTTGCCCTCTTAATGCACTGTGCAAAATTCGTTTGGCAGTTATTAATAGCATCGCTTGCAGCTTTATAATTTTTTTCCAGCTTGAAGATCTGCTAAGGTCAGTTGTGTGGCGGGAAAACAGCTGTTGTTAGCCAAAATGCAAAAGGTCAAAGCAGCAATTGACGGAGCTGGCTAAGCGCTCTGAAGAACCTTGCCTTAGGGTCTTGCCTTGAGGCACAAATGGGTGTGTGGCCCATCGAGTGCAATTACGTGTGCTTCACTGTACTTCAGTGTACCTCAGCATCATTTCGAACTATAAAGCTGTTAATAGTCGGCCAAATGGGTTCCGCAATTGCCACACAGGCCAGCTCTTAACTAATGCATGATGCGCGTGATCAGGGAAAAACTTTACGGCCGAGCCAAGTCGGCGAGCCGAGTTAAGTCATCTGGGAAATGTGCTCTGATGTAAAAATTACAGAAATTACAAAACTAAATGCTGCTGCTTAAGTGGATCATATAATGATGGGTATTTTTATTATATTTAATTTCTTAATTTCGCAACTTAAAAAAAATATATATATATATATATTTTTTTTAAGAAGCTGAAGGCTTTGTTTGAGCCGTATTTGTATTATGAAGATGGATGCTATGAAATGAGTTAGAGAAGTTAGAAGTAAAGAAAATTACAATTTAATGGGATACTCGACCTAAAAAATAATAGACTAATGTCAAAAATATTAAAATCTTTTCCATAGTACACACGATATTTATACATAAGTAAACAAATAATAAAAAAAGTCCCAATACTTTGATAACAGCTATTTGTTTATTTATTTAAGTATTTAATATATCTGTGTAGGTAATTTGATTTAAAAAATTAAAACAGCAGCTGTTTGTACTTATTATATAACACATATTATATTTGAAATGTACTTTAGTTAAATGTATATGTATAGAAAACCAGCTGAGCTTAAGAAGATGATGGAATGGCAACATTGAAAAACTAAAATTAAGCAAACAATATAACATATAATTTGTCTGCCCCTCGATTCTATTATATTGATCTAACACGTGAAACTAGTTTCTCTAGGCTGTCTATAAATTCTTGAATATTGGCAAACGTAACTTGTTTAGCGCCTCTCACCGCTAGTTAGTAACTATAGCTGGGCTTAATAGCAGACAGGCAATATCGGTATTGTAATATCTAAGCAGCTGATGTATTTGCTGTATATGCACGGATTGTACAATGGGCCATCGGGGGCTCATTTGGGCAACCATTAGAACACCTTTGAGCAATGAATTTACGCCTGAATGCGCCACAAAGTGGGCACCTCAGCTCAACTGGCTGCCTGGCCAGTGCAATCTTCAATCTATGCCCGATCTATTGCAAAACCTCTATTCTGGCAATCTCTATTCACACGTCACACTGAGCGGCTGAGAGTCGGACGAGACGTGTTTTCGTGTGGTGGCTAACTGGCAGTCGACCTATGCACCACATTCCTGACATGGCTAGCGACTAAATTGCATTGATTACACGAACTTGTTGCGGCATCAGCAATAACAACAACAACAACAACAGCAACAGCAATAAGAGCGGCTACAACTGCAACTGCAACTGCAAATGCCAGGCAGGCATTGAGCTGCTTATAAGTTAAGTCATTTTGTGGCTTTAATCTGCGCCAGAAGCAAAGCTCTAGACAAAACAGATGCTGTGTTGTGTCGAGACGGTGCAACGGCAACTGCAGTTCAAAGTTATTTTTCTTTATTTTGTAAAATACATTTTGTATGCTTTTTGATTTTATTTGGTTTCGCCTGGCATTGTAGCAGCCGCAGCAGCAGCACACAACGTCGTCTAAGCATCTAAGTATCTCTCGTTTGTTGGCTGTCTGGGCAAGATGTGCGAGGTGAACCAGCAGCTAGCCACAGCCACAGTTGGCCAACACATCGGCGAGCCATCAACGGGGTAGCGACCAGGCCAACAGTGAGAGTGACAGAGGGAGGCGAGATGCTGAGAGACCGACTGAGGCCAGCTGCGGGTGGATGTGGCTTTTGGTGTCGGTGTGGTGTACATTGCTCTATGGATTATGGCAGCCGAACGACTCTATATATGCTCATATTTGTGCATGTTACAATTTTGTTAAGTAATTTGCTAGTTGTCTCTATCTCTTCACAGAAACTGTGTAACTGCATTTGCGATGCGTCATGGCAGTGAATAATCGATAATTGATAGAGTATGCCAAGGATGTTGCACTTGGGGGTGAGAAAAGTGACCCACAATACAGACTGCCTTATAATTGCCAAGAGAACGTGCAGTGTGATCGATCATTGTCGTGAACTATATGAAAAGTGACTGACTACGAGGTGAACTGCATTACTGGCAATCAAATGAGCATTACCCCTGCCATAATCTATCAAAAACCTTCACACAAGCAGAGCAGTGCGTTCAGTTAACTGTCGAATGGTACTTAAATTACTGCAAATTAAAAAGTGCGAAACAAAATTCAGTAGAACCAAAAAATACTGTAATAATTTATCAGCTTATATGGTTCATTGACTCGTGCCAAAAATTGAGCTCAATTTGCATATTCAATTATTTTGTTAGGGTATTTATAGAAAGCACTTGGGAATAACAATACATTGCATTCTAATTACCTCATGGAAGCAAAAGGCGTAAATTTATTCTAGAGCTTATCTTAAGGCATAAAAAATTAAGAAAATTATGAATTCATTAATTTAAAAGTAATTAATTTGCGTTTATTGCCCAAATGTATTGCCTAATTTCGGAAATGATGTACTATAATAATATATAAGCTTGTAATTGAGAATGTGTAGAGCAGATTTCGATATGAATGTGTAGCATTTATTTTGAATTCGTGTGGCTGATCAACAAATTAAAATTCAAGGCTAAATTCTTTGATGATGTTTAAATTTCGGTTATTTCATAGATCATGGCATATAAAAACGTTTAGCTTAACCCTAAAATTTTTAAGAAATATTTTTTTAAATATATATATCAAAACTCGGTTTATGTATCAACACAGCACTTATGTATAACAAAAAAATAATTTAAAAAAATCAAATTATAATAATTAAATTGTTCTTGATTGCTCAAAGTAAACAAAATTCTTCGCAAACTATTCAGACTTACCTAAAGCTTCTCAATATAATTATAATAATTTCTTGCGCTCAACACTCTATTATTAAGTTCTTTGGAAATGAAAACAAGCTGCAATTATCTGACATTAATCTAACATATCTATTCATATCTATTTCTATTTCTTATATCATTAATTGGTCTACAATGATTAGCAAAAAATGTGTGCTTTATATGAAATACTTATCTCATTCTTTGCAGTTTCACTATGAACGAGTTTGGCAATAGTTCAAGCAAAATGTATTCAATATTAATTTGGGAATTTATACACTTTAAAAAGGTCATCATTTATGTAGATCTTAATTTTTATTATTATAATTTCTTTAAATTCCAATTTAATTTGTCATTTATATTTCTTCTAGATTCTTATTCAGTCACTTTTGGCGTTCGATTGATCAACTCGTGCCAGCTCCCATTATAAAGAGCTTGTCTAAGTGTTTTACTCAGCCATCGTATCTGATTATCATTTAAATATTTAATCCATTGCGATAAAAATTGCGACATCACTTAAAATGATCATCTTTAGCACCTGTTGCTGCTGCTGCTGCTCACCTGCGCCTGGGCTGTCAGACTCATTTAAATAGATTTGTAATTAATGCAGCTACCAGATTTGCAGAGGCCTGTTCGCTGCATGCATCTAGTGCTCATAAGCAATAATGATCGTAGATCACACGAGAACCTCACACTTGACGCTTTTCCACGGTTTTACTTTAGTTTTTTCTATTTTGGGGTCTCGATTCATCTGCGGTTTCTGCTGTTGAATGAGTGCTCAACAATTTGAGTACTCACTAGTGGTTGTTGTTGTTGTTGTTGCTGCTGTTGGTTTTACTCATGTTTGTTGCCATGTTATATGTTAATCAAATTTGATTGCAAATTTTGTTTTAATTAAATGCGCAAACTTCAAATATTTACAAGTAGTTATTATAATTATTTAGTGTTTTTTTTTTCTCATTTCGTTTTTGTTTTCGTCGATTGCAGCCGCACAAATTTGTTGTGCGATAATTGCAAAAGTTCAGATTTGCATAAAACTAAAAACTGAGCTGAGTCTGCCAAGTCTGTTTGCCTTGCTAAACAGATGCCAATTACGAGATACACATGCAACGCACTTGAAGATACATTTGTATCTGGACGTTGTGCACTTTTCGATATTCTCACGTTTTATTTACACTTCAAAATAAATGTGCATTCATTTTTGCAGCTGATTTAAAGATAGACTTGCTTTGCTTTTTATTCATTTTAATAACTCACACTACGCACTTGTTGTAATTAGACTCGTTGTTGTTGTTGTTGTAGCGGTGGTGGATCGGCACGCGCGTCTCTTGGACGAAAAGCTCCGCACGTTCGGCTGCCAAAATTACGACTGAAACCTTTGCCAGTTGGGCCAAACGCTTGAAGACGCCAAAAACTGAGCATGCGCAGCCGACGCTAGCAGCGAACAGCGAATAGCGACGCCGACGCCGACGCCGACGCAGACGCAGACGCAGACAGCGACTGCAGCAGTGATATCTCTTTGATATTTGTGATTCTGTCTTCTTCTTCTTCACCGTTAAGAGACGATTGCCGTTGGCGCCCGTTCAAGCTCAGCTGCGTTTGACTTTCGGTTTCAGTTTGATTTCGTTTTCGCTCCGCTCGTCCGACCGGAGCCCGGCTTAGTCGCAGCTGTAGCTGAGGCTGAAGCTGAAACTCAAGCTGAAGCTGAAGCTGAAGCTGAAGCTGTGGCTGGTTTCTCAGTCTCTTCGAGTCGACTCTTAACTGGTTCGCATTGGGTTGCTGCCTGTCTCTCTTAAGGCGTCGCGGCTGAGTGTGCTTCTATTGGATATGGGTTCGTTTCGGCGTTGCAGTCACTGGTGCACTGTGTTAGCTACTTGAGTTACCTGTGTTTACCTGCGCCATCGCCTGCGCCTTGCAACGCGCCTCTTGATGCCACTTTTGGGCATTGTTGCCAATTTTTTAATGGTGACGTTTATGTTTAAGTTATGATGCCATCTTTCTATCATGTGTTGGCTGCTACTATTGCTGTTGCTGTGCGGTTGCTTGCTGAGCGGGTCATTACGGCATTGCTTATGTCTGGTCTACGATGCCCCAAGCGTGCCTGTCTAAAGAACGTTTTATGCTTCGTTATTTTTTCTTCTCTTCTCATCGCAAAAGTATTTCGTTTGAAAATGTGTTTTCAATCGAGTGTGGTGGAAGGAGAGACTTGCGAAAAATGTGTGTGGAAATACTTGGCGGATGATTGAGAGCTTATTAGGAAGCTGTTTGATGGAGATATGTCATGGAGGGAATTTTATAGTTGTAATAAGTCAATCTGTACCTGTATCTGTGTCTGTATCTGTATCTGTATCTGTATCTGTATCTGTATCTGTATCTGTATCTGTATCTGTATCTGTATCTGTATCTGTATCTGTATCTGTATCTGTATCTGTATCTGTATCTGTATCTGTATCTGTATCTGTATCTGTATCTGTATCTGTATCTGTATCTGTATCTGTATCTGTATCTGTATCTGTATCTGTATCTGTATCTGTATCTGTATCTGTATCTGTATCTGTATCTGTATCTGTATCTGTATCTGTATCTGTATCTGTATCTGTATCTGTATCTGTATCTGTATCTGTATCTGTATCTGTATCTGTATCTGTATCTGTATCTGTATCTGTATCTGTATCTGTATCTGTATCTGTATCTGTATCTGTATCTGTATCTGTATCTGTATCTGTATCTGTATCTGTATCTGTATCTGTATCTGTATCTGTATCTGTATCTGTATCTGTATCTGTATCTGTATCTGTATCTGTATCTGTATCTGTATCTGTTTCTGTTTCTGTATCTGTATCTGTATCTGTATCTGTATCTGTATCTGTATCTGTATCTGTATCTGTATCTGTATCTGTATCTGTATCTGTATCTGTATCTGTATCTGTATCTGTATCTGTATCTGTATCTGTATCTGTATCTGTATCTGTATCTGTATCTGTATCTGTATCTGTATCTGTATCTGTATCTGTATCTGTATCTGTATCTGTATCTGTATCTGTATCTGTATCTGTATCTGTATCTGTATCTGTATCTGTATCTGTATCTGTATCTGTATCTGTATCTGTATCTGTATCTGTATCTGTATCTGTATCTGTATCTGTATCTGTATCTGTATCTGTATCTGTATCTGTATCTACATCTATAATAATAACTACAGGTCAATCCTTTCCAGCTTAGCTACATTTAATATATTTATTTTCTCTTCAATTGCACTTCGTTGTAAGATTTATTCATCCTTACGATTTATTTATTGAATTCAGCCGCTTGACTCCAACAGGCCACAAGCTGTCTCCCCCGCTAGCTGCCTCGTGTGGCACACCCGTCTTGGTTGGCGTGCATTGCCTCCCACCCAGCTACAGTTTCAATTTGCGGTCGTGGTCGGCATCTTGGCCCGATCCATGGGCAAGTGGCAAGTGCACTGTAATTGGCCCCGTCCAGTGCACGACTCTGGCTTGAAATCAGGCTCAGAGCACGACCGACATCGCCAAAGCGACCAAATCGACTAAAAAGACGTCAAAAACGACGGAATCGATACGCAATTTTTTATGGTCGGGGCCACAAGGTTAGTGGATTTGTGGATTTGTGTGCACTCTCTGCTATGTGTGTCCGGTGCGTTTTTTGCGTTTTTTTGCCATTGGTATTGCTATTGATTTTCATAGCTTTTTATGGCAGAGATTTGCAATTATGAATGGTTCAGTGCGGCGCGAGCTGCATTCTAAATGTCAATGTTATTGCATAGCTACAGCGCGTATCTGTGAGATACTTTTCGCTCACAACTGGCTGCAGTTGCTGTTGTTGTTGCTGTTGCTGGAGCAACTGCAACTGTGACAGGCGGTTGTCTTTTTGGTGTGTGCTCATGTGGAATTTCCGCTATTCAAAACACGAATGCGACGCACCTTAAAAGCCACCGACTCCAATGACTCCACACTGCGTCTGAGCACAGATATTGGAAAGAAAAATACTTGAGTTGTATTTAAACGGGTAAAGATAGAAAAAAAAAAAAAACACTTTAATAAAAATAATAAAAGTAAATTCATGCACTTGGAGCTCATTGAGCGCCATAAATAATGTGCTTTGCCATTGTGCGTTGGCTGAGTTTGTTGCTTCGCAGCGCGTTTCTTGACTCTGTTTGAGAAATCAAATCAATCATTTTGCACGGAACGCCACTAAAAAATGCAATTGTTTAAGCCAGGTGGGTGTGTGCTTCGAGTGTGTGTGAGTGTGTTAGTGCTTGTGAATGTGTGTACTGTTATGACAGCGTCAACAAAGCGCAGCGATATTAAATCGTTTAATTAACACAAAAGAGTTCAACAACAAGCAGCAGAGACAAGTAAAAATCGCTCATACGCTCCGATGAACTTCAAGCGAAGAGCAGCGCGAAACACGCACAAGGAAAATCCAAAAAGTGAATATCCATGTGTGTGTGAGTGTGTATGTGTGTGTGTGTGCAAGTGCCAAGTTGTGCCAAGCGCATGATTAATTGTGCAATTGAAATGGAATTAAAAGCGTGTAAATAACACGGACTGCATCGGCAGGGATAGGAAATCAAGAAAACAAAAGTCGTACAGATGCAAAAAATAAAATGAGAAGAAAATAGTGCTGTAAAAGCGCCGTAAAAGTGTTGTAAAATGGGCCGTGGAAGCTGGAAGCTGGAAATAAATGAATAAAAAATAAAAGCAGAAAAACAGACAGCGACGGAGCACTTTAATTGAATTTATGGTAAATGCAAATGAGTGGGAAACTGAAATAAAAAATCAACTGCGAATTGATTGAGCCGAGAGAGAAATATGCAAAAAGGCAGCAGCTACAACAACAGCAACAGCAACAACGTTGTTCATATTGTGCGCGCTGCTGCGGTGCGATTACGATTAAACACGCTTGTAAATACTGGATCATAAAAATCGACGCAAAAAGAAAAAAAAAATACATGAAAAAAAAAACTGCAAAGAAACTGAAACTGAAACAGAAACTGCAACCGTAACTTAAGCTGAAAAGTGCGCAGCACGAGCTACAGCGACTCGAGATAATCTCTGCAAAGTTCAGAGCGCAGGCGACCCAGGAAAGACGCTGCACAGACAGAGTCCAGGCCGCAATCGGTGCATTGTGGGCAATATTCAACAATTGCCAGAGCTCAAAAGGAAAGCAATTATATGTAGAGGAAACAGGAAGGATATAAAGATAATGGCTGAGCAAAGCGAAATCAAGTGAGATGGCAATCTGAAGCGCGTTTGAAAAGCCAGAGAAAAATTGGAAAATGAAGGAAAGAAAATTAAAATTTAAAAAATGATACATTTGTGGAGAATGTACAAAAAGTATTTATTAATTATTTACTAATTATAAATTATTGTATTATTATTATATGAAATATTGAAATATGAAAGAAAACCGAATTAAAAAAAAAAATTAAACATTTGCGGAAAATGTGCAAAAAGTATTTATTAACTATTTACTAATAATAAATTATTATATTATTATTATATGAAACATTGTTAGTTAATACACTTGACCAAACATAGAAAAACAATTGAAGCTAAATTGGAACTAAAATATGTTTATCTTCAATTGAAATTAATTTCAAAGAAACCAAATTTTAAGGAAAATCAGCTGTGAAGCATGTAAACTTAAGCTCCAATCCTTGAATTTGTCAAGCCATTGAAAGTGGAATTGTAAAATGGAATTAAAGAATTGAAGAATTTTGTGCTAAGTCATGTAGAAGGCATGATAAATAGTGATAAATAGTTGTAATTAAACTAGAAGTAAATACTAAGCAAGCTGATAACTATTAAATAAACTAAACTAAAAAAAAAAAATAAAATAAAATAAATTCACAATAAAAACTGCATTCCTATTTAACTCATATCCCTAGCTTATAGCAGTTCTCTCATAATATAATCACAACTCATTTCAACTTATCTCAAAACCAATAAGCCCTTTGGAGTGTAGCGCACTCCATGCTAGTTGAGCGTTAAAATAAAATCTTTGTACGTTCGCCTTTGAATTGGCTGAGTGGAATGAGTAATGTGTACATTGATGGGGGAGTCGGGAGTCGCAGCTCAGCCCGAGCCGGGTGGTGGAGGTGGTGTCAGTGTCATAGTAACAATTACATTAACGCTGCGCCCGGACTTGCGCTCTATATAGCATTGTCAAAGCCAATGTTAAGCCAGAAACAGAGACCAAGTCCGAGACTGATACACTTACAAAGCCAATCATCCAATACACACACACGCACACACACGAACATATTGACATACTTCAGACCACACTCCACTGCCCACGAAGGTAATGAAGTGCCTTCGTTTTGGCCATATCCCACTTGGTGAGCGAATCAGAGTTTGTTGCTTACATTCAGCTTGCCGCAATTCGCATGCACGTTTTTTACATACCAATCTGTAATTTAAGTTTAAGTATCTGTGCATGTGTTTGTTGTTATTGTTGTTGTTGTCGCTTGTGAGTTTTGTGGTCAAACGAGTTTAAGTTTATTTATGATTGCTTTTGATTTCATTTAATAAAAATAAATATAAGCACCACACAATGCCAGCGGGTGGTGCGCGTAATTGCACGACGCCCGCAACTATAGATGAGGCCATGCCACGAGACGGGTGGGAGACTTGTGTTGGGGCTCCCATAACTGGCTCCAATTGACCCACCTCGCTGCCTAATACAGTTGTAAAACAAAGATACCATTTTGCCAAAGCAACTTCCGCATTGGGCCAACACACGATCGACACTCAGATCGACATCGGCCCCCAGGCGCCCACCCGACCGCCCGCCCGCCAGCCAGCTGAGTTTCAATCTTCTCTTGTGGGCTATTTGTGTGAGCCAACTTTGGCTCTGGCTTTTTGGCCTAATCACATGGCTTTTAGGTCTTACCTGTTTCTACACCAAGTGATCGCATGGTATTTGTGCTCTTTTCGTAATGCTCGCCGACGCTACTCTGTAATTGCCCTCCGATGACTGCGTCGGAGCTGGATTTGGATTGCTGAAGATTTTTGTATTGCTTCAATTAGAGATGGTCGTGCGGCATTTTAATTGAAAATTTAGCCAGGTAGGAGGTGTGGAAATTTTGTGATTTTTATTAATTTGTACAGATACTTCAAATATTTACTGGCAGTTGCATCAAAATCTCCTCTGACCCGTTGCCCTTAGAGCTCAAAAAAATCTTCATGGGATTGGAGTAAGTAAAATTACAGCTACTTCATTAGACTTATAATGTTATATATATATATTATTTTGTATGTATTATATATATTCGACTTATATATATTTATATATTTTACAAATATATATTTTTTTCTGCAAGAGAAAAATCTTTTATTTTATTGAAAAGTGAGAGTGTTATATAAAATTAAATGACAATATACACTAAAGTATCACTCAGCTGAAATTGTAGTCTTTTCAGGCGATAAAACTGGGTAAATCTATTTATAGAAAACTTCTTCTGAAAACTCAACAGAATTGTTTCAATCAACTTCTTCTACCATAGTTAGATTACGTCACTTGTAGATCGTTTTTTAGATACGCTTTGAATGTCTTGTTATACTCTTCGCAGTGTTTTTAATTTATACATTTAATTTTCAGCTTAAAGCGTATTAATTCCAATTATTGCCATAACTTAAAATGCTTCAAGCTTGACGTACGATTCTCGAACTGATTTATAGACTAATTCATCACACTCTTACTTAAAGCCACAAGCTCGAGGCAATAAGGTACAAATTATTATACTTGCTATGAATAACTATTGTATATACCTTTATTTACATTTACATTTGATATCTACTATAATATATACTCCACAGTTGAAGCATTTTCGTGCCTGCTGTGTCGTGCCACACCAGCGCCCAGCCCATCGCTAGCGCTAAGCTCTTCAGCCTCAGTCTTTGGTCTGGAGACGTTTCGCCTGCATTTTGTCAGCTATTTGCACAATGTGCACGTAGCTCCGTACTCGTACACGTATCTACTATAATTTGGCTCGTTTTTATTTATATTGTTTTCTCTCCCTCTCTCTCTATCTCTCTCTCTCTCTCTTTCTTGGCTGTCTTTACCGTACATATTGTGTGAATCCATGGCACAGCCCGCCTGCTTCACCACCGCCTTCATCTGCAAATAAAATTTCAGCTCTTCGAAGTAGCTCGCTTTGTTTGGCAATTACAAAATTTGTAATTTTGCGCGGTGCGCGGCGGGATTCTGTTGACGTGAATTGCGCAAAATAAAAATCCCCACACCTCGCCGCGGCAGAGTTGAGAGAGGCTCTTGTTAGTGTGCCATCACATGGTAATCGGGTAATCAAATGCAGCTCGAGACTTATTCCCAAATATGATAATTGAAAGGTTTTTGTTGGCATTAGAATATGAAAGAGCTGAGAATTACTCAAGCTTAAGAGTTGATCGGAGAGAGAGTTAGCTAAAAAACTATCGTTTATCGATTACCAACTAATCAATCAAGCTTTTGCCATCTGCATCAAGCTGTTCTGGATTACACATATTTCCATTTATGTTAATTCAGAGGCTTTTGGTCTTACCCAAACTCGTGAACCACAAGCTATCGTATATCGTCTATAGGTTAATCAATACTCGAGTCAGCGCCTGTCTCTCTCCTTTAAGAGTGTGAAACTTGTCTGTCTACAGCAAATAGCTAGCTAATCAAGCCAATCTGAAGCAGAGCTATGATAATTGAAAGGCTTTTGATGTAGCGTATCGCCACTCTCGATACCTACGGCTACCAGTTATCATATACCGATTGTCGATTAATCAGAATGTAACTCCCTCGCTTCACGCTTAAGTATTGAGCGATTTTTTAATGTCTGCCTTTGGTGAGGTACTAATCAAAGATATCTTGACGAGAATGCAGTCCTTTGATTTCCCAACTATGTTAATTGAAAGCCTTTTGGCGTAGAATGTCAAATAGCTGCGACTTTCCCAAGCTTGAGTAGCGCACGAAAACAAAACATATCGTAAATCGATTACTGCACTATGCAAGAGTATTTTATATATTTCGGCCACTCCTCAAATGGTTTCACTCTATAGTTAAGTTTTTTTTCTGCTAGCGCGTTGCGGTATCATATCATTTACGCCATGAAATAACAGAAATCCCTTTTGTTGTTGTCGGACTGTATATGACTTTAAAGTTTAGTCAAGTAACTGTTGTTGTTTTAGCTTTGACTATGATCTGCATACAATGCCCATTGGGTGCCCCATTGAAGGGGGGCCGCAGTCATTTTTTGCGATACGCCGCCAACCATTGTTGGCTCACTCGAAATCTGTAGCATTGAGCCGCCGTCGTCGCCCCACGTTGCCCTCCCATCAAGTGCTTTAATGATACTAAACAACATGATATTGCGGTTTTCCAGTCTCATCGTCATCGTCGTCATCCATCGCGTCATACTCAAACGACGGCTCTTCACTTAGCTTTTTTTCTCTCTTTGAAATGGGAATTGAATTTGGATTTGGCTGTGGATGTGGATGTGGATGTGGAATTGGGCAGGTAGACATTGAATGCCGCTTCAGTTGATTCAATTGCCGGCTTTTGCCTGATGAGCTTTGGCTGCTGCTGTTAGCCATGAAATTTGCATAGGGGCGGGGGCAGTGCTGGTCTTTCGAGGCGGCAATTTGAAATCGGCTGCTGAAAAGGTTAAATTTAAATGGCATTTGTGCAATGCGATGCGGCCAAAAAATTATCGAGCAAACAATTGAACTGAGCAAACAATCAACGGGGGCCACGGATACCACAACAATTGAATTTGACAGCCCCAAAAAAATAAAATTAAGCAGCGCATTGAAAATGGTTTTAGTTAAGAGCACTCGGTAAAGAGATACCCTGCGATAAGCTTAACTAGAAAAACACTTGAGTGTAGCGCCTTACTATAAGTGTCATAATATATAATATTTTTTAAATATATAAAAATATATTTAAAATGATTTTTAATTTGAGAATTGTCAATTTATATCACTCAAATATTTTGATACATATGATAATATCTGGATATCAGCAACTCATTCTCAGATTAGCTTTTTAGGAATATCTTCACATCTTTTTCTGCCTGTCTCCAACTTGTCGACAATTTTATAACACCCGCTGGCCATCTAGTTTTAATCAGCGTAGGGTATTGCCAAACCGTAATTGTACCTTAATTGAACCCTACAAACTTGTTTAACCAATAACTAATGTTGGCTTTTAATTAAATTA
The DNA here is from genome assembly GCA_037075325.1 of Drosophila mayaguana. Taxonomy (NCBI): domain Eukaryota; kingdom Metazoa; phylum Arthropoda; class Insecta; order Diptera; family Drosophilidae; genus Drosophila; species Drosophila mayaguana. The sequence continues at coordinate 8,450,764 of JBAMCG010000068.1, read as the reverse complement.
TGTTTGACTGCTTTCTTAAAGAGTTACTCTACCTCCTCCGCCTCCTCCATCTCCTTCTGCCGCTCTGTTTCTTTACTGTTCTGTTTTGGTCTTGGTTTGCTTTCAGAATGACCATTTATCATTTATTTAGTTGGCCTTGACTTGTGGCTCGACATTTGCAACGTTTCGTTTTGACCGTTTTTCTGAACACTTTATTTCCTTAACCGCTGTGAAAACAAATGATTTCTATCATTTTATGAATCATAACAAAGCTGCGCAGATATATGGTATGTATGTACCCCCGAGAGGTGTCCACACTTAACCTTGACTTGCCTGCCTTTTGGCACATGCCCTGATTAACACCATCATCATTTCTCAAAAGCCCCAAATCTCGATCGGTAGCGCCCAGCCCGGTATGCCATGTGGGCTGGCTATGGTCTCCACCTCTCTCCAGGCGGGGCCTTAAGTAAGATTAATGAAAACATGTGCCAAACATATGCGAATACGTAGATCGCTCCGAGTTACACACTTCACTACTCACACACGAACACAAATACATTGGCATTTCGAGTGGCGTAATTGAACTCAACTTGTTGTCGTTGTCCCTCGTTGATTACATCGAATTTGCGATGGAAACGTGTCCAACACGAAGTCGATTACAAAAATTTGTAATATTTTAAATATTTCATTTGAATACCATGGCAATAAGTAATTATAGACATTCTAAAATCTTCTTATAAATAGTACAATTAAATTAATATTAACCCTAAATATTTTATACTAATTATAAATTTAAATTTTATATACAAATTTGACACAGTTATGCTACTGAAGATACAGTTAGGAATAGCTAAGTATATAGAGAATCAATCTACTATTTATGCATTTAACTTTGTTATTGTTTATAACTGTATAGAATAAGTAGGGACTAAAATTTAATACATAGCATATTATATGTATGTTATTTTGAAAATTAAGGATTAATTGCAATTTATAATTAATTAATAATCAATTAATATATTAATAATTTATTAATATTTATTTATTTTTATAATTATAAATTTTAATTATTATTATATTTATTATTTTTTATAATATTAAGCAATCAAAATTCGAAAAATTTTGTTTATATCAAATATGATATAATAAATAATATGAATTAAAATACAATAAAATATTTTAAAATATATATTTACTATTGAGTACTACACACAAGAAGCTTATTTATTATAAAGTGTGTTTTTATACATAACATGTCGTACAAATACTATTGATTATAATTATATGTATTTAAATATTTATTAAATTAAATATTAAATATTATATATATATATATATATATATATATATATATATATATATATATATATATATATATATATATACATATATATTTGACGGACATATTACACTTTAACTTCTACTTAAATTTTAATCTTTGTTTTAAATAAGCAATCAGCTTTTGCAGTCAGCCCACAACACCTCGAAGACGTTTGAACTATCGCGTCAGCTTCGTGACACGCTACCAACTCTACTTATGAAAACACTCCTCTGCAGCGAGGAGTGTACGAAGAGTTGTTAGCCCCGGGGACTTGCAGTCAGATTAGCATAAATTCAACGGCTTGTAATTGTCAATTTATAAGTGTGCATGCGTGTGTGTGTGTGTGTGTGCCTGCGTGTGTGTGTGTGTTAAACTCAGTGTCTAGATGCCGGCAATTCGACTAATGAATACATTCGCCTGACGGTCGCTGCTTCTTGGTGTGGGCAGCGGAGGGAACGTTGGCTTCACGGGCTTGTCAATTGCCATGCAGATTGAAGCGCTTTATATGCATGCACATATACATATACATATATATATATATATATATATATATGTGTGTGGGGGCTAGTTGTAGGCACCCAATCAGCTGTTCGAAAAAGCTTTAAGCCGCTCAGAGGGCGTGTCCAGGGAGGCGAGGAGTAGGGGAGCGGCGGAGCAGTGACAGAGTTGCCAAAGTGCAAGCCATAAAAAATGCACTTAGGCATGCGTGTGTTGCTATCTCGCTTGCACAATTAGCTCTAATTGTTTTGTAGTCACATTTGTTGCAGTTGTTGCTGTTGTTGCTGTTGTCGCTGCTGCTCGAAGTCACGAAATGTGCATTCAAAATGCGAAGCAGAGCAATCGCAATTATTTCGAAATAAACGCAACAGATACTATATATACATACACATATATTATGTATATATAGATATACATCTTTATATATATATATATAAATATTTTGATTGTAGTTTTCGTTTTCGTGCGTTGTCTTCGGGCTGACTTCCGTGTTATTATATGGAAAGCGTGCAGCGGCAGAGCGGCAGAGCGACGTCAGCTATGAGGATACACGAATTGGCGTCCACTTGTCGCCGCGCATCCTTCTTGGCCATTAAGCTGACAAATTGTTATCGTAAACGTCAGAGTCGTAAATTAAGACTGACTCGAGACAGCGGTGCAAATGCTCGCCGTATGATAGCGCTGGCAACTTCAGCAGCCTTTCACCCACTTTGGGCCACTGGGGCAATGCATCATGCAGTTGTCAAAAAAAAAAAACACACACACACACACAACAAAAAAGCCCCATTGATAGCAAAGACACAGCGAGAAAGAGAAAGAGTGAGAGCGGCAGAGAGAGATGGGCAGACAGGCAGCCAGCGGGGGCAGCAGCAAAGAAAGCAGCATCAACAAGAGCAGCAGCAGCAGCCACAGCAGCAGCCACAGCAGCAGCAGCAGCAGCAGTTGCTCCACTTTCGGCTGCGTTACGCAATACCAACTCGAATTTTGTTGCTGTTGTTGTTGTTGTTGTTATTATTGCCAGACACTCCACATATACATTGTTGGTGAAAAGCAGCCAAGACTCACAGGCCACATCGCTGGCTGTGACTGACCAGCGCTGATTGGAGTTTCATTACCAGAGCCACAGCCGCGCTGGAGAAATGCGTCTACCCGCTCTTCCGCTGTCCCTGTGCCTCCTGCTCGCCGATATGCTGTCTGCAGTGATATAAATCAAATGTCTTGAAACAATACATCAAGTGAAGGCGCTAGCCAAGACGTCGCGTCGTCGTCATCCACTCTGAGTGCATCTCGCTCGCTAATGGCCTTTGGCTACGTCGGCTGCCGCTGCTGCTGCTGCGGCGACTGCTGCTGCTTCGTTTGTTGCTGTTGTTGTCGTTCGAGTGGCTGGAACAAATGTCAATGGTATTGACATTTTCGTTACGTTTGCTCAACCGATTCCAAATCTTCAAATTGACATGAGAAACTTTTGAAATCACGTTGCATTTGGCTATGCCAGATTTAGATGCGGTTAGCTACATTTCTCCAAACGCGAATGGGAGAAGGGCATACACTAACACACACACACATACACTCACACACTATTACTCTATTTATTTTTTTAACGGGCTTTTCGCTTTGACATTTGTAAACACTTCCGCGTGCTCTCTTTAATTCATCTGATTGTTTTTTTGTTGTTGCTTTTTGTCTTTCGCCTGTAATTGATGGCTCCACATTGTGATTGGAGCTGATCTCTGTGCATGTGTGTGTGCGTGCGTGTGTTTTTGTGTATTTTTTGTTACATTTAACGAGCGTTATTAGCGGCTGTAGTTTGTGTTGTTTGTTTAACTCGATCGCAATTTGTTACCTGCGCCAATTAGCCATCTGTTTTAGCATTTAATCAGCTCTGGCATGGCTTGCATCTGAAGAATGACTTAATTATTGAAACACTTATCTAATAATGCTGCTCATTTCGATTAGCTTTAATTGTATAAGTCGTTACAGCTTTGCTTTTGAAATGAATTGACATTGGTTCTTGTATCCATAATTGACAGGTTTCTATTACAAATTCATTTTGATTAACATATATATTTTATATTAATTTGTATTATATTTTATATTTATATTATTATTCATATTTCTATATTTTTCTATTATTTTATATATATTTTCTTCGTTTTTTTTTTTTTTTTTTGTTTTTGTTTTATTTTGGAGTCACATATAAAATAGTATATAATAACTTATCTTCTAGTAATTCTCTTTATCTCTACTACAGAGATTCCATAAATATGAGCTCATAATTTATGAGAGCTTGAATATGCTAAAAAACACAGAACTAAGCCTTCATCCATTTTTTTCAGCCAACGCTGCCTGCCTCCTGCCGAGTCTGGTGTAAATTAACTCACTCGCTGACAACAGCTGATGTCCCCCTTGCATCATCTATCTTCGGTCTCTGACAACAACCTACGACAACTGTAATTACATTAATCCATTGGCACGCTTCGTCGGCTCTCGCTTAGCTATTCCGTCTTCCTCTCTGTCGGTCGCCCCGCCCGCCCGCTCTCCCGCTCTCCCGCTCGCCCGCTGCGCCATGAATATCAAATAACCAATCAACGCATAAAAAATTTTCGCACTAATCCAAATGCAAAATATAAAAAATTAAAAAAAAAAGAAAAAAGTGAATAAAGGCAGGCAAATCAATCAATGAATCGAAGGACGCACAGAAGCAACAACAGGAGCAGCAGCAGCACAAACACCAACAGCGACCCAAATCAATCAAAGTTTTTGTATGCGCTCAACAATATTTTAAACTTTTTTAGCCGCTGTTGACTTAAGCCACGTGTAAGTTGCCATGTTTGTCATGACACACACACACACACATACAAAAACACGCACACAAAAGGTGACAACAACACAAACAAGAACGGGAAGATCAACAATGTAGGCATATTCATAACCAGCTCAACCGAACCCATCTCAGCTGCCAGACAATGGCTCTAAATAAACCCAACCCTCGGCTGGCATATTCGCATGTCTCTGTTAGCCTCGTCCTTTCTCTTTCTATTTTCGCCAGCTCACAATTTGATAGAAATTATGCAAATGCTCTGGTTTCTTATCAGCAAATTAGCAACAGCCGGCAGGCGCTGCCAGACCACGATTGATTATCCCAAATGCAAATTGAGCCAAAAATGGAAATCTGAAAAAGCTGAAATCTGATTTTATTTATTTTTTTTTTTTGCGTCATATCATTTATCAAGCATGGCAACAACTTGCAGCGCTTTGGCAAATCACATAGAATGATGATTAATTTGCACGTGATTTGAGCCAGAGCCGGCGGGATTAACAGCAGCAACAGCAGCAGCAGGAGGAGGAGGCCACTGTCCACTGTGCACTCTCTAGCGGCTACTGTCTGCTAATGTTTGCATAAATGTTTGAGCTGTTGAGTCAATACAGAGAGGGAGCAACTGCAGCCCAGAGTATGGCTAGGGGAGCGATGTCGAAGCCGACGCGTCGCAATAATTAATGATGATATGAGACTATCGCAGTCATGCGATATTAGCATGATAAATGGGCAGATGACCAGTCGACCAGCTGACCAGCTGACCAGCTAACTGGATCCTTATCCGAAGTCTAGATACATTTGCAAATAAAAATTGTGAAATCTTCCATACATTCGTAGCTCGAAAAAAAAAAAAAATGATAGAGATGATAAATAAATAAATAAATAATTATATAAATTGAAGCACTTAAGTTTGCCAACTCAATGCTGGTTTAAGCTGTTTGTTTTTTGTTTTTCTATTTACAAATATTTTTTACCATCTTAAAAGAAGGCACAAAGAAACGCATACGAAGCCATTTTACTTATCAATAATGTTGGTTGACCAACGACGAAATGAAAGCATCGCCCAAAAATGTTTTGCCAGACAAATTGCGATCCAGATTGGAGAAATCTTTACCTTTGGCATAGGGCCAGATATTTCTGGTTTGCAAATAGTAGGAGCCACGTGCCGAGGGCTCTGCATTGAAGCCGAATCGCTCAATGTCCTCGCTGGGCTGACACTCATAATTGATAAAGCTTATCAAACTCTTACAATAGAAGCCATAAAAGCCAGCACCCGAGGAAATTGACTCGGCAAAGTATTCCGCAGCACGTTTGTGATTGCACTGATAGGTAGTCACTGTAAGTGCAGAGCGAATGACTCAATTCTAAAACATCAAACTGACATAGAGTGGACTGAAGTTACTAACTTTCGTTTATATCTCCACAGCCGGGCTGCTGTACGCCCGAGTTGGGATAAAAGTCCACATGTCCAATGGGCATCAATAGGCCATGGAAGAAAACGTCCGTATGAATCGCATCCACAAAGTCGGCATCGCTTTTGTCCAATCGGCCGCGAACGTCGTCGGTGAGGTACAGAGGCTTGGCGGGATCTAGCGCTGTTATACGATTCACTCGTATGTGCAATGCACGCATCATTTTCGCCGCAAATCCAGCCACATGGGCACCCATACCAAAGCCAATCAGATGCGCATTTGAGAAATCCGCAGCGGCACTAACCAAAAGGTGAGCCAGGCAGCGAGCCACAAAGCGTGAGTTGTGCACAGCTTCACTATAGCAGGGATCGAACACAAGATTCGCATAGTCCACGGTGACTACGTCTACATTCTCGTCAAGTAACAGTAGCGGCAGCAATTCATGATTCGGTGACGTGTACCGAGTACCATTGTATCCGTGTATCAGCACAATAAGTTTTCTCCCCGGTGAGAGTTTGTCATCTTCGGTAAACTGTAAGCCTTCGGGATGTTCACCTCTATAATGAGTCTCAGATCAGATCTGATCAGAAAGCAAATTCCAACAACGCGCTTACGTATACAGCCAGAAGGTAATATTCGAATTGGGACACTCGTCACTCTTCAGTGCAAAACAATTATCGGGCGTTAATACGATGTTAGCAGAAACAAGCTCCAAGCCAATGCATCCTGCTAGAAGTATATTTGAAATAGTGAAACAATTCCATATTTGACCCTTATATATATGATTATCCTTTAGGTACCGAGTATTAATATAAGATTCATCATTTTACTGCATTGCCTCAGTCCAAAAAGCTAACGACTGAAACTATTAACTTGATATTTTCACTTTTTAGACATTTATCGTTGCAATTAATTGGCATGACTTATAGAATTAGTTGAGCTATTTCTATATAGATATTTTATAATATGTCCAATTATCGCCTGCTTTTTTGATTCGCTACACATATGCGTATTATTTTGCTTTTGAAAGTTAGCTATATAAGTCAAATAAATCACTTGGGTCTCTTGCAATGTTAATAAACAAAAATTGTATTCTAACATACCATTAAAGCGAAGCTAATCATCTATAAACACATAAAAAATTCCTTAATTTGCTCTTTTATAAAAATAAAATAAAATGCAAAATTCAAATATATTTATAAATTGTTTAAGCTCTAATTTTTATTTGTAAAAAATTATTAAGCTTTTTGAGCTGCTTCTTTTAAAATTGTAGATTTAAAAAATATATAATAATAATACTAATAAAATTCTTTATAATTTCCTTTAATATTTTCATAAATAGCTATAGCTATAATTTTCTTAGTTTTAATTAATTTAAATTATTTTTATTTATAACTAACTATTATTAATAAAAAACTGCGAATGAATGTTGTAAATAGTAAATAAATAAATAAATAAATAAATAAATAAATAAATAAATAAATAAATAAATAAAATAAAATAATAAAATATAAATAAATAGCTTAAAGATAAACATACCATGAACTCTTTAAGTTTAAATATAAATAAAATGTATTTGGCAAGCTTAACTACAACAGCTCTCATTATATGGGCTATATTAGCCAGCTCTCCTATCTAGTTTACACCTCTAGCATTATCGTAGTTCCCAGCGCTTTTAAAGAAAGTCGTGTTTAACATATTTAAACAGTTTTTTAATTACTATTTATCATTTGTATTACAATTGCTCTGTTGCTCTTAGAAAACAGGAAATTAGGTAATTTAAAGCAACTCATAGAAAGAGATTTTCACACTCTCGCTACGGCTCGCTTTAACGCATCTTCCTCTTGATTCCATAATACTTTAAAGTACTTTCACTCTGAAGGTCAAGCCATAAACTTGGCAACTTGACCCAATTCCGCTGAGAGCTGTTTGCTGCATTCTGCGGCCGCAGCTGCTTAGAGTCCCCAGTGGCTGATTATGTGCTTTTGCACCTTAATGTGACCACATTTTGGTCACTTACTCATTCCGTTATTTCCTCACTTATGCACTCGATACCTGTCAAACACACATACACAAACAGACTCCTGCCGCATTGCTAGGCGTCTCACGTGCCACGCTGATGGGAACGTCGTTCATTGAATTACGCACAAGTTGGCAAGCGCCACGAACACAACTTTATACTACAGCCCGGTGAAGTTTTTGAAACGATGGCGTTTGATAAGTGGCTGACAGGATACGTTGAGACAGACAGACAGACAGACCCGCCAAGCAGATGGACAGAGAAACGGATGCTCGACTCTTAGGCTCTGCTGCAAATTGCCAGCAGCTCTCCAGGGACAACTTTTTGGGTTCCCCTAGTAATGGACTTTATTGATAGGGTTGCCAGCAGATTACACTTTGAACAATTGAAAGAAATTTCTATATATTTTGGTTTTCAATATTTTCATTTAATAAAGACCTGTGGAACAGATAATGTGAGAGTTCTGCATGTAAACTCTCGGTTCATATCGTCAGTAGATATACAAAATATATAATCAAATCAATATATATTAATAATATATAATACCTTAAAGAAGAAAATTGATCCCTAGCAAAGTAAATAAAATATATTGGCCACAAAAACGGAAACAATTGTCTTATAATTATTTTAATAAACTCTAGCTCAACATAAAAAATAGAATAATTAGCTGATAATTAGCTCAATTATTAGTAGATTCATTTTTTTTTTTTTTTGTTTTTTTAATATTTATAATAATTAAATAAAATATGAAAAGATTCATAAAATATCGAAATATTTAAATATACTATAGTTAGATATTGCAACACCAAACTATTTAAATATATCAATTTAAATTCTAAATCGAAATATAAAAATAAATAAATAAATAAAAAAATGAAAGAAAAATTATAAAAATTAATTAATTAATAAATAATAAATAAATTATAAAATTAAAAATAAATTAACATAAGTAATTATTCTTCGATTCCAAAAATTAAACCATACTGAATAACAATTAATATCGTGAAACAAGTTTTATATTCAATTTTTAATATATTTCTCCTATAATTCTACACCAATACAAAAAACCTTCTTCCAGTGTAGAGTCCTGGGTAAGCAGCCGCCCACTCATGCCCAGCCACCTGTTGAAAACTTTAGGAGCTCTGCTAACGCGCAGATATGAAGCAGGGCTTATGTAGCGAGCCTTTGGTTTTGAGCTAAGAGTTTGAGTAATTGCCACGTACGCGGCGGGTGTTTAACTTTTAATTGAATTTGATCGAATGCATGTGATAAAATTAATTGAAGAGGCTCAGTGAAAACTCAGCTGAACGAACTGTGAGAACTAAGAGAACGCATAAAACCTGGTAGCAAAAGCTGCGCTGTGTCCACTTGACCAAAAGTTTTTAATTGACTTTTGAGCGTAAAATTTGAGCAGCACGTAAAGAGGGACGAAAAGGGGGTGAGGCTGTGGTCGCTGGCTAACAACTTTTTGGGGCACAACGCGTTGGCATATGTCAAGCGAGAATGGCAGAGAGCGTGAGCGAGAGAGAGAGAAGGAGAGTGGGAGTCGTGGCCTCTGTTCAGCAGGTAATTGATGTTGCCAATTTGTGTTCCGTCCAAAAACTTTGTTGTGTAGTTTGCGGTGTTTCATTAGCGGTTTATGTTTTGGCAAGCGCCAAATGGCAAATGGCAGCAGGCAACTGGCAACTGGCAACTGCCAACTGGCAACTGCCATTTTTACTTTTGTTCTTAGCTAGCATGCGTGGGCGCGCCTGCTGATTGGACGCATCAGTCGTAACTTTTAAGTATGGCTGCTGGTAGAGCTTTTGAGCTGCAGCTAATTTGATTTATGACTTATCAAACTGTTGAAGTGGCGCTCATATTCCGTGATAAATTACGCAGCAGCCAGCCCCAGCATAGCAAACGGCCAAATGCCTCTCCTAAAAAGGTAGCTCATAAGCCTCAACCGCAAGCTCGAGCAGCCTCAAAGTATGCTACGCAAATGGCTTCGGAAATTTATGAAAGAAACATTTTTGCCAGCTTAAGGCAAATTTCAGGTACTTCTATGAGTGCGCAAAACCTGAACAAACGACCTGACAAAGCGGATATGGCCAATTTCAGCATTTTCATAATTTCCGCTTGAGTTTGCTTTGCTTGCGGTTAGAAGTATTTGGCAAAAGACGCCGACACCGACGCCAACGCCGACGCCGACGCCGCTTGGGGTACCCAAAGTCTTGGCTAAAGTCAGTCGAGCTGCTTCCTTTTCCTGTTCCGCCGCAACATCGAAAGTAAAGCTCGTTTATTTACGGTTTAATAAGTCTCGGTTACTTTGCCATAAAGAAGAGGAATAAAGTAAAACAACTTACGACAAATAAAATATAAATATGAAGCCATGAACGTTAGAATAACCTGCCGGAAAGTTCTTCATCTCCCACATGCCTCGCCACACGCACACACGAGCCATCTATCTAAGCCGTCTAATTCTGACTCGACTGCTGTTGTTACGACTCTTAAGCCTTGAACGCATCAAAAAAAAAAAAAACGTCATTATAATAAATTACGGGCTTTTCTATGGCAACAGGAGCTGATTTCATCAAAGCAGCTGAAAACATCAAAGCAAATCGAGAGAAAAACAAAAACACTTTCATTCAATATGTGAAGATGATACTCTTTTAAGCACACAGTAGCCGCAAATTCTTATCAGATTCTTGGAAATTATATATATATACTTAAACAATATATTTTGTTACAAAGTTGTTGAACAAGAAACGAAAAAAATTAAACAAATTGCCTGAATTAAAACAGATCAAAAGATGTAGAAGATTTCATGAGAATTATAAATAAATATGCCATTTATTGCTTATTTTCATTTTCTTTGAAATGTATATATTTTATTTTTTATTTTATATAAATAATAATAATAATATAATCTAAACTATAACATATTTGATATTTATATTATACTAATGATATTACTTATGATGTATAATTTTTATGAGATACAAGAATGAAAATCATTTGATCATATATTGAATGCAATTGATAAACATAAGCATATATTACGAATTCTTAAACATAAACCTATATAACGAATTATTTGAAATTGCAATATATTGCAAAATAAATACAAAAATACAGATGATCATTAAATTATTCTATATTAAAGAAAGTCGCGAAAAACACAAATGATTAATTTTAGTGCAAAATAATGATCAATCAAACTCATCAATAAAACTCAACAGACATAAAGGGGCTCTTTGAATGCGTGGCACATTCAATGCTCAAAATTATAATGCTTCCTGCCAGGGCATATACAAAGGTAGATCGCTCTATAGGTAGATGGGTAGAGAGAGAGAGAGTGTGACATGTACATTCATACAGAAGCTGCTCTGACATTAATGTATGCAAATGCGATGCCATTCAGTTTACTTTGATTATGTTGTCTGGCTGTGTATTAATATTATCCTTTTTTGGAGTAACTTTACACTGTGCACAGGATATGATTTGCATAGCTCAAATAATTTCGGATTGCAGGGGATTGGCATGTAAATTTCATTTCATTTCATTTCATTTCATTTCAGTTGCTGCCTGTGTCTTCGAGCTGGCAAATGATTTCTCGATTTATGCGCAGACGCGTTGATTAATTATTGATTTCGAGATTTGATTGGACAAAAAATGATTAATGCTCCAGTTGAGGCGTCTCAAATTTCAGTTTCAGAGCAGCTGTAACAAGAGGAGGATGGGCAAGTGGGTGCAGCCCGATTGACCAGCCGCAGAGTGCACAAACCGCAACTAGTCAAAACTGGTTGAAGGACCTTCGCAGCGCTGGGCGTGTGGACAGCCTTGATAAGTTGGCAAAACTCGCTAAATGAGTACAAAATTGCGCGCAGGCGCAGAAAATTTAATTAAAACGAGAGCTGCGCCGCCGCACCCAGAACAACCCCTAAAAATAAAAGAGTTGGCATCGCGTCAAGTCGCACTCCGACTGACAGGCCAACTGACGCAAGTTCATCAAATTCTGCTGCTCCTGCTGCTCCTGCTTCTACTGCTATTGCTGCTGGTAAATACAATTCACGCAATTAGACACACAAGCCGCATTAGCATGCCAAGAGCAACACAATGGGATAACAGATATATGCACATATATAAAGTTTTTTTCATTTCTAAATATTTTGTTCATTTTGTGGGTAGGAGTTGAGAAAGAAGAGCACATGATTTAAAATTGCAGTTAGTACAAATCAAATCGATGTTTTAGAAACTAAGCTGAGATATGTATGATCACAATATAAGCTTCTTTATATATATATATATATATATATATATATATATTAGTATGAGACGCAAGAGATCTAAACGAGTTGCTCTATGAGTCAGAAAATATGATTGCCAGAAATTCAAATACATTATATACAAAATAATTGAGAGAGAGAGAGAGAGAGTTGTGTCTGTAAACTTTTTAATCAAAACTTCTTGCAACGGTAAATTTGTGTCGTATAGGAAAACGGAAAATTCAAATTGAATTCAAATCCTTTTATGTTTGTTTTTTAATCATAAATTAAGACTCAGAATATAAATAGCAAGATGTTCCTCATATATTTTATGTCAACATATAGACATATCTAACATGTCTTTCTCTCTCCCTCTCTCCTTTTCTCCCTCTCTCTCTCTCCCTCTCTCTCTCCCTCTCTCTCTCTCTCTCTCAAAATAAAATAATACGAGTTTTGCATTTATGCACACAAATTCCGTTTGCCATCCGCTCTCGCTCTCTCAAATCCCAACTATGACCTCCTTCTGTTTTCCATCTTCTCACCTCCTCTCAAATGGCTATCGCTAACCATGATCTCCTCACATAAGCTGCACTATTTTTGCTCCATAAGGATCCACTCAATACAACTGCAACAAGTTGCAAGCGGCCTATCATCCAATCCATTCCCCAACTTCTATCATAACATCTTGATTGAAGTGGAATTAAAAACTTTCACACACTCTCTGCACTATCTAAGATTCCTTCTTCAATTAAGTCAAACATTTCCTAACTAATGTTCGACAACATTCCTTTCGTAATAAAACCACCACCAACGTGAGCTATCACACTCGACCCCAGTTCTAATAGATGGAATGTTGTCGAACCTGAGTTAGGAGGCCGTTGAAGCAACTGCAACGCGTTGCAAGCACCTACATCGAACCATGTGAAACATGCTCGCTTGCAACTGCAACATATTTCACGTTACAACATCATTTTAGGGGTTGTTGATCTCACGAATTATGCCAAGACACGCATCTCGGAAAAACTAACCACAAAACATTTTCAATTTCGATGCATGCAATTTTGATGAGCCCTAAAAAACGAGTTTTCCTCTTTTCTTTCGAGAGGACAATTAAGAAAACCAAGAGACGGCAGACAGACAAAACCAACAGCATTGAAATTCAAAAAACATTTCTTTTTTTGTTTCTTTTATTTATTTATGCGCTTTATTTTCACTTGATTTAATTTTGACACGCACTCTGAGCAATAGAAGAAAAGAAGAGAAATCTATTTGCTAGACATTTGCATTTGATGTGCCAGTGTCAGAGTTCTGACAGCAAATATCCCAGCCCAACCCGAGGCAATCCCAAGCCGAAGGAAATTGCTGACCTATTTATGTAATTTTCTTGAGTTTTCACTTTGGCCATTGTCGACGTCGTCGCCTTTGGCATTGTTTGCATTCAACTGGAAGCACTTTATTCCGTTTCAGTTGTCAGCGGTGCAACGACTTTTCATTTATGAGTCGAAGAACTCCAGACAGCTGAATTATGATATATTTATGCGCTTTATATATGGGTTAAGGTATAGTTGGAGTTCTTTTTTTTTTTTTTTTTTTTGGTTTGGCTTAAGCTCTTTTTTTGTCTTTCACATATAAAATATTTTATGTATATTTGTAACTAAATTGAGGGCTTATTGAAGTGTATTTGTATTGCATTTTTAGTGAATATAATATAGTATCGCATCAGCTCAATCTAGTAAGGATTAATTTATTTAAAATACTAGCAAATACTAGACTATATATTCTATATTATATAAACACACATATGTATCTCATTGCTGCAATTTAAACAAAATTATATATTCATGCATATCTCACACTCTGAAAGCTAATCATAAATAATAATAATAATAATATAAATAATAGTCTATATTGCTTTCAATGGCTTAAAAAACATATATTGAATTCGATTTTTAAGCGGGATTCGAAAACATTAAAACCCACAGATATAAAATTTTGTATAAAGCTCCTAGGAACTGCACAAAATTATCTAATAATACCTTAGCTTAATGCGAGAAGTATGTTTAGTAAATGTTTTTTATTAATTAGAGCTAAATAAAGAAGATGCTGTATTCGCATGAAACATATTTATATATTCCTTCCTTCCTTTTACTTATCATAACCATAACTATTCCACAAACTATGACAACCTTCGACCTTTGCGCTCTCACTCTCAGCTAGATCGCTATGAAACACTCTACTATTATTAGTATATCCTCTCCATACACCTAATTGTAGTACTTAGATGCAGATTGAGTACACAATCATCAATTTCTTCGCGAGCTTCATTTCGTATTTCAGGCAACTGTCTCATCAATTGCGCCCTTAACAAACATAACTCAACCTCAATTTATAATGGACTTTCGCACTGCGCACGCTTCACAGTTCAGCGATTTGTCCAATTGGCAGCTCATAAAATTTTGATTCAGCATTTTAAAACACACACACTCATGCACACACACCCATACACACTCATATGCTGTGCACAACAAAGTGAGCGGGCATCGCTAACAATTGCACGGGTTGCCAGTTTATGTGCCCCGGAGATTGTGCAAAAATATGAGCCCATTAAAAATAAATCATATGACAGCCCATGGCTGTAGCAGTGCCAGGGCAGAGGCGCAACCCCCTAACCCTTCCGTGGTCCAGGTAAATGCCAGTCAAGTGTGCAAAAATGCATTAAACAACACGCGACTCTAAAATCTCTGCCTCACAAATTTCGAAGCTGCCACTTGAACGAGGGGGAAGAAGGCAAGGCTCTACCTCTCTCTATCTCTCCCTCTCTTTCTCTCTCTCTCTTTGGCAATCCTTTGTTTTTGCTTAAAACCTTTTATTAGCTCATATCGATAGCAACGAGAGCATCGCAGCAGCAGCGGCAGCAGCAGCCTTTGTTTGAGCTGCTGACTTTTTGTTTTGCACTTCCGGCTTGTGGATTTTACAAATTTTTTTTTTTTCGCTAGAGTTTCAGGTAAAGCCGAGCCAAGAATGGGCTGCAGCAGCAACAGCAGCTGACCAAAAAGAGTTGGCATTTAATTGCGGCTAATTGTGCAGCGATAAAACAGAAATCGAAACCAGGCGCATAAATCTAACAAGTCGGCTGGCTGCTCGGGGGCGTAAGATCAGCTAGATCAGGTGTCTCCAGTGGGCGATGCTTCACGCATATCATTTATTTTTTTATAGAGCTGAGTTGTATCGGAATTCCAAACAGGTTCGCTTTAACTGAACTCGTGTGAGTGATATGATGTGATATGTTTTATATTGCCTAAATAACTGAGTATATATATGGTTGATATTTAAGTGAATATTTTGCATAGAATTCGAAATAGTTAAAATAGTTCTCAACTCAAAATGAACCAATTTGTATCAAGTAGCATAAACTAATGCAGAATTAGTTTGCTTGAATGGAACTTTAAAATGAACTAATAAACGATCAGTGATCAGTGATTTGGCAGTTTTCAGGGATTAGTAAACGATAAGTAGATAAGCTGTTCAGCCTTTGAGCAGGAACGACTGACTCATTCATGAGCACACGTCGTTATGGATTATAGGAATAATATTCATTGTTCTTGAACAAACATATGAGTTCACTGAGCTAGTAAGTAAAGGAGTCAGCAACCAGGTTTAAAGATCTCAGCTATACTTATCTAATCTAGTTCCTGATTAATTCCTTCGATTATTGAAATGGACAACTTTAGATTAGGTGATCAGATTAAAATGAAAAAAAAAATCCTTTGTGAACTATTCAACTTTTTAAAATGACAAATGAACTACTCAATAAACTTAGTGATCGTTGGAACTACACAGTCCGATTTTTATATACAATACCACTTACTGTAAAAACTTTTTATTTTTATGGAATATAAGTTATTTATTTACAATCTGTATGATCAGCTGATAATATCATTCACGAACTGCTGATGTAAGAAGCTAGTGAACCAATCAATCAACTGCAACTAGGCCTTGCCAGCTCTATAATGGAGCACATGGAGTATGGAGTGCTCAAGTCAGGTCCAGTCAAAGCAAAGCTCATTAATGTAGCGACCTCGACATGCTCTGGCCATTGGCATTCAGTAACACCCGCGCGCACTGATTGCCATATTGGGTATGGCTAGTGTATACATGTATCGAGAATCGATATTAAACAAGTGCCTGGGCCACACGATAGCGCAGCAGGTTCAATGCATGTCCCATTAATCAGCCGGGAATTGAATTGGCGACAGGAATCGCTGACGACTGCGCCACTTGCACTTCATTAAGTTGTACCCCTGTCGGCATTTAATTAACCGGCTATCCGACTCCTAGTTAGTCGGCTCTTCAGCTATGCGTCTCTTCGTCTCTCCCCTGTTCGTTTGGTTCAACTATTTTGCATATCTGGCAACGACAAGTCGCAGTCACAATTTGATTTGCAGCCGCGATTAGCGTCTGTGATTACATATTCAAATGATTGCCACTGGCGGCGTTTACAGCACGATTGATTGATTGACTGATGGTCCATTAAGTGCACCATTCAGGTGGGTTTACCCACCTACTGACACCTGTTACAAAATGCCAGTTTGTGGCTGCGGTAAATGCGAAAAATAATACCGCTAAAGGCACAACAAATTAACTGTGCCACATCGATAATGGAATACTCTTAGAGAGAGCTCATATGGAGGTTATACAGAAACTATATAATTGAAAATAGAATTTAGGGGATAATTGAAATAGTTAAAGTGGAAATTAGAATAAATGATTTGGTTACAAATTGAATAAAATGTAAAATTTTAATTAAGTATAGCTTCCAAAGAGAGGGTCAGAGAGAGAGAGAGAGAGAGAGAGGGTGAGAGGGAGAGAGAGAGAGAGAGGAAGAGGGAGAGAGAGAGGAAGAGGGAGAGAGAGAGAGAGAGAGATGTACTAGATGAAAGTTGAATATTAACGGATGTTTATTAAGTACCATAAAAAGATATAACAGCTATATACATATTTTTATATACATATATACTTCAACATACATCAACATAAGCATCATCATACATAATACATACAAAAATTATTACATCTTTTAATTCATATGCAATTCATATGTTATGATACCCTCCCAAAGAGTATAAATAAATGCTTGTAAGCACAGACAGAGGAAGTGCTTGATAGCTCGGGAAAGAGAGAGAGAGAGAGAGAGACAGAGAGACAGAGAATGTTTTATTGTGAGAAATTTGTTCGGCTTCAAGCTTGACGTTTGGCAATTGCTGCGTTTGCACTCAATGTATTCTAGATCCCTTATCTCACTTACAATATAATATAACATGGGAAGAGTTTTTAAGTAGGTAACAGTCTAGAGCATTTATTTCAGGCAAACTGCTTAAACTCATATAAATAATATATATTTAATTTATCATACAGCAATTAAACAATAAAGAAAAGCAAAGTAATGCCTGGGCAACTGGAAGAATGTTGTCAGTTGGCGATGAAAAATTTGCAAATTAATTAATTAGATATGAAAATAATTTAATTAAAAATTATTAAAATGAGGCAAGGATTACCACTTTATATATAATTTAACTTGATTTATTATAATGATAAGCAAACTAACTCATTATCAAATGGGGATTTAAAGAAGCAATGTCCATGTTATGTTCTCTGCAAGTAAATGTACTCATAAAATGTATGCAAGTCCATATATATCATGGTATTCATAGCCTCCTTGAAGTCAACTCATATTTGCATAGTATCTCTGATAACTTTCCCAGCTAAAGAGCTCCTAATCTCGAGCATATCCTTAAGAGGCAGCATATCTAAAAAGTAAATATTTTCTAGCAGTTAGTCAAGCATTAAATCATTCCTGTGTGGTTACAATTCAATTCAAAGCCCGAATCAAAGGAATTCCAGAGGCCCTCAAGCATGGAACCCTCTAAATGCTCTTTTAAAGCATCTGCTGTGAGTATTCCCCCCGAGCAACACACACGCACAAACACGCACACACACACACACTCAACACGCTCTAATTGTGCAAATTCCCACAATTTAGTTTTTTCTCCTTTCTTTTCTTGACTCTAAATAGAAGAGGCAGAGTCTTCATTCTGTTAACACTCTCGCGGTACTTGCCTGTGCCTGGACCAAAACATTTTTCCCAGCCGAAAGGGTTGCCAAACAAAGCGCTGGAAAATCTATTTTCCGCCGAAAAAAAGAAGCAAAGCAAGCTAAAGAATGGGTAAAGCGGCAGCCACTAAGCCAAATAAACAAACAAAACAAAGCCAAATGAAAAGCAAAGCGAAACCGAATTTCGTGATGCTGCAAAGGTAACACAGGGAGAGAGAGAGAGAGAGAGAGAGAGAGAGAGAGAGAGAGAGAGTGAGAGAGGGGGGAGGGAAAGTAAGTGAAAGTAGTTTTTACTTTGTTGCAGCCGAAGCGCATATCCTTATGCCTGCATCTTGGCATTGTTATAACAGCGAGCGGGAAGTGGAGTTAAGTTGGTAAGTAGAGCACGGCCAAGTTGTATAAAAAATAGAGGAAGCGGTCAATGGACTCGGCACAGCATGAAATCAATTTGTGGCAGCTACTTAAGTGCAACACACTCACACACACACTCACACTCAGCTACTTCATCAATGGCTCCACAAGCAGTCGACAACACGATTTGCCTATTAGCGACAACAACAACAACAACAGCGAGCGAAAATTGTGACAAAAATTTATTTGCTTTTAGCGCAAAGCATTTTAATTACCTCAATACAAAGCAGAAAAAAGGAAAATGCAGCAGAAAAAACGTTATAGAAAATTTGCATGCCCACCCCAAAATGCACATCCTGTCACACACACACACACACACACACACACACACGCATTGAATCACCCATTATGATTTTTGCATTTGCTTGTCCTGCCCCATTGCCATAAATTTTAATGGCAAAAAGTGAATTTTTTTGCAATTGCCTCTTAAACGATAGTGCGCAGGCAAGGGCTCTTATGATATATATATATATATATATGTATATATATGTATGTATGTCTATACCTACATTTAGTAGGATATCCCATAATGACGCTCGATGTTTGATATGTCGTCACATGGCGAGTGGGCATGCATAATGCGATGCTTAATGGCAGCACATTTCAATCGATTTTAAATGCCAATTCGAATTTGCATGCGTATGTGTATGCGGCACACATGCAGCAAGCAATGTGCAACGTGCAGCATGCAGCCCAGCTGTGTATGGCATCTGCAAATGGCGACCAAAAAATTTGCCTAAATAAGTCCACACACACACACACACATGCATACACAAGGAGTTATTTTTGCCAAATGCCATGCGATTAGGCGGCGCCACCAGCAAACGACCCAGTCCAGGCACGTGCCGCTGACTGCAAATGAGCACAGAATGCCACTGACACCAGCCAACAAAGCTCGGCCCCATTCGAAGTTCCTGCACAACTGGACTAACCACAGTGCAATAGGATAAAAGGCAGATGGAAATAGCTAAGTTGAAATACTCTTTTTATATTTTATATGTAAATATGTGACAGCAAAAGTTAGATCCGCTGGATTTAAATATAGAAAAGTTTAAGATATTTTAAGAAAATTTATAAAAGTTAAAGAGAGGCTCTCTTAAGTATTGTTTAAGAATAAAAATTAGACATACTAAATAAAAAGTCGAAAATCAAAATGAATTGAAAATTAAATAAAATGATGTGAAAAATAAACTTTAAAATGAGGATATATAATAGAAAATATAGTAAGGATAAGAATTGAAGAGTTTCGTCTTATGAAATATATGAGCAGATCAGAAAAAACACATATTTCAGACTGAACTGCCCTAAGTCAAACAGATGTGAAAAAGAGATATTAAAATAAGAAAATAGAAATTATAAAAAGGAAACGGATTGAAGAGTTTCTGATTACAAAATAGATGAGAAGAGCAGAGAATAACAAAATAATAAGAATACAGATTCAGGAGAAGCGCTAGAAAAATATTTTTTTAAAAATTAATGAGTAGAAAAAAAAAAAAACAAAGAAAACGAATTGAGTAAAAATAGTGAATAGATATTCAATTAGTCTGAAACAAAATTCGTAAAAAAAAAGTTTTCTGCTATTTTTAATAAAATTATAAATTGTTTTTTTTAATAAGTCAATACGATACGTAAAATTTTGCCTTTTCTTATATACAAATAGATGGTACGTAAAATTTGTCCCCTTCTTATATAGGCTTACCTAGAAACTGAACTTTTAATTTATATTATGATTCCAATTAAAATTTTGTATTTTTTATTAAAATTGATGCTAAAGGAAATTTAAATGCAAAGCATAAAACTTTGTTAATATTTTGTAAAAAATTAATGAATAAATTAAAAGAAGTTTTTAGAGTTTCATAGAGTAGAAAGTTATCGAATAATTATGCAAATAAATTAAAAGCTTGACCTTTTCTTAATTTAATCAACTGAAATTTAATAATTGCCCAATGAAAATAATCTGATAATAAGACAAATAGATTATAAACTTTATAAAAGTTTAAACTGAAATTTGATAATTACCCAATGAAAATGAAATAATAATAAGGCAAATAAAAGGTCTGCGAGCCTTTGTATCGTATGACGGAAGGGATAGATGCTGCAGAGGTTGCCTTGAGGCTTGTACAGCCCGTCACATAGTCTTATATATATAGAAGTTCGTATATCAAGTATCCAAATCTGTTTAGCAGTTCTCTATGCTCAAGTTGCAACAGGAAGTGTATAAGAAACGACTATGTATGCGATTTTGATGGCTTGCCTGCGCTGGCGCATCTCTAAGGCACTTGAAAAGAGCATTAGGAATTATACTGGAACTTTGTTGCAGTTGCAATTGCTGTTGCTGGTGGCTGTTGGTTGTATTGTTAAGCCAGAGTCCTGTTCCAGGAAACGGGAGCTGGAGCATGTGAAGAAGAGCTGCTGGGGTGGGTGTGGCATGGCGGAGCAGAGCGCAACTAGTTGCCTTTTATGCTCGACCCAAAATCCAGACAAATGTAGCCGGAAAATCGATAGCAAAAGAAGTTGCACAAAATACAAGAGCTGGAGGGTGGAGGGGGTCGAGGGCTGGAGACAGTATGCCAGAAGTGGGGGTGCGTCATGTGAAGCCAATGAATAGCAAATAGTTGGCTAAAAACTGGGCTGGAATAGCTGGCATGAGGCATAGACATGGTATGGTGAGCTACCACAGAACAAATGTGTGGGGGGAGGTGCTGTGACCGGAGGAGGCGTGGCAGCCGCGTCATTTTGGCGCCACTTTGTTATATCTATGAGTGGGAGAGAGAGAGAGAGAGAGAGATAGAATCGAGACACTCAGCTGGCCAAAGCTGCGTCTAATGTCGACCAGTTTTTATTGTTTGCTCAACTGATTTGCGTCGAGCATTGGGTTTGCGCCTTTTTATGACCATGTCTTTCATTTGATATTCAACATAGAAGCTGGATTTGGGTCACCCAACCACGCAACCACACGCACATCCTTTACAGTTATGTCTGAGCTGGCTGCTGCTGCTGCTGCTGCTGCTGCTGTTGCTGTTGCTGTTGCTGCTCCTGTTGTATTTGTTGTTGTTCACGGAAATTGAATTGTTTTTCACAATTTTCCATTGGTGGTGCGGGCGCACAATGAAATTGTCAGAGTCGTCGTCGACTTTCTTGTAAACAACTTCTCTATAACACACTCCAATGGGTCGATAGAGGGCAGGCAGTCAGACGGAGATTCCCACTCGGTTAGGTGACATAGATTTGTATGCGCCGCTGTTGACAAACTTGATGAAGTATTAATAATAGCCGACTATGAAAACTTTGCTCCAAACTAACTTTTGTAACCATAATGTATGTCACATATATTTGGCTCTGCCTGTTTCAGTGGCCATATTAAAGTTATGTCACAGCTAGAAAGCTAGAGTGATTCACTTGTTTTGCTGCCGGGCCACACGTGGCATTTTACGATTGAGTCTACCCCACGGCCAGGCTGAAGGCAAAGATGAATCATTAGTTAAATCAGAGTTGAAATAGGCAGGGCTTATATGGTCCCTTGCAGATATGGCTGGCCATAAAGCGACAGTTGATTTAACTGGAATGAATGTGAGCAGTTAGCGATAAGACAGAAGATGGAAGTGTATGAAAGGGCATTGAATCACTGTTGCCATTATATTTATATATATTACTATCATTTCTAAGATTGAAGGGGTTCCCAGTATACGTTTATATTTAAATATATATTATTATCATTTCTAAGATTGAAGAGGTTCCCAATTCCCAGTACACGTTTATTAATATATTTATATCATGGTCATGGTTGGTTGCTCTTGAACTATCTTTAAGTTTCAGTCTGTACTTTTTAGTCGTTTTCACTAAATATTTAAGTACTTATGTCTTATAAACTTTAAAGGCTTATAATTGATTATAAGCTTTAGAAGCCTTTAAATGGTCTTAAAGTTTTTGTTGCTAAACATATTCAAAGTCTTCAAGCAACTCTAAATATTTGATCTCAAAGTATTTATAGTTTAATAAATATTAGTATTTATATAGTTTAATAAATGTTAGGCTGAATTTAGGTTCATTCATTAATTCGGTTTATGATAGTAAAACAATATTGGAAAAAATTCCTAACACAACCAAAATATAAGTTATACCATATCAAAATATTGAGTTTATTATTAATTTTTGGTTCTCCATTTTTTTGTATTTAATTTTTTATATAAATATAAAAGATATCTAAGGAAATATGAATTTTCGCATAATTAGTTAATACTTATGGTCATTATCATTATTATTTTATTAAATAATCATTATATAGATATAAGGGCAGAGGAAGGCAGGCAAATTGAGTTAAGAGCCCCACATTATCGAATGCCCTCTCGTCCCTAACAGAGTTGAGTCAGGTAAGTGAAATAACAGCTGTTTGGCGACAATTCGCTGTCAATTTTCAGTACTATCGCATCGAACGTGCGAAATGGAATTGCACGAACCAAAGTGGGTAGAAGTCAGCACGTGACATTGGCTGGCAAATGTGTTTTCCATTCATTCAGAGCACTCATTCATTCATTCATTCATTTATCGAATCGCCGGCATTCAACTGCGTTTAGGGCAACTATTTGGCTTTTGCTGAAAGAGATGCTGAAATAGATGAAAAGGAACTAGAAATGAAATCTAGGAATGAATCGCAAAAGAGAAAGAGGGATGTCAACGAAGGGGAGAGAGAGACAGGCCTGACGACAATTCCAGATGCTGAACGATGTTGAAAGACAGCATTACCTTCTCATGCACCTTTTCCGTGTCGTTTACCTAAGTTAATTGCCGTCATTTTGCGCAAATTGCGTTCAACACACAAAAGAGACTTTTACCCCATTGCCTCGTTCCACCTGCCTGCCCCATCCGTCCCTTTGCCCTATTCTCGGTCAAGCAGCTTTAATTGCGCTCATTGCACTGCATTTTTATTGATTTTCTTGGCGAGCTAGATGACTGGGGGCAAACGCCTAAGCAACTGAGCTGAGCACAACAAAAGCCAAATATGCCATCAAAATATTCAGGGTCAAAGCTCAATTGCACAACAGCAACTACTCAAACTTGAATTAAAAGGTTTTACAATATATTTTTTAAAATTCTTCGAGAGTTTTTGCAGAGCTGAAATAAATATAAAATTAATTAAATTGAATTGATAGAACGAAAAGAGAGATGTTGATGATGTTTAATTCATAGATTTTATCTATAATATGAATTGAATAAATATATAAAATATTTGCAATTTGTGTGACATTTTTTGTATAATTATTATTATTTAATTAATTAATTATAAATAAATATACTATTATAAATATTAAACGTATATTTATTTATTTTATTTATATATATATTTAATATGCAATACAATTTTAATTAAACTTATATTATAATATAATATAAAATATAATATATTAACAATTTATACAAGTAATATAATATAATGATAAAATATAAAATAATATACTTTTATTATTTATAAATTATTATTAATTATTAATTAAATGATTAAACTTAAAACATAATATAAAATGAAATAAAGTATATTATTATTATTTTATACAAGTAATCTGAAATTAAAATAAAATAATTTAATTTATTTATAAATTATTATTAATTATTGACATCTAAATTAAAGCATTAACGAATAATATAATAATATATTTCCATTTTGTATACATTTTTCCATATATCCACATATTTAACTAAATTCCCAACTCCAATTCTTCAGTCATTTTGCCTTTAAAATTTCTCCGATTCAAGCATAAAGAGAATAAGAACGAAATGCGTTTCCTTAACAATTTCCTGCCTGCTCGCTTCGTAGAAGTTTGCCAAGTAGGTCAGCTGCCCCCGCACTTGGCCCCTGCTCCGACCTCAGTCCAAAAGTCATTTATACACAACTCATAACTCAATTGTCGGCGCTCAACACGCTTCAATTGCCACGACGAGGGGCAGATCCCCGGAATATAAAAAGAGAATTTGTTTGGCCCGTCGAGCATTCAAATTCGATATACATTTTTGTTTGAGAAAGTGTCAAAACTGTTGAAAGAGAAAACAAAAGACGAAGCAATAAGAGAAGTGACGGGCAATGTAAGACGGAAAATAAAACATATGCAACTCAATTAAGGATAAGGCAGGATGAGAGCCCGACGCACAGCAGCGCAGCGTCGCGACGCAACAATTAAAAATCTCACCTCGCAGGTAGACGGACAGAGAGGGAGAGTGAGAGCGAGTCCTGCGCGTGTGTTTGTGTGGGTGTGCAATGCACTTAGTTACGCAACATTTGCGACGATCCAGCGATAAGGTCCGTTTGACAATTTTTTATTTTTGTTAATTTAAATGCGTTGACTTTCGTGTCAGCCCCCTCCTTCCGCGCACATGCAGTGTCGGCAGCTGCTTATCCCAGACGCTTATCCTGCTCCTGCCGAGCACTCGACACTCTATTAGATAATTGCTGACACGAGTGCTTAAGTGTGTAGGCGTGTGCAGTTCTTCTGCTGTTTGCATTTGTCGCACATTAAGTCAACCGCTGCCAGCCCGCGCCAAGTGCCAGCTCATTAATTTGGTATCCTTTTCGAGCTGCTGCTTCGTCTTCTTCTTCCTCGGCGACTTCACCTTCGGGCTGTGTTGGCACGTGTGCTGCGCCCGCACGGCTCCAGTTTCATAGGCCAGCTAATTAGTAGCATGTGTTGACAAAGCGAGCTTGCCCCACGGCTACACCTAATCCTAGGGGCTAGCCGGGCAATTTATCAGCTTTCAACGGTGAGTCATCGGGCAGATGGCCAAAAAGCTAAGCGCTGATTGGCTTAAAGCATTAACAGCGTAATCCAACTAACTTTTGAGGGTCATAAACACATAGCTCAGATTCGGTTGGCAACAGCAAAAAAAAAGGGAGCACAAATAGCCGAAAGGCCAATATGAAGGCCTTAACTACTGCCAAAAAAAAAAGAGGAAGGTTTTTCTTTCTTTTTTTTTTATTGTGTGTTCTACTCAAATTTACATAGCTAAAGGGAAGCTGTGAGTGGAAGCAAGGTGAGGCTCAGTCAACTCTTGGACATGACCTAAACAAACTAGCAAAACTCAAGTGCACAACTGAAAGAGTTTCCAAATTCGCAACGAGTTCAGGTCAGGCAAGGAGCAGACCTGGAAAACAGTTGGGAAAAGCAACAGAAATTGAAGGAGGCTAAAGTTATGGTGAAATAGAGCATATATGAAACTGATACCCCAACTTTAGTTCGGTTTAAATAATGGTAAAGTGGGGCATATGCTGAATCTGATACTCGTTTTATTGATATTATTCTATTGGTTGGATGTAGCAGGAGGCGCGGCTAATCCAAAGCTGTTTTAACTTAAAGGAAGGCTTAATAAATCAACTGTTACCCTGAATAAAGCTTATGCTGAATTGATTTATCAACTTTACCCTAATATTAAATAAAGTAATATAAATATTTAGACTTTAATACTATTAATATTATAATAATATGCATAAAAAGTAATATTAATTTTCTGGGTTTTTCCAATGAAATCTAACTTAATTCATTTTTAGCTGAGATAAATTTAAATATTATGTAAATGAAATAAATAAAGTTGTCAGACTATGAAATATGAATTTAAAATCTAGTAAAAGTTGATGAGGTTATAATGGGAGAAGAATGAATTAGTTAAGTTGGACTGTGGGTACAATTTATAATACTCGTTCACCAATTGAAACGAGTATATTATTCGTCTGCAGTGGAAGTCCGTCGTCATTATGCGCTCCTTACTCTGTCCATCCGTTTATCCATCTCTCGTCTTGCTGCTCGTAAGAATGATATCTTATTGTTTAACTTCTTTCATGGGCTCAATAATAACTGTCTCTCATATGAAGAGAGACTTTGCTTCTTACAGTCTGTTTGTTCTTACTGTCTGTTTATCTATCCTTCTCTATTTCTGAAAATTATTGTTCCCTAGACTTATACGAAACTTATAGAGCTTCGGCTCTGATAATAAAATTTTATATGATAAAGAGCCTATGGGCTCTATAGCTCTGAATCTCTTATATATAAATCACTTACATCAATGTCTATATATATGTCTAGCTGGATTTAGCCTACCCAAAGGAAAAGTTAGTTTTGACTATAGCTAGGCTAGGGTAATCAAAGGTCTAAAAATCAACTTATATAATGTGGCAGTATATTTGACAAATTGAAGAAACGTATAAGGAAAACTTTACCCATAAATAGCAAAACTTAATCTCTCACATACTCTGTCCAATCAATAATGTAACCCCAGGAAGCTATATGTAGCGAAAAAGAGAGAAAGTTGACATAATAACTACAATAAAGAAAAAAAAAACAATCAATAACTTCATAAGAACAGAGATGATTAAGAGATTAATTAAGGTAGAGGAAATACAAATATCTAACTGAAAGTGCAATCGAAGCGCAAAAAACTTTCCTAACTTACAATATTCAATATATATATATATATATATATATATATATATATATATATATATATATATATATATATATATATATATATATATATATATATATATATATATATATATATATATATATATATATTCAATATAGCAAGAGCAAACGACAAATTACCAGTTATCCTTATGACAGGATGACAAGGAGAAACCAAGAAAGGCAGAGGAGGACATTGTTGGGACAAAAGTTTTATGGCCGCGGGCAGTTTTGATGAAGTCTAAACGCTGATCCATTGAGCCCAGAGCTACGAAGGAGCCAAGAGGCAAACCGAAAGCACAAAAATTAAATTTAAGCTGATTTCAGATTTATGAGCCACCAGCGACCAGCGACTAGAGGACGTGCCACATGCGACAGGCGATGAGCTGCGTCTCAGACGACGCGGCGCGACGGCTGGTGGCACAGCTTAGCGGCGGTTGCGGCACGTCTGGGCAACCACTTTTGTGGCATGAGGCAACATTTTGCAGTTGCAAACAGTTTTTTGAACCTATTTAAATGGAAATGCAGAGCTGTTGAAATGTGGGAGATGGGCAAAGGAGGCGTGGTGAATTTTAGTGAATTTCTATCTATAACTTTAAAAAGATATTCGAAATCCGATTTGATTTCAGTAAATTGAGAAGATATTCTTAATTTACTATTTATATTATGTTTAGATATATAGTTCCAGTAAATTGGCCATCTCTCTATTGCAGATTTCGGTTTGAATTATTGATAAATTTTAAGATCTCCATTAAATCAATGAAAATCGTTAAGTATAGATGTATAACCTTCATTTGTTATTATCATATCTATGAAATATAAAAAGTATCAATATCAAACTAAAATATTTAAGCATTCCATGTGAGATTTTTAGAAATAAATCAGATCAAATCTTTTTCAACTCATCAGATTAGACCAATTCAGGAGAGCAACAGCTAGATCAGATTCAAGATAATATTAGATAATAGAAAAGTTTTACAATTTTCATTAAATCTATCATCAGCTTGAATGTGAATCAGTCATTAACTTATTTAAATACATCTGGCAAGAAACATATATGTAAATCAGATCAATTTGATCGCAAATCCTCAATTTAAGAAAGTTTCAATTCCTTTGAAGCAATAATAATTAGTAACAGTTCTTAAATACTTCAACGCATATCAAAAGGGCTAGTCCACTTTATATAGATACCCTTTCATAGATTCAATACCCTTTATTCCTGAAATCAATTAGAGTCGATTAAAATCTTTCTGAGGCATTGCTCGTAAAATGAAGAACTAGAGCTCTACTTATTCCTGTATTGATTGAGCTATGGCTATTATTATTCCTTAGTAATGTGTTGATTGAGCTTTAGCTTGCTCTATTCATATCATTTGTCTAGATATAAAATTTTCCGATTTTTTCTAGGGTATCTTGGTGTCATCCAAGGCGAGCCTTATCTTGCTGTCATCACGTCTGTTCTTTTTTCATACGGATCTTTGTTGTGCGTTTTTTTTTCAAGTCGAACTGCGCACAATTTTTAATTAAAACTTTTGCTCATCTGCTGCTAGCTGGAAAAATCGCGCTTAGCAGGCGGAAAATGCAGTGTAGAAAAAACAAGCGGAAAATAAAATTCATTTTCTTTGTTTCTTATTTATTTTCTCATTTTGTGAGGGCGGAAAAACTTAGAAGACGAACTTAAAGCCACTCGGATGACGAGCTCTTGGCAAGTTTTGCTGGTTTCTCTCTCTTTCTTATTTTATTTTTGGCCAAGTCAACTTTTTATTGGCCAAATATTGGCCATAATTATGGCGATAAAAAACGAGACAATACTATAATTATTTCGTTCGGCGACTTTTAATTTGCATTTTAATTTATGGCGCCCATAACTTTTATCGTCTTCGTTGTCGTCATTGAGCCAAAGGCCAAAGGCCAAGAGGGCCAAGCGGGCCAACAGGTCAGGATAGGCAGGCTAGGGTAGGACTACATTTCGAGTGCCAACGATAGAAGCAGCTGTTGGATTACCCAAAGATCCAACTTCGTTGGGCAATTAGCAGCGAGGTCAAAAGGTTGATGAGTTTTCCGATAGCCTAGTCCAACAGCTGCTTAGTCAAAGGGGTACCGTTAAGGCGGCTAGATTAAAGTCAGGCGTTGCACAGTTTCAGATAGTGAATATGTGTGTGTGTGTGGCATCTATGCAAACTAAGCAGCATTTGAGGGCCAAGCGAAGACAAAGAATTTGTCTCTTCTGAACGACCTTTCTTATCGGCGTCGAAGTCTCAGGTATGAATGTGTTTTGTTCTACTAATGGGAGTTATCTCGTAATTCTAGCTCGAGAGGTGGAGGCAAGATTTTGGTTCATCTGTTATCTGTTTCTTTCTGTGACTTAATTATGCAAGTTCAATTTGCATTAGAAATTGATAAACAATTTGACTTTAAAAACTTATTGAAAGCTTACTTTAAGCTAATCGAATAATTCTTTATACCAAATATAATTCTTAAGAGATTTTAATATTTGATAAGGGGTTTTTAAATTATTTTATAGAAATTTTAAATTAACAGTAGCTTAGAACTTTAATTTACTTAGAATTTTTATTTATTTAGACCGTGAAACAATGCTTACTCACGTTGATGCTTGTTCAAAATGCGAATAGGTTATATACATACATATAGATATGATTTTTAGAAAGTTGGAATTAATCCTTACTATACCACAGGACGTCTCACCTACTACTCCGCTTCTCTCCCACACTCCCCCGCTTTCTCCCTCTTTCTCTCTCTCTCTCTCTCTCAGTGTGCTTGTTTTTGTCTCAGCATCTCTCTGTCTTTCTAACTCAGTCCTTATAACCCTCTCCCTCTCTATCTTTTTCTCTCTCTCTCATTCGTTCTATATCCTTTCTCTACCCTCTCTCTCTCTATCTCTCTCTATCCCTATCTCTCTCTCTTTCTCTCTCGCTCTCTCTCGCTCAGCTCCCTCTTTTTACTCCTCTCGATCTTTCTCTCCCTATCATTCACTCATTCTTTTTCCCACTCTCTATCCTTCTCTCACTCTCTCTCTCTCTCGGCTCCCTGCTTCTGCTCCTCTCGATCATTCTCTCTTATTCCCTCCTTATAATTTCCACTCTCTACTCACCTCTTTCTCCTTTTTATACTCTCTCTCTCTTATTTTCTCCTTATAATTCCCTCTCTCTATGCATTTATATCTCTTTTCCCTCTTCTATTCCGCTTGCTTTCGATCTATCTTTCTCTCTATGCCTCTCTCCTCTCTCTCTACTTATCTCTGTGTATCTTTCTCTAACTCTCTCTTTCTGTCCGTCTCTCGCTCTCTCTCTCTCTCTCTCTCTCTGTATCTCTGTTTACCTCTCTGTCTCGCTCTCTGTCTATCTCACTTTTTCTCTCTCTCTCTATCTTTCTCTATCTCTCTCTGTCTCGCTCTCTGTCTACCTCACTCTCCCTGTCTCTCTCTATCACTCTCCCTGCCCTTCTCCCTGTCTCTCTACATAGCTTCCTCCCTCTCTCTCTCTCTCTCTCTCTCTTTCCCTCCCTCTCTCAGTCTCTCATTAAAATTGATTTACTTTCTCCTCAACTACTGCTTGGCACAAGGCAACACAAACTCGCAACAATGTTCCACTCGGCTAATGAACACATGTCAATTAAAGTAACAACATTGACCAGCGTCCAGCGTCCAGCGTCCAGTGTCCAGTGTCCAGTGTCTGCTGCACCACAGTGGATCAGCGAAATGATATATGTGTGCCTGGCTGGCTGGCGGTCCGGTCGATTGGGCGGCGGACAAGGCTCGCGTGCCGTCGACGCAGCGTATTACGTCTACGCACAGCTGTGGAGCGCGGTGTGTGCTCAGGTGGTGCTGCTGGTGCTGCTGGTGCAGGTGGCTCAGGTGAGATGCGGGGCGAGGGGCGCAACTGTGACAAGGTGCCACTGTGGCCAACAGAAATCCATGTGTCTCACATTTCTGGCCAAGACGCGGGCTGATTTATGTCGCCGCCGAAGGAAAAGTGTCGCGGGTGTTGCGTGTCAGCCCCCCACACAGCGGGTGTGCCACCCAACCATCCGCACCACCCGCTAGACACATGAGACTTTGGCAGCAGCTGCTGCGGCTCTTGCGGTCAGCAATTTCCGCTTTAATGTAATTTTGACAACAAACATTTGACCAAAATGTGCGGGGCAGTTGACGGGGTGGGCGTGCTGCAGGAGTTGCAGGAGCTTTATTTTATTTGTGTTGCTCTTTTCCTTTTCGTGGGGGTTTGAGGAAATGCCAAAACATAAATCTTGCTAAGCTTTCGCCAGTTGGGCGCAACAGTAGCGATTTTATAACGACATCTGATGGCTGGCTGCGATTTGGCTGGAACGTCGATTGGATTTCATTGCAGTTTGCGTCCAATTGGATTCCAGTTGGAGCTACCTGTTCGTGGCTTATCATGCGATTTGTTTGCCATGTTTGATTTATCTGATTTGCCGTCCAGCAGATACGATTACCGTGTGCCATTTACTGTGCGCCGTGATAAGTGCCCGTTGATTTGTGGCTCAGCGGGTTTCCATCTCTCCACCTCGCTCACTCACTCACTCACTCACTCACTCACTCACTCGCCCTCTCTTTCTCTCTCTGGCCGAGCAGAACTTGTTCTATGCAGCGGGCATTGTTATCAGCGACGCCTGCAAGTCTGGCCCATTATCGTTCGCTATAAAATCGCAAATGTTATGAGCCAATCGCTCATAAACTAAACACTAAATTGACTCATTGCCGGATTGAGCGATTGACAGATTGTTGCATTGCGAGTGGGCCGATAAGCACTTTGAATAGCACTCAGTGCAATGCATTCTTTTTTGCAATTAGCTAGCTGTAAGGGCGCTGCCAAGTGGGCGTGGCAGCTGAGCAGGCGCCCACACTGAAACTGAAACCAATAAAGAAACAGAGGCAACGCTCTACAGCGAGCGGCATTAATGTCCAGAAATGCATTTATAGCACAGCTTGATTATCGATTGTGCATATAAGATTTATATAAAACATTATGTCGGTGTTTATAGCACGATTTGTAATGGCTGAGGTTAAGCCTATTAAGTGCAGGAGTGATCAGAAGATGTATATACTATATAGTAATGCTGATTTGATACTATACAAATATAATAAATATGATATCATTATATACATATATATAATATCGTTATATGATATATTTAATCATATTGTTTTCATATTTTCACTTTAAATTAATATTTTCTCTATCAACTTTATACTTAACCGATCTTCAGCTAAACGGAATATTTGCATTTTTATATTAAAGATCATAATTGATTGATTGATTTGTTTGAAATGTCGTATTCTAAGATCGTATTATTCCTGAGAAGACTTTTATAACTATTTGTTGGATCTCGCAGTTAGTTATACATATATGTTGGAATCTATTTATATTTGATATTCAATATCTTTCTGCATACATATATAGAATTTACACTACATTTATATATAGTCTAGTCTAGTCACAACTGAAATACCCTCTAAGAGTTAAGTTAACTTCTAATTACGGTTTCAACTTTAAAGTGAAGCGTGGGCCTAGCTCAAAGCGGAAAAAACGAATTTGATTGATTAGTGCAGCGCGGTAATTTATAAAAAAGAAAATAACTATGCATACTTATAAAGATGTCAATCGGGGGCCTATACTCAAAGTGGATCAGCGCGCAGTGCCTTCGGAATTGTGGCATGCAACAGCAACGGACAATGGGGGCCACACACAAAGCGCTTATCAATCTAGTTTTGTGCCACTATCAGAAGAAGACAATGCAAATGAGCAAGGGGCAGAGTGAATTTCAATACACTGAGAGAAATTGGAAAGCATTTGGAAAGAGAAATAAGTTACCAAGAAATTTGTATATATTTCATTTGGAATTACAATAAATAAAATATTAAATAAACATATATAAATATGTATAAAAATAATTTTTTTTTTTTTTTAATTTTGTATATCTAGCAAAACATAAATATATAAGCAAAGAAACATCTAAAAATTTAATATAAATATTTATGAAGAAAATTAAATATCTATAACCTTAAATATTTAATTTTTTATTATATACATACATACATATTTGTATTATATATATTTTATATTTATTTATTATATAATAAAACTAGTTTTACAGAAACAAAAATGCTTTATTTCTTTCTTCTATTTCGAAAACTTATCCGCTTCCATTTCTATGTAACCAAAAACTCTTTCACTCACTCATCAATCATAATATAATATTATTTCTTATCTATAGCATTACAAGCCCGATTTGAAAGCAGCTTTTTTTATACTCTTCCAAAAATTAAATTATCTACGTGTTTCTTTCTTTCAAAAACAAAAATCGCAAAATGCAATTTATTATATTTATATACATGTATATGTATATATATATATATATTTATGTATTTGTATTATATATATCCAATTTACTTGCTGAGCAAACAATATAAAATATTGAAGTACGCAGTTTTATCAGTGCTCGAGCTGCAAGTTCGTATAAATAATATGTAGGAAAAGAAATTACAGAAAATGAGACGAGTAAAAAAGTAATGACAGAAAAACAACAAAAAAGTGATATTGTATGGCAGATTCGACTTACAGATACTCTGTAATCAGTGTCAATATATAAGCAGACAAACGCCAAGCAAATTTGATACCATATTAGCAAAACATTCCTTGATAAATCCCTTGTTAATAGTTTCTATATTATGAAGCTTCGTTCCCGGACTATACAATTAATATAATTAAACGAACATTTTCAAAATGTATATTTATAATTTCAATGCAAAGTATACCCATTACATTCTTCAATAAATTGAATAATAATTTCCAAAGCTTCAATTTTTTATTTCAAGAATCTAGCTCATATAGTTCTTGAGTTCAATGGGAATATAGATAATGAAAATCTCTCCATGCTCTACATATATTATCTATATTCTCCATTAGAGAAAAGACATGCATGTTACATATGTATCCCCAAAATCAGTATACCCCATTTTTAATCATTTGTATTGCATTATAGGGTATACATAAATAAAACCAAAAGCCCCGCAAAGAGCGACAAGAAACTGAAAAAAAAAGAGATGCAAAATCGTAAATACAAATATAAAGAAATAAACCATATATAAAACTCATATATGGAAATGAAATAAAGCAAGAGCAAGAGGCGATCAGTACATTAACGAATACCACTCCGTCGGGTGGTGTCTGCTCGTAACGCTCGTATTTGTAGCTCTTCTATTCTCGCCAGTTTTACGTTTCCGTCTCTAGAAAGTCCCGGATCTTGTGAAAGTGATTAGATCCCGGCGTAATGAGTTCCTATAGAACTTTGGTGGATCACGCGGAGTCGACGCCGTGCAACGCTGCTGCGCTGGCGACGGCGTCGCCGACGACGCTGCATCGCATGATCAAATATTGGCGCAATAGTTCCGGTAAGATTCCGGGATTGCGCAAGAGCGAGAGCTTTACGGATTATCGACGGCATTCGGCGGGCGTGGCACAGCATGGCACATTGCCCAATCGACAGGTGGCGCAGTATCAACGCCTGGAGAGCTACGACGAGAGCAAGCTGGCACAAATCAGGTGAGTGAAGGGGGGAGGGGGAATGGGCGGAGGTTGGACTGGTGGTAGCTTTTCTGTTGAATGGGATCGGCATACAATTAATTTGATTGTTTGCGCGGCTCGTTTGCTTTGATATTGTACCAGCTGCATCGAAATATGGGGCATGCATATTTGCTGTTCGGCTTTCGGCCTAATACCAGCAACAGTTGGTGCGCTACGCCCCCTAAATAGTGCGTTTATCTGACAGATGTGCTCGGGGTCTTCTTCTCTTTTTTTCTTCCTCTCTCTTCTTATCAGCGGGCAACTCCAAAACTGCCACCGACTTTATCAGCTTCAACAACAACAACAACAGTTACTTAGCTGTTGATAAACGCAAGTGAACAAGTGCATGACGCCGTCGCAGAAGCAGGGAACGTTCCATTGCCACTGTGGATGCTATTCACTTGCTTTGCATGTGTTTGTGAGAGAGCGAGAGTGCACAGCGCTTATTGTTGTTGTTGCTCACGCATGCTTGTCGTTTATTTTAGCTGAGCAGCTTCTTGGCGCTTTCCAGTATCCACAACTCTCATACACGGCGACGATAAATGCCATCCACAGAGCTTGCGCGTGGTGGAGCTTGTGGCTGTGCCGACACTAGTTAGCATAGGTTTTGTCTTATTGACAATTATTGTACTTAAGTTCAAGCCTTACTCATATTAAGTTTAATGCAGAGACGGTATGATAATTAAAATGCATTATTTTCTTTGTTTTAATTTCTATTAATAAATGTCTTTTTTTTTTTGTAAAGTTATTTAATAGCTAATAATTATTTGTATTTAATTATAGTATTTGATTTATATATATATTAATTTTCTATTATCACATATCAACATACATTTGTTGCCATACAACAACTTTTGTCGCACAGTGTAAAAATCAACTGTTTATGTTTTCATTCCAATGCGTGAGAGAGCGCACTATCGCATACTCTCTCTCTCTCCCTCTCTCTCTGAGCGCCATACGAAAAAACAGCTGCGACGCCAACTGCGTATATGTTGTTGTTGTATGTGATTTTTTTTTTTTGTTTGGTGCCCCGTGCCGGTCGTTTACAGTTTGTTTTTGTTATCGCGCGCCGCCTACTGCATACTTTTGGGGTAGCCCCCAACAGGGCGAACTCGAAACTGAGTGGAAGGAGCAAGGCGGCCGAGCTATGCAAATAACAGTGCATTCCGAGTTGTTTCTTTGAAGAGGCCGGCCACCATTGTTATTGCTGTTGTTGTTGTTGTTGTGGCTGTTGATATTAGTCTGTTTGTTGTTTGTTTTGGCTAATGCGGGCGCATTCGCTTTCGTGCCAGCCACGCTGCTTACTGTATTTGCGCAAACTGTGCCCAAGCGGCGACAATAATCGCTTGCATTTATAATGTAAATAAATGTAAATGTAAATAAACAGGAAAATGTGCCCCCATGCGAATGCAACACCCACTCACCCCCAGAAACAGAATGCGCTATGTAAGTGCAGCAACTGCAAACACACACACAGAGAGAGAAACAGCGACGACCACGCGTAACGGTTGTTGTCATTCCAGTTGTGTGGATGCCATTCGCTCTGGCTCTCACACATTATTTACTCTCTGGCTCTCCGACCGGTTGTGGAACCTGAAATCTGAGCTTCGTGCGCCAGCCAGTTGGCAGCGCAGCAACAGCAGCCGCCGCACTCCAATTGGGATTTCAGTTTCGTTTTGATAATCGACTCGTGTGGGCGTCGTCGTAGTCGTCGTCTTCGTCGTTCCGTAGCCGAGAGCAGCGCAGTCGAAGTTCTTTTCGTAAAAAATGCGTGCGCTGTTCTTGTTCTTGTTGTTGTTACGCTTCTGCCAATTCTGCTCTTGCAACGGCAACATCGGCAACGTCAACGCATCATTTGCAAATTAGCAGCAGCAGCAACAGTTGCAAGCGCGCAGCACCAGCAACGGTCAAAACAAAATTCGTTGAGCGAAATCAAAATAATTCAAAAGTGCAAAACTGTGCACGAGTGTGTGTGTGTGTGCGTGTTAATTAGTCAAAATGAGGTAAATATTCTTATCAGCCAAGCACAATACACGAAAGTCCAACCGAAAATTCGATCAAGCAAAAAGCCGGCACGCGCCAAAAAAAAGTGAAATTCGTGAAATAAACGAAACGAAACGAGAAAACTGCGCTCAATTGAACGTGGAAGAGCGGAAGAAGTGTGTGCAGGCATAATAGATAATTACAGTTGTTTATTTGCGTCTCATAAAGAATATGCATTGGAATTAGGCAAAACGAAAGTGCTTGCAGTGAAATCTTTTGTCTGATATTATTAAACAACAAATTACAAAAGTGTCGTTAATAATTGTGCAAAAAAAAAAAAATAAATAAAAAATGGAGAAAAGAAAATAAAAACATAATTCAAGTGACCAATAAAAAATATAAACGAAATGACAATAATAACCGACAACTTAACAGCTACAAAAGCAAAGCGCCAAAAAAGAAGAAATACAAAAAATTCACAACCGCTGCGGCTTCCAAATTCGAAAATTCATTTGCCATTCACCGGTGGAAGTTGTTCGTGTTGTTGTTGTGGTTTTTTTTTTCTCTTTATTTTTATTTTTTGCTTATTTCTGTTGCTGCATTTCGATTGAAATGCGTCACGCGTGTTTGTTACGTGTTTTCTTTTGTAGTTGTTGTTCGGGGCATCAATATCGATGCGATCACATTGAATATTGATAAATGTGCAGCCTGAGTGTGTGTGTCTGATTGGAGTATATGTATGTATATATTATTGATGAAGTGTTGTCCAGTATTATGATAGCTCGTTGAGTTTGATCAATATGTGAGAAAATTTATAAGTGAACTTTTAGATCATATCTACAAATCTAAAGTATTTGATAAACACATACTCTGATCAGAAATCGAAAACTTGTATTGTATGTGACATTTTTTTTATTTTTGCAATTTCGAAATTAAATTTCACTTGATTTCCAGCATTTGCTTTACCTTCATAACTTCTATTCTTAATTATTTTCAACTCCTCTAATTCGAAATTTGCATTTATTCAATTTGCTGAGATTTGTGATATCAATTCGCTCATTGATTTCATATTTATGAAATTTTAATACTCAAAATTTTCAAAAGAATTCTCTCTTTTCTTAACTACATTTCCAGTACTAACTTTAATCGAAGCGCTCTAGAATTAGGTTAGTCCATCATGACTTTACTCGCTCTTTGAATTTACTCATCTTTTGTCTTGCCTTCCACAATCTCCGATTGGAATGTCAGCTTAACTCAGATCGGCATCACAAAGCACGTAAATTTTCGTCACAAAATCTTTGTCTTAAATGCGGCCAATCAACTTCCAGATGCCCGTGCGTATGCAAGTGTGTGTGTCTCTCCCCCACTCTCTCTCTCTCTCTCTCTCTCTGTCTCTGCTGGGTGTGCAGAATCCTGCTCGTCCCCAACTTCCTTATACCGTTTGCATATGCATGTATGCATGTGTGCATACGTGTGTGCTTGTATGCAAATTACGCATTTTTTGTGTGGCGTTTAATATGCGCCTCGCTGCTGTTGTTGTTGTTGCTGGTGCTATGCACTGCTAGCGGCGCATTTTTGTTGTTTCAGGCGAAAAGGCAGCAAAGTCCTCAGCACGTGAATTTCTTTCAAACGAGTTTCACATGCTAATTGTTGTTGTAACTGTAGTTGTTGTTATTGTTTTTATTGCTGCTGGTTTTCATTTTCGTTGCTTTTTTTCTTTAGTTTCTACTTCTTTTTTTGGCTGTGCGCGTTTGTACATACATATGTACATACACATTTATTGGCATTGGTTTTTTTTTTTTTTTTGTCACAGCAGCTGCACTACCAAAAAATGTTTTGTTGCTGGAATTTTTCAATAAGTTTTGCGCGTGTGTCCTCCTCCACGCCGCATTCTGCGGCCTCTGGCATATTTTCATTCTCGTTTGCTCTCTTTGCTGCTTTTGTTTTACTTGCACTGCTTCTGACTGCGCCTGTTGCGCGCTGTTTGTTTTTGGATTTCTCGGCGAATCAAATAGATCTGCATAAATATTGGCAGAGCGATCGAATAGCTTCGAGCTCTATGTAAATGAACTTTTTGTTGCCTTCAACCAAACAATAACAATAATAACAACAAGCATCTGCTTTTGGTCACTCTATCTGCCATTCATTCATCACTATCTTTCGCATATGCCGCTCGCCCACTCATTACGCTCATCAATTGTGTTGTCATCCATCTCTCAATGCTGTCGATGTTGTTGCTGCCTTCGCTTGACCGAAAAGTTCAAGTTGTAGTGCAGTAAACTGAACAGCTCACACTCGGTGGCTGTCTCTGTCTCTGTCTCTGTCTGGCTGCCTGCTAAGATTTCGGTGAGAGAGCGCGTGTGAGAGAGTGTAGATGATGACTGAGACACTATCTTTTTCGCACTTGCGTTCGCACTCGCACCGCTCTCGCTCTCGCTCTTTATTGTTCTTTTTGGCAATGTCCTCTTGCTGTGTCATTCGCCTGCATTGATTTTAAATTTTGTAGCGCTGCTACGCAAAATTTACCGTTTTGTCGAATGCGTTTTGCTTTTTCGCTTATCTCTCGATCCCCAGCGCAGTTGTTCCCTTTTACACACATACAACATACGTTTAATTTATGGGGCGTGCGCGTTCTTTGGCCCACTGCCAAATGGCCGGGACGAGTGGCATTGGAGCGTGAGAGGGAAGGAGAGAGGGGACACATTATTCTTCTTTAGTCGGAGCAACTGTATTTGATATGCGCCTGGCGTGTTTTTCATATGTTTACTTTAATTGCCTTTGGCAGCGGCTTCGTTTGCTATTTGCAACGGCAACCGACTGAGTGGAGTGGGAGAAGGGGCTGGGGGAGAACCACTGAAAAGTGGGGTGTGTTTGCTTACGAGCTGTTTACACCTGTGCCAAAAGTCTGAGAATTCGCTTTGAAAAAGAAAAGTTTGCATGTGTTTTCTCTGATTTTTTAGCTGTAAAAAAAATATGAATATAAATTGTGAAATATTTGATATTTGCTTTGAACGTAATATTCCAGGGAATATCAACAAAACTGACCAACTGAAGGTCAGTTCTGCGTTATTTCACACCTCGGCTTTTTCTATTGACTGAAAAGTTTAGACCGTTTTCCTTTGCTGGGCCAACAAGTCATCAATGGAATGAAGGTCGAGCAGTGTGAAACCTGATATGGGTTACAACAAAAATAATAAAAGAAAACTGACTTAACGAGTACTGAGAAAAGTTGATTATTTTTACAATTTCCCACAAATTTGATTGTATTCAGGCCACTTGTATTGCTTGCGCATAAATTTCGAAATCTATCAACCGTTTTACGATTTCTGATTTGGTAGAGAAATGGAAATATATACATATGTATGTATGTATACTATTGATTTGATTATTACTGGAGATTTTAAGATTCAATTTTTCATTTGCATTCAATTTATTTTTAAAACTCTTTCCATATAATGATAATAGTAATAGTAATTTAATTTTTATGGGAGTAATTGTTTTTTTTTTTTTTGTTTGTTTTTTTTTAGAGGTAGAGAAATTTGGAATAATTGATTTTCTACTTTTGTCTTTTTTTCCAACACAGCCTTTATTATTTTTCTTTTCAATATTTTTCTGCGATTTATTGATGTTTTATAATTATATTGATGTTATTCATTATATATAATTTTCTTATTATTATAATAACTTACTTTATTGCTGTTTCTCAAAGCTCATTTCATATTACTATAACGCTTTATTATTATTTTTTTTTAAATATGATTTTTTATATTTTAGAGATTCCACGTAATTTTAAATAATTTGTATTTTTCATTTCCCTGGCCAGCTTTTTTCTTTCCCGACCAAATTTATTTTGCCTATCTATATTTGTTAACGTTCTATTTATTTATTATTGTTCTTTATTATTTTGATAATAAGATAACTGTGTCAAGTGCTTGCACCAAATATTTGTTTGCCCTCTTTTACACACACCCACTCTCTCTCTCTCTTACTCTCACTCACTATTACACTCTCTCCAGACAATTGTTGTTGTTTTAGTATCACCATTTCACAATCTGATTTCAGTTTTCTTTTGTTTTTTTTTTTTAATCGTTATCGATACGTCATTTATAGATTGTGTCTTTCAAGAAGTGACACCTGTAATTCATATGATTTTCAGATAACAGTTAACCGAGACCCAATTCAACTGAAATTTGAGTCAGCAAACACGTAACGCTTATAAATACTGAACAAATTGGGTTGCCTCCGCTTATCGATAGGTGGCAAGAGATTTTTTGTTGTTCTTATGAAGTAACATTTCCTTAAAAAAAAAAAAAAAAAAAAAAAAAAAAAAAAAGAATCGAAGTTTTTCCTCTTGGTAACCTTTAAAGACCCCTGTGTGGGTGTTTGGGTGTACATCCGGAATTTTGGCAGGTTTTCATTTCAGGCTGCTTCCGTGTTGATTTTAGCCCCGCCCTAAGACTAAGACACACGCACACAGAGCCCGCAGCCCGCAGCCCTTGTTAACTTGGCCACATTTTCAGCATTTGTTTCATGTTTATTACGACTTCTTCCACTTCTTCTTGTTTCTGTGCTGTGACACGTGTTTAAATATTTACGCTCTGGCATAAATGCTGTAAACAATTTCATAGATTCGAGCTTGTGTTCCCAGCATCGACATTGCCCCGAGCTGAGTTCAGTTTTCACACAGCTTGCAACAGCT
This sequence comes from Drosophila mayaguana, assembly GCA_037075325.1. NCBI lineage: Eukaryota > Metazoa > Arthropoda > Insecta > Diptera > Drosophilidae > Drosophila > Drosophila mayaguana. Next base: position 8,409,217 of record JBAMCG010000068.1, on the reverse strand, counting down.
GCTGGCAGTTGACCAAACAACAACAGCAACTACAGCAGCAACAAAAACGACAACGACAACTATCAAAACTATATTTCGTTTCAAAAAGTTTCAAATAGTCTCTGGAGTATCTGCGCTCTTATCTTATCTATCAGCTATCAGCTGCCATTTGCTGGCCAATGCATATGGCCAGAGGCAACCTTGAAAGAGACTTTTTTGCTCTGGTAATACTCCATCATATTGTGACATTCTTTAGGCTGTATTAACTCTTAATGGTTATCATATCACGAAATGATATGATAGCTAGGAAGCCTAGATAGCAGAAATAGCTTTTGCAATTGAATTGATTTGATTTTTCAGTTATCTATTAAAATTTCTACGTAATATTGAATTAAGTTCACAAAATTTTAATTAAAGAGAATCTCTAGTGTCTGAGTTTTAAATTTATATGATATACGTTTATATGATAAACAAAAACACAATATAATCTATCTAATGTTCTCTGAAATTATTCATCACTTTAAGTTTTGTTTTTTAATATTTGTTTATTAGAATTTTCTGTTGTTTTGTTTTTATTTTGTATTTTATTTCGAAATTCAAGTAGTAAAACAATACCTAGATAAAATGAATAAATAAATATTATTTTGATTACAAGTTCAGCAACATTTTATTTATTTCTTACTTAAAACCTGAGATAGATATTTTATGAATCGAGTCTATCGATCAAGTTCACATTTGTAGTATATAAAAAATATTTCAAATGTGAGAAAGTTTGCAAAATAAATTTGCAAATTTTAATTTTGATTTGAAATATCTAAAAATATTAAAAATAATTTTGTAATATTTTTTTCTACAAGGTTTTCAATTATTTTAAAGTTATGTAAAAGATATGATTGATTGATTAATACAAACAGATTTTAGACTCTTTTACCACAACTACAAATCACAGTAGCTATATTAGTTATACAAACTTATCGATTACGCTCTTATCGATGGATTTATTAATTGGAATTCCAAGACATTTTCTCTTGCTGCAACTTCCATCTCAGACGCAACCCGCACTAGTTTCCTTCTTGGCTTAACTGGTTATGCTTCTGGTTATCGATTACGCTCATAATTGCTCACATTTCAATATGATTTGCCAAAGCATTTGCCTATATATATAATTAAAACTTTTTATATCAATCGAAGTCGAGCAAAACACATCAATAAAAGTGTCGCACAAGTGTAATGTAAGATCTGAGATTATTTACCCCCATCACACGAGTTCTAACCACAATTAACTGAGCAATCAGCCCACATGGTGCACAATGCTGGTTGCCTCCATCATCGCGCCGGTTGCAGCGCTCCTTCGATTTCTTTGCAGCGAATGTGGTTAAATCGTAGACGTATCGTTATAAATTGTTATGAATTTTTTGCATGTATCCATAAAAGGTCGTCAAAGTTGTCGCTCGTCGTCGTCGTCGTCGTCGTGGTCTACGTCGACGATGTTGTTCTTGGATCTGGGTTGATGGGGGCGGTCGGATGCTGATTTAAATAAATTATTCTATATGCGTTTTTTTATTGCATTTAACCGCAATTCCCTGCCGTCAAACACCTCGCCACAATGCCATAAAAACTCACACATAATGGTTAACTTTGCTCTTGTTGAGGCTAGGGGTGCATTAATGATACCCTGTACTAATTGCAGGTGCTTGATGAAAACAATGTTATTAATATGTGAGACTAGGTAGAGGATAGGAATTGAGATCTGCTGAGTTAATTATTTAAATATGTATAGAGTTTATGTAGGCAATGAAAAAAGTGATCCTAATAGCTATATTTTTACTTTATGAATCATTTACTCGATAACTTCCATATCTAGTCAATTTTCTTCTCTATAACATGTTTCTTCTGCACGCTAAAGATATCAAATATCTGCTATGCTCCCTCCCAAAAAGTAGAGCTTAAATTAATCTAAGAATGTCGACCTCATACAGGGTATCGCTTAGTTTTCCCATTCTATACCCTGTTATACTCTGATTTATATACATATGTATACAAAATTGTTTGGCATGCCACGTAATTGAATTCGCTTACCTAATTCTATTTTATGATGTGCATATATAGACACATCCATATACAAATATATATGCATATATATATATAACAAATATATATCATTCTCACCTGAGCGTAGATTATGCGTTTTATTTTTCTATGTTTATTTTCATTTCACTTCTTTTTTCTCGCTGTATTCACATGCGGACGAATTTGCAGCGGAAGTTGCGTGTTACTAAATAATAGCAAATAACATAAAAAAAGAAGCAGCCACAAAAAAAAAAAAAACAAATGCGAAAAAGAGATATAAAAATAAATCATTGCTCTTAATTCGATTCAAGTCAAATAATTTGATGTTTTGCAATTTTATCATGGAAGTTCATTTCCTCGCGGTTTTGCTGCCTTCCTCTGTGTGACGCCTTGGGCGAGAGGAGGCTTAACGATTTTGGGGCCAGGGCAACTGTTGATATAATAACAAATGATGTAACAGACAGATCATTTAAAGAAGTTTCATAAACGGCAAAAATAGCAAAAGGTTGCAGTGAATAGAAGCTGATGTAAAAGGGAGAGTTGTAAAATGATGAATGATGTTTGAGTTGAGAAGAATAGTGAATTTTAATGGGTATATATGACAGAAAAATGATTTGTTATAGATGTTGCCATTTGTTGGATAGAATAATTAGTTAAAGTATGATAAATAATAATAACAAAAAGTATAAAAATATGGGATATAAGAAATAGAACATTTTAAAAATTAAATTAATTAGATACAAAATAATAGAAATAAAAAATTATAAAAATATAGGATATGAGATATAAAACATTTTAAAAATTAAATTAATTAGTTAAATAATTAATTGAACATTTTTAAAAATTAAATTTATTAGATAAAAAATTAAGAAAAAAACATAAAAATAAAAAATTATAAAAATATAGGATATGAGAAATAGAATATTTTAAAAATTAAATTAATTCGATAATAAATTAAAAATAATAAAAATAAAAAATAATAAATAATAAAAATAAAAAATAATAAAAATAAAAAAATTATAAAAATATTGGATATAAGAAATAGAAAATATTAAAAATTAAATTAATTAGATAAAAAATAAAAATAATTAAAATAGATAAAGGATATAAGAGATATAACATTATAAAAATATAACACAAATTAAATTAATTAGATAAAAAATTAAAAATAATAAAAAAATATAGGATATAAGAAATAGAACGTGTTAAAAATTATATGAGAAAAGGGTTAGAATTTATAGAAAATCCGTATGTTCAATACAGTCTACAGTGCGTATCGTCAGGATAGCGCCATCCTTAACACTCTCCTAAAATATCGAAAATTTTCTGTCATACGAGCTAAAATCCAAACTTTATTTACATTGAACTTTGTTTTATTCTTTTTTAAAAAAATATATTAAGAATTTTTTATAAGAATTTAAGAAGTGTTCTTTCTAAAAATTAAAAATGAAGAAAAAAGCAAAATATAATTAGACATAAGTAGATTGAACATAAAGAGATAATATATCAGCCAAGTTTTCTAATTAACCTTATGATTAGATAGAGCGAATTAAATATTAATACAAAATATGATTAAAGTTCAATCCAAATGTCAATTCATTAATATATTATAAGAAACGAAAGTTATTTAGTTCCTAGCTCAGCAGGAACTCATAAAAACCGGCTCGAACTTTGAGTGGTATTCAAATAAGTAATTAACTGCTTCGCCCACAAAGTGACAAAGCTAACTAATTAAAGACTTCTTCAGTGTTTTTTGGGGGCCAACTAATCAAGTCAAGTGCTGACGTTAATTTCAAATATAATCGCATTGCCTTTCTGTCCTATCTGGGCAACTTGGTTAGTTACCTTTTGCTTGGGGCTATGAAATGGGTTTCTGCTGGCTATTTGCCTAAGTACGCCCTGAAATGACGCTGGGGCTGGCCCATTGAAAGTAAATAGTAGCTGTTGCTCTTCTTCCTTTCCACACCTGATTCGACATTGTAATGAAGCACTTAGAGCTAGACTTGCTGCTGCTGGAGGGGGTGGGGGTGGGGTGGGGTTTGCGGTGTCGACGATGGTGGTGTGCACCATCTGACTATGTTGCTAAGCAGTTGCCACATGCCTTCAGTCAATGCCATGCAACATAAATCATCTTGGCGGCACTTGGACACGTGCCGTCAGCCATTACCTACACAGAACGCCGGGTTGGACAACCCTCTAGACTTAAGCCAATTGTCAGTGGGGCAGGTTCAAGTCAACGTCTTTTACTCCCCCTCCCGCCCCCTATTTTGTCGTTTTCCTTGGGCTTTTGGGCTCCCGTACGAACAGTTGCCTCGAGTGGTTTTTATGACGGTTTTGTTCACAAGTTGCCTTAGGTCTGAGTTGAGCAGCTTTGTGCGAGAACGGGTCTCCTGCTCTTACTCTCACTCTCACTCTGTCATTGTCTCTGAGCTGCTTTTCACATGTGCGGGTGGCTTTTGCTTTTGCTGTATGTTTCACTGGCTGTCTACTGTCATTGGCTTTTCATATTGCACGCATTTTCACGCGCTTTTCATCGCTTCGTTGGACAGAAGGCAAAGCAAAGGCAAAGCAATGCCAATGGCTTTTCAGCATTACTTCTTAATATGGCCCAGCACTTTATTTCGGGCCTGAGTGATTTTCTTTGTTTTTTTTTTCACCTTTTCCATCTTGCTTCTTTTTTTTTTATGAAGTTTTACGAGCGCCCATAAAGTTGACTTCTCTCAGGCTGTCAGTTATTAAATTTCCATCGTTTTCCATATTCCGGCATTGCGCTTGGCCGGCCTTTATTGCCATTGGTTACCTTCTTAAGCAGCTGCTCGACGCATAAAGCCACTGAAATTGGATTTGCTTTTTGTTTTTTTTTTTTTTTTTTTTTTTTTGCGGCCAGTTGCCGCTTGCCGCATCGTAAAAAGAATTATCGTAACAAGTTCGAGAGATATACATATATATGTATTCATAAATTAAATGTACGACCTAGGTGATTCCATGTAATTAGAGAGCGGGAGAGGTTTTGATATAATCCAAAGTTTGCAAATCCATTATACTCTGCACAACTCTGATCTATATGGACGGTACATTTAAGGTACATGTTTTCTTGCAGTTATATAAAATAGTTATGCCCATAACTTACTATAGATATTTAGCTATATAGATGTTAATAGGCACAATAGCCTATTTATCTCTACTTGGTTATAGCTTGAGTTCTTGAGAAGAAAATCTTTAATTTTGCTTGAATTCTTTTATTACTTTTAATATTCAAGTAAATTTATACATTGAAAATAGTTTGAGTGCTTCAAATGAACAAAGGTTGCAGAACTTTAAATTTCAATTTCTAAATATCATACAAACAGCAATATATTGAACATTTAATTCGTTTTGTGCGTGAAAAAAAAAATAATAATATTAATAAAGCTGCTTGATTGAGCACTTCGTCAAGTGTTTCGCAATTCGAGTACCTGAAAAAAAAAGGTTAAGCAGCAATATAATTAAATGTTAACCCGAATCCAATTTATAGCGCAGCCCGTCAGCGATATGTAAAGTGAATAAAACATAAGGAAAAAAAAACAAAGCAAAGCAAAAACACAATATTGAAGGAAAACAGCGTAAACCCAAAAAGCAAACCAAAACAAAACGCATCCAAATATTTAAAACCAAAAATACAAAACCAAAAAAAAAAAAAAGCCAAAATTGTAAAGAAAACAAAACAAAATATAGCAACACGCAGCAGCAGGCCAGCAGTCAACACAACGTCAGGCAGTCAATCCATCAATCAAAGCATCAATCAAACAACATGCTGAAGATACATATGCTCGAGCAGGTCGTCAACACGGACAACGTCTGCGATAATGCGGCCCAGGAGCTGTCACCCAAGCGCAAAGTGGCCATGCCAGCGGGTGGAGTGTCTGGCGGTGGTGCCAGCAGTGCTGGTGGTGGCGGTGCTGGCGGCGGTGGGGGCAGCAGCTCCTCATCAAAAAGCACACCGACTGTTTCGGCCACCTCATCGCCGCACCATCAGCCAACGCCACCGCAACGTCATATACACACATCGTCGGCGGCTGCGATGGCAGCGGGCAAATGCTTCAGCCAGGGATCCTCACCAGCCGGGTATGTGTAAACCAACACACATAGATCTAAACACACGCACACACACACACACACTCTCGAGCACATCACAGCTTGTGGGGCCATTAAAAGGGCATTGCATTTCCGCTAACTTGGCCAATTGCTGCGAAGATTGACGCAATGTGGCGCTCTGACAAATTGCATGATGGATGCTCTTTTGATGCGCTGCACCCAAATATGTTTGCCTCTCGCTCTCTATCTCTATATCTTGCTCTCCTGCTCTCTATCTCCATTTCCCTATTTCTCTTTACACTTTGTCGCATTCCTTTGGTTTTTGCGGCCATTCGTCGTCATCATAATGAGCGCAAGCAGCCAACAACAGCTACCACTTGCTACCTGCCACCTGCCACCTGCCACCTGTCACCTAGCTACCTGCCTGTAAGCTGCACTCCCCTGTTCCGCATCTCCCCATCTCATTCCAATGTATTGCAAATTTTCACCGCAATTCTGTTGTTGCCAAAGTTTTGTTGCTGCCAATTTGCTTTTGGCTTTAGCTGCTCGCGCCGCATGGGCTGCAACAATGCAACGCGTGCAACCATTGTCTGCCACAGAGTGGCAGAGTTTTTTTTTTTGAGGTCTCTGCTAATTAACTCTGATCTACTCTGCCACCAATTCAACATTTTTACATTTCAATTAAATGAATTCCTTGCCGGGAACGTTCAGAATTGTAAAAATTGCAATTATTACGTGTCAAATTCTTTGATTGCATCTATTGAGTAACGGATTTTATTGGATTATGAAAGTATTACATTGACAGTTATATGATAAGTTGTATAATATAATATTGTAGAGTTATATATGTTTATATAATATGAATTTTAGACTCAATATGAGTCTTGCTTTAGACTCAAATATGATGCAAGATTTTTCGCATTGATTTTAGTAAATACTTTATCAAAATAATAAGTGAATTTTGATAAAGAAGAAATTTATATTTTTGTAAATATAAATGTTTTAAATTGTTTACAATATGTTACAGAATTTTTAATGTAAATATATATATATATAATATATATAATCAAACCATTTCTTTAATTTTTAAAATGCAATTTTCAGCATACGAATTTTTTTTTCTCATTTCAGTTTTTTATTTGAATGTTTTTCTACATTTATAATAATAAATTTCTTAACATGCATTATAGTTTTGCTTCTCTGTTAACAGTTAATTAAATTTCCATTTAATATGTATTTTCCACCTGCTAAATGCCAGTCCAATCCATCGCTTTTCTCTCTTCTCTTCTGAGAATTTTTGGAATCTACATGCAATATTTATTCTGCTGAGAAATAAAGAAGTTCCCCACTTTTTGTTTAATATAGAATATTTTAATTTTGATTATGTTTCTCAACATACATTTTCCATTGAAAAGTAATATAAAGATTAATTTATGAATATATAGCCAAATGAAAATTGTTATTTTTCCATTGAAAGGAATACATTTTCTTGTATATATAATATATCTACTTGTTTTTAGAACATTCTGTTCTATTCAATTCCATTCCTTTCCATTCCATTTCACTCCTTAGTTCTCTTCTCTTAAACTTGCTCAATTTCGCATAGCTCTTTAAAGTTGTTGCGGTTAGTTCACAAATTCCATTCCGTTTCACTTGACAGTCTACTTCCACTTCATTCCATTCCACTCGCAAGCTCTTAAGCTATTTACGTGTCCAAGCTGACCAATAAAATCCATTTATTGTTGTTCATTCTCTGTGCTTGCATCACTTTTTCTTAGATAAGTTTCGACTTGTATTTCTTGCTGCTGCCTCATGCTTCGCTCTCCTCTCTCTCTCTCTCTTCCCTTCCCTTTGGATTTCTCCTTCAACTGCTTTGCCCTTCACTCGCATCGCACCTGTCACAACTTGTCATGAATTGTGGTGCTCTGCGCTTCATTTATGTGGATATCTCTTACCCATTAGCCGAGCAACTCTTTCCCTATGGAAGCCCAAAGGCACACACCCCCGCCCCCACTACTTTATCCACTGCTTTTCTTTGTGTTTCTTGAGCTGGTTATATGTTTCTCTCATATTGTTATTATCTGTTTTCTCGTTATTCGCCTTATTGTTATTTTGTGATTCTTTGCTTGTTATTTTCGCATTAGAGATTTGTAATTGATACCTGTCCAAAGGCTGTCGCTCTATGCGTGTGTGTGGGTGAGCTGTATATACACATTCATATAGTTATCACTGTCTTTCTTATAAACACTACCACCCCCAGCCCCACGTCACCGTCTTCTGCAAAACGAACAATGCCTGCTGAGCTGGCGCCTTCCCTCAGCTGTTCCTCTGCTGTTTTGCCTGTGGGCGTGGCGTGGGCGCATTTTGTAAATAATTATTATAGCAAAAGTCGCACAAAGCAAAAAAATAATTTTCATTTTTATTTTTTATAGAGCTTGCGGGCTCTGCTTATGTCCCTCGGACTTCCCCAACTGAACTTGACAGTCAAAAGGGATTTTCATTTCTTTTCTTTACGTTTGGTTTATTTATCCGCCTCCCACACACACACATACACAGAGAGAGAGAGCAACACTTCCGTTTCTAGTCCCCCTTCAGACACTCTTTGTTTTCAACTCTTCTTCTTTTTGTGTAAGATTCTATTTTTACTTAATTACTTGTGCTTGGGTTTAGTTCAGCTTCGGCTCCCTCGCTAGATTATTCATGGCTCGCGCATTAGCTCGACAACAATTTTGATTTATGTGACCCAGAGATGTGTCTGCCATCTCTCTCTCTATCTCACACTCTCTTACTCTCTCTCTCTCTCTCTCTCTGCAAGCAACTCCATGCTTGATCTTCATTTCGTTCGGCTGGCAGTTAGTCGACCTCAAAATGGATCTTGCCAGACAGTTAGCCCAGTTTACAGAATCAGTCGCTCGAGCAAGATGCCATCTTTAAGAATTTGGCCAGCTGTGCGTATTTGTTATTTTTTAATGCCATTTTCTTCTTCTTCTGGCTAATTTATATGCAAAACTCAAGCCAGATAATTGGCCAAACAGCAGCAGCGACATGAAACAGCTGACCAGCCAGATCATTTATCACTATTTAATTTCGCGTGCATGTGTGTGTGCGTCGGTTTGTATTGTGCTTGCTTCTTTGTTTAGATATGTATACCCTGTATATGTGATATGTATTAAAGCGGGTATATGTGCTCTATTTAATTTAAGAAATATGAAAAATCTCACAGAAAATGGCTATATTATTTATAAATAAATATGTGTGTATATATGTATTTATAAATATATATGTAGGGTATGTGCAGGTCTAGAGTTTTGCCACAAATATTCTATGTGTATATATTTTATTTATTAGAAGAAACGTGTTCAAGTGTATTTATAAGGTATCTCCTAGTCAAGCATATCTCATGTATTTGTCTTTTCTTGATTTTGGATCATAAAAATTCGCTGGAGAATCAGCTTGGCATTTTCTAAGTTGGAAAATATATATTAGACATAGCTTTACAGGGTATCTGCTAGTCGGGTATATTCTTACGTCTTATATAATTTTGTGGAATTTATGTTCTTGTATTTTTGGTGGGTATCTGGTGGTAAGTCAATAAAATAATATATACTTTTAAAATGCAATCATAGAGTATCCGCTAGTCTGTACAATATATTATTTGTTTCGATTGTTATTTCAATTTGGCTCATCTTAAATAGTTAAAGAAGCGGCTTCGAAACGACAGTCCGTTATAGGGTATGTCCCGGTCGAGCGCTTCGTAGCTACCTCAATTATTTCTGATATTTGCGACGTTTTTCTTTTGTTTTTGTTTGTGTTGGGGGGAAACAATTTGGCATTCGCATAGCTTAAACTGTTTCGACACGCAACAAAACTAAAAGCCTCGCTTCGGTGGGTGGTTCTGGGCTCTGGGGGCGTGTGTGGGGCGAGTGGTGTGAGTGGTGCAATGCTTTTGGTAGGAATAGCCGCTGAATAATTGACTGACAGGTTTGGCTTAAAGCTAATGGCTTAATTATGAGACAGCAAACGGCAGACGGGCAATTGTATGTGCGGCTGGAAATTGCAGTAAATTGCAATTTGAATGAACTAGTTCATGTTGATGAACCGCGCCAAATAGAAAAGAAATGGCAAACTATGCCACAGCCGGACACCTAGCTGACGAAAGACTCGCCTTCCCCCATTAAACGCGCACGTGACATTCGAAGCACCTGACAGGGCCACTCAACTGGGTTGGCAACTCGTCTTAGCCATGGCTAAAACTCGCTGCGGCTTATTTAAGCCACAGCACGACTTGACGCGAATCGGAATTGAAGTCGGAGAGCTGCAGTTGAAGTTGGCGATGAGGACAGACTCGTTGAGAGTGTAGGCTTTCTGTGGGCGTTGGGGCATGTCCGCGTACGTGATTCTTGAGCAATTGCCACAACTGTCTTCTGGCCATGCATAAAATCAATAAGGAAAACAAAAACGGACTGGGCATGAACGACTAAAAGGTACTCGATGTAAAGTATTATGAATAGTTCTTAAAGAATTATGAATATTGATAATGTCCATGAGTATATAGATATATATAATCTAACGATCATTCTGTGAAAGTTAGTAGCATTATATTGAAACATATACACCTGCTCAGCTACATATTACAGGGTATCTTAAGGCAAAGCTGACAATGGCAAATTCAAAATGATTGCATTACGCAAAATCTAGATAAAGAATATTCAAGTTATGTTCTACGTACAATCAAGGGGTTGACACATTAAAGAGCCAAGCCCCCTACGGCGGAATCGAGCGAATCGAGCATTAACGGCACTTCAAGAGTGCCGTGTCTGTCAGCTTACCAGAGACAACAACAATGAACTGGCCTGAACAATAATAGGAGCCAAGTTCAAGAAACCAGAAATCATGAATAACAACAGATGAAAATAAAAATAAAAATACGATATTCGCGATACAGAAATAGATTGTGGGTTATGTGTAGAGGAAATGTGTTTTGTAATCGCAGCGCGGCACAGTTCAATGGGCATTAGGATTGCTAAGCCACATAATCGCTCCAAATTTTATAAATTTATTAGCTGACACGAAATGGGGCACAAAAGGGAAGCGAGAGAGAGAGAGAGAGAGGGAGCAGGGCAACTGTCGCGTATGAAGTTCAAAGATGCTGACAACAATTAAATTAAAGTCACGCCAAGGAAAATCAATAAAAAAATATAGAGAAAGGCAACAAAAAGTGAACGAGCAGAGCCTAAGGGAATACGATTGGGGCAGCAACACGGGGAGCTGCTGCTGCTGCTGCTGCTGCTGCTGCTGCTGCTGCTGCTGCTGCTGCTGCTGCTGCTGCTGCTGCTGCTGCTGCTACTGCTGCTGCTGCTGCTACTGCTGCTGCTGCTGCTGCTGGCTTGTCATTTTCCATGCCAGTGAACCGGCTCTGCTCTGCCTGTTGCACACACACACACACACATACAGAGAGTCACACACAATTAGAAATGCGTCTAATTGGTGCCTGGGGGCCGAGCTGGCCGACGCGTGGGTGCCGCCTGCCGAAAAAGGTGCCAAGACAACGTTTACTCCCATCTGCTCCCATCACCCACCAGCAGCTTCCAGCTCCCAACTGCCAACTGCCTTATCGACCCGATTCCCATTTGCTTGAACTGTGTCGAAAGTCAATTTCGCAGCTTGACGCTAATTTATGCGCCGGCCATTCGTTTGCCATGGGTCACAGTTGAGGCGGCAGGTGTATTCAGCCCCCATTGTTAATGGTCCATTCATTCTGTTTGGCTTAGATTTCGTTTGACACAAAACTGATGTAACTTTTGTTTTCTTCGACACACAAAACTTCCTCTTTGTTTATTGTTTTCGCTTGTTGGCTGCCAGTCGCACAATTATGCAAAAAAGAAGAAAAGAAAAATAATAATAGAAAAAGACGAAATATGTTAAGGCAGATTCCCCTTGTGTCCCTCTCTCTTTCAGTCTCGCATGTTCCCTATCTCGCTCCGGCTCCGTCTTTCTCTCTGTCTATCAAATGAGGCCAATAAATGTGTGCTCGAAATGGGTAAAGAGTGAAGGTGCCTGCTTATGAGTTATGCATGAGCTTTATGATACCCTGTATAAACATGGGCAAAGTCTATATAAGTAAAATTTCTCAATAAAAAAATATATCGAGCATAGAGCATATGTAATATTTTTAAAAATTGTATATTCTTCGATATTTACCAAACCTATCAAACTATTAAACCAGTATGATGTTGCGAATATCGTAACATCACTATATACGATAACACATCATCTTAAATGTATAGCGCTTACGATATTCAGTATGTTCAATGTGCGTGTCTCTCTCCAAATTATCTTTAATAATACCATTTAATATTGAATAAACAGCTTACGATAGTCGGCTATATGTTCTATATATTCTCATTGAATGGCGTAATACATTAATATTAAATTTTAAAATCTATCGAATATTATTAAATAACTAAAGTAAGTTAATATAATATATAATATCGAATAATAAATATTTAAATGCTTTGTGACATTTGACTAGGTTCGATATAATATATATTATATTAATTTACTTTAGTTATCTAATAATACTCCATAGATTTTATAATTTAATATTCGAACATATTTGTATATTATTCGTTTACGATTGATAAAATCTTAATAAAATTTCCTTAGTTTAATCATGCATTGTTCTTATCTTTCCTTTCAATATATAGAGGCAAATATCGTAATGAGAAATTTTTGCTAGCTCACTGAGCTATTTACGATATTCGATAGTACCTTCGATAGTACCAAAGTATTACTAATATCATTACAAGCAATTATTAAATTACAAATTACAGAGTATCTGCTCTTGCAGCATTTGATTCCCTCAACTCTGGCCATTAACTTCAGTAGTCGGTAGAGTTTCTGGCACCAGGAGGTCACTCGGCCAGTGCGTGTCATGTGTGTGTTTGGCAATTAGGAAAATTGATATTTGTGCTGACCATTGAGCTAAACTAATGGCTGATTGGACTGAACAGAGTCAGAAGTTTGCCTCCAGGTCCAGTGACAGAAATTGGAAATGCTCTGGCATTGGCATTTGTGAGATTAAATATGAGAGTTGACGTTGGTTGGCACTTCGAACTTTAGCTCATCCATGATTTATAGAGCAGATTTCACGCTGATTACGTACTAAGCTAAAAAAAACGATGCATATAACAAAAATTTTTAAAGCTGTCGTAAAAAATTAAGCAAAGGCCCATAAAAGATGGCGCATAAAAAGCTATGCTGGGAGTAGGGAAAGAAAAAAAATCACTCATTACTCAGACAAATCTGAGTATGAGTAGTGCACTCATTTGCTATTCAAGAAAGTAAAAAAAGAAAAAAAAATTGGAAAAGAAGAAGAAAAAGAAAAGCTGAAACTCACTTCACTTAGCATCTGCAAGTGCTGCAACAGTATCTTTGTATCTGTAGCTGTGCATCTGTGTATCTTTTTGTATCTGTGTCTGGGCAACTTGATGTGCATGCCAGACATCAGCTGCTGCTGCTGCCGCTGCTGCCGCTGCTCCACTGGTAACCCAATTACAAGCAGGCTGTGTAGCATAAATAAATTTGCTGTTGTTGTTATTGTCTCACTCAAATGCAGCAGACAAATTGCCAAGAAAAACACTTTGAACAACAAGTGTTGGCAATTCAGCTAAGGGCCAAGGCACAACCGCAACAAACGGGCACAACACACACACAGACATAACACTGTTGTGGGGCGAGGGGCGTAAAAGATTTGCTTTTTGACACTGAAGCAGCAGCAGCAGCAGTCTCCGTCGACGTCTCGAGAGGAGAGAGAGGGAGAGGCAGGGGCACTGAGCAAATGTTTATGAATTATTAATTGGAAATTGTAGACAGAGCGTCAGCTCAGTGCTCAGTGTGCCCAGAGTGCTCAGACTCTTCTATCAGCTGGCTGCCTCTTCACAGCCAACTCGGTATCTCTGGCCGCAGTTGCACAGTTTGTAAAAAGTTGAAATCACTTGTTAAACTTTTACATTTTGCGGTGAATGACACACTGCTGTTGTTATGAATACCCTGTCGCTAAATTGTGTGTCAAGTGTGGGCATGTAAGTTTCTTTGAATATTTCTAAATAGCTGTCTCACGAGACGAGTTTAGTTTTCTCATTCAAAGTTTCAGCAGCTTACTAAATGTGGATTTTGATACATAAATCATGCTTGCAGCAGCTAAGAAGAGGGTTTTAGTATTTACATTTATGATTCTAACATATTAATTAAAATATGAATATGAAAAGCTAATTTTTCATTTTTATGCAATCAAGTCTTTTTTGCTTTTTTCAGAAATAAAATATTAAGATTCGAATTCAAATTTAGGGATTTCAGTTTTGTCTTTGCTCGGTTAATATTATGTTAATTGAGGCCACTGAGGATTCAGCAGGTTTTAATTCTAATATATTTAATATATTTTGAAATATTCTATTTAAATGTTTCGCTGGGGATTCATTTAAAATAACAACTGAGATTCTATAGCAAACATTTTTTGTATAGTTATATTAATGCATTAAAAAAATCTATAAATTTATTTATATATCAAGATACGATTTAGACAATAATTTGAAATTTAATATATATATTTTAAAGACATATTGTAAATTGTATATATATAAATTTGAAGCTCAAAATAAAATATTTTGTTAATATTTCTTTTTTTTGTCAGTTTTTAATTCATGCAAAAATAATTTTTAATATTCTCAATTGTTTAGGTCTCCTAGTAGTGGTATTTACTTCTTGGGCCTTCTATAAGTTGACTAAATTTGCAACGTGTTTGCTTGTCTATATATAATATTAAATACTAGTTCTAATATTACCAGATATTCAGCTCATCTATATCATCTACCGCCATTTCTAGGATATCTCTTAGTCTAGCACAGTCCTGTTGCACGCTGCATACTTCATGTTGTTTGTACTCGGTGTCATCTGTTGTTGTTGTTGTTGTTTGGCTGTTGTCTGTGCTATATGCAAATATGTATCTGAATTGATGTGGCAGACATTTTTCTATGCCTCAAAGTTTGACAACTGAAAATGAAATATTTTTTTTTTTTTAAGGAAATTTTGTGGCGTTTTGTTAGAGAGTGAGAGGAGAGTGAGTATGAGGAAGAGCTTTGAAGTGAAAAGTTGAAAACGCTTTGGAATTGAGTTGATTGATCGCTGCGGGGGTGCAGGAAACGCAAGTCAAGTGGCTGCAGCGCATGTTTTGGGGATCAACTGGCGCCCGAAATGTTAAACAAGTTAATTGCATTTGCCATTGCGCGACGTCCAAAGTGCTGCAACAATGCAAAACTGGAAAACCGACAAGCGGCAAACAGCCAACAGCTCACAGCCAACTGCCGACTGCCAACTTTTTCTGCTATTTTTTTTTTTATTTTATACTTACATATATTTTTTTCGTATATCAGTCAGTGGGTCAAAAGCAGCCGCCACTTTTAGCGTTTTTGGCATGCGACGGCGCCGTTTAGTTGTTGTTATTGCTATTGTCGTTTGTTGGCAGCGCACCAAAAATAGTTGCTGCTGCCAGTTGATTGAGCCAGTCAGCATAGACAGACGGACAGGCGGACAGGCAGAACTCGCATCAGCAGCAGCAACAGCAACAGCCAAGCATCAGCTACTGTTTACAACTGTGCGCAGCTAAATAAAAACTACTTTAATGAAGAAAGCAAATAGAATGGGAACTAGCAGAGAGCGAACTGTGTGTTAGATAACAATCAAATATACATATATAATTTTGGTATAGCTACAGCTGCAGTTTAAGGCATGGGCAAACTTTAAACTGTGTCAATTGAAATTTTCAATATTTTTAGAGTAATCGAATAGCTATAGCAATTTATAAATTGTTATTGAAGTTTCATTAGTGTTTGATACTAGTTTGAAACTTACCCAAGGGTATTACTGTAGAAATCAAGGCAGTTAAATATTTACTTAACTGCTTATCTTTATAATTTGTGAAATCTAAGCGGCAGATTGTATTTGTTTTTTCAGTTTGTTCAATAATGATTTTTACACACTTACATTTCGTCTTTAAGCTGTAAGAACTTATAATATAACAAATTCCTAGTTCCTCTATGATATGTTACATCGAAAATGTCATACTTATTTACAAAATCAACATATCAATCATTGATTGGTCAGTTTTATATATAAAAATCCTTTGATAATTATTTTAACAAGAACTGTAATACATTGAAAACTAAATATAACAATAATCTCCAAAGAATTGTCAACACGCATTAATAAACATTAATAAAAATCCTCATCCCTAAAAAATATCAAAATTACTCGACTAGCGACTAAAACGATATCTTCGTCTAACTCTCAAATTCAGGTTGATCTAACATTACTTTAATATTTTTTATATATTCCTCTTTATAATAACTAAAAGTTTACAATTACCTTAAAGTTATTAGTCATCTATTTCTAACTCCACTTTTTTTTGGAACCAAATTGTCCTTAAGTCATGAAAAACAGTTGCTTAAAAATAAACAGAAAAAATAAATATCTTGTCAATAAAAAATCAATCAACAATTGTTTTATAAACTTCAAATACAACATAAGGTTGCATTTAACTGTTTGGTAAATTTAAACTGTTTGATAAAAACTAATATTAATAAAGCATTGCCTGAACTTGAAGTTGCTAATGTAAGCAATAAATCAGCTGAGTTTCATTTTCATATTCATATTAAAAACTTATAGCTGCTTAGATCAGCAGAAGCTTACTTAAGCTTAATGTGAACTTAAGTGATTATTACCAAGCTATAAGTTCAGAGAAAAAATAAAACTTGTTAAGTAAGCTTGTTATAAAGCATCAATTGATACAACACAAAGTTTTAAGATATTTTTAAATAATAATTAAAATATTTCTAGCTAAGTTGGTATTAACCAAAGTCATCAAAGAACAAACTAAGACAATGCTTTATAAGCTGCATTTGCCCTATATACAGCTAGCATATACCGTTAATTCAACAAATCTTCCCACAGGTGCCCATTTATAGGGTATTTACAACAGAGGGCAATAGGTTTTCATCATCATTTATTTGTTGTTTTGTTAATTTAACTTCGCTAAGATCGCATGAATGGCGATAGGGATTACTAAAGTGGCGATCAATTGATGGGCAGCTCCAATGATTATCACGCAAATTTATGTAAATGAGCAAGAGAGGCGAAGCTGAGTCTGGCCGGAGAGAAGGGCATTGAAACGATCGAACAAAAGAAAGTCAAAGAGTTAGCGGCCAAGTTCATTGTAAGCCAATGAAGGTCACAGCTGAACGACGAGTTAATTATGTAATTTACAACATGAACAGATCACAAACAAAAAGTGCAGCCGAAAAGAAGAAGAAGAAGAAGAAGGCAAAAGAAGCTGCAAACGTAAAAGGGGCGTATACGTAATGTGCAACCAAATTGAATTCGTGCCGCATGCAAGCGCTTAAGCAAGTGGAAAAACTTTCGTTTTTCACATGAGCTGAACTTGAGGCATTAACTAAACTGAGCTTAGCCGCCGTCCGACACAGCCTCAACATTCTTTATGGGCACAATTAAATTTCAGCTCAGTTAATTTAACAACAACAGCAGCAGCAGCAACAGCTTATCGAACACCTCTCTAGAGTCGGTTTTAATTGGTTGCGTTTAATGCAAAGAGTCATTAACGTCCAATTAAATCGAGCAAATTCTAAATTCGATATATATATATATTTTTTTTGTTTTTTGTGCAATTAAAAGCAAAAGGTTTTCAGTTTTTTATCCAAACACTTTCATTTAAGGCAAAAGTTTCACTGTTTTAACTAGGGCTGGAGAGTTCAACTGGCTGACGTCTGACAGCCCACAGTCAGAGTTAGCTGAGTCTGTTTGGCCATTTTGGCCCGTTTGGCTAATTACGTGTTGCACTGCTGTCTCTTTCAATTTTCGTCGCACAATTTTTGTTGCATTCATTTGTCGGCCATAAAAGTCGCCGTCAACGCCAAATGCGCCAAATTTACAAAAGCTGCTTTACCATATTCTCAAATGAGCTGCAAATATTTGTCGTATTTCCACACTGGCTATTTTTTTTTCTATCAACTCGGCATACACTTTATGAGCGGGGAACGATGACTGGGCGTGTGAAGAGAACATGTTAATGTTAACTTGGAAATGAGATTAAGAGCTGATTATATAAAGTTACTTCAAAGTGTGCTTTAAGCTTTGATTACTAGCTGTATAAGCGTATTTATAAGCTTTTAAGCTGCTTGTTTAACATGATTATCTGACATTGAAAGTTGCTATAATAACAAAGTGGGATTTGAGCATAGATTTATGATTACTGAAAACAATTCACTGCACGCAGAAGTTGTTTAATTTATTCCGAGTTTTAATATGTTTGTGCTAGCTTTTCTGTTGACTACAACTAGAATATTAGGCACTCAGTGAGAGCTTTACGTAGACTCTCAGTAAGTGCTTTACTTAATAATAGCACTTTAATGTGCTTTGTCTATTATATTATATTATATAATATAATATAATATAATAGAATATAATATAATATAATATAATATAATATAATATAATATAATATAATATAATATAATATAATATAATAGACAAAGCACATTAAAGTGCTATTATCAAGTAAAGCTCTTACTGTACTGTACTGTATATTATATTATATTATATTATATTACATTATTATATTATTTTTTATTATATAGTTTTCAGTTAATTCAGCATATGTAAATAAATAGCTTTGCATTTATCTTTAAAATAGCTTTACTTTTAAAGATAATTATTTCTCTACTCTGCTCGATCTGTAAGTGATTTTGATTACATTCAGCCAATCTATAGTAATCACTGATTAAAGTGCATTTAAGCTTCGGCATCGCTAAAAAAGTTCGCTTTAATTTCATATATTTTGTCTGCTAAGCAGTCGCATTTTTGCACTCACACACACACATTTGGTTTCAAGTCTCAGCTGCAATTCCCTCAAGTTGCTTATCTAATGTGGCCGAGACTAGGTGGGCGTGGCCTGGGTTGCCTTTTAGAATCAACAAGTAAATCATATGCGCATTGTGGATGACGTCAATTTTGAAATTCAAATTGCACGACTGCCTGGGGAGCTTTGCGTTAAAACACAGGGGTGCAGGGCCACAGCCCGAATAAGAAGAAAATTAAAGTATATTATATACATAGTATATACATAGTATGCATATCGTACGGTTGTGATGCGGTTTCAATGTCAGTTCTTCATCTGCTCAACTCATTTGGAGGCGCATTTTGTATGCTATTATTGTATTGCCTGTGGCTGCATTACACATTCAATGAGGCTACGAAGGCGCCGACGCCGCAAGTCATCAGCAATTCAATTGCCAAGGGAGAGCAGCGGGAGCAGCGGGAACAGCAGCAGAGACAGTCCGGGAAGCTGGCAATAAGACACAGAGGCAGATACTGTGGCGAAGCTTTTGCGTTTACGCCCCCACGTGCCAAACAATTTGTATGCGACTGATTCGATTATTGACTTGGGCTTTGATTTTCAATAATAATTCCCATTGGACTCTGTCTGAGAAATGTGCTTAAAGTGCGATCTTTCAAGTGTTGATAAGATCTTCAAATCTTCGCCCTTTGTGCGTCCCTCAGGCACATTCAGCTATCTGTTGCTGTCGCGCCTCGCACATTATCGAGCTTTCAAAATCTCACTTCATTCACAAACTCTTTTTAAATGTCTTAAAGTTAAGCAAGCACAATGTATTCCAGACATAAAGATATGCCATTAGTGGTTTCTCGGCTCTGCAGGGCAGCAGCTTTTGTGTCATTGTGCGTCTGGCGGCACAGTGGCATGAGCATGGCAGGAAAATTTTATAGTATGAAATTGAACGGCAAAGATTTGACAAGTGCCAGTGAAATATTATGAAATATATAGGATGTAGAGTAGTCTTTAAAGCTTTGATTGGGAGTTTTCTCATCATTTTATTTGTCAAATATTCCTATCTGTATCTAGGTCTACTATATCTTAGTTTACAAACAAAAAATTCCTTAAATATATGTAAAGTTCATACATAACAATCTATAAATTTTAATGCAGATATTGTAGATATATGAAAACAATCTAAACAAACCCTAAGTCCAACATATTCAAGAAAATTTGTAGGTAAATGTAAATAACACTATTTTATTATCCCTAGAATGTAAATATATGAAATTAAATACATAAAATTAATTAAATATAATATAAATATAAACTAAAAAATAAATAAAAAGTTTAATAATATATTAAATTAGTTCTATGTAAATTTGAACTATAAATAATAATAAATGTGAATAATAATCAAATATTATTCAAATGTTATTAAAATCTTATTATTCACATTTATTATTATTTATAGTCCAAAGGTTATATAGAACTACTTATATTATAGAACTAATATATTAATTAATATTAAACTTTTTATTTATTTTTGTTAATATTAACAATATATTTAATTCATTTTATGTATTTAATTTTATATTTTTACATTCTAGCCATATGAGTGCAATTCATTGTCTTGATTGCATTTTCTTTAATATTTATTATTTTTTAAATTAAAGAAGATTTACATAAATCGTATTATTAAAGCATTTTCTCTCAAGCTTTTGTCTAAAATCTCTAGCTTGACAATTGGTTAACATAATTAGACATATTTTCCCACTGTGCTCAACAAATCACATCGACTCCCATACCACACACACACACACACATACAGTCGACTTTTTGTCTACTCTACCCGATATCAGCCAGCCTAACACACTCCTATTCAGCCCCATTCCCAGCGCCCGGGTTATTACATATATTTTGTAGCATTTTGTGCCCAAAATGTATGGATGGCACACACTGCCGGAGATACATGATATAGACTTTTGGGGCTCTACAGCAACGACGACATATTTATGAATCCTCGACGGCAACGCTTGCAACTATGTATTTATGAGGCAGGGGCAAGTTTTGGGCGGGGAAAGCGGTGGGAAAGTGCAACTATGAAATATTTTTGGACTGTTTTTCCTGCTTGTTCTCTTTTTTTTCTCGCTTTTTTGATGATTATTAAGGCTGCCAAAAAATAATTTCCTTAGTGTAAAAAACTTTTGCGAGTTTGCGAAAAAAAAGTGCCTCAAGAATTATGAAAAATGCTGCGGCAAAGCCAGAGAAAAATGCGAGAAATGAAAATGGCGTGCGGCACGAAAATGTTGCAAAACGAAAATAAAAAGTGAAATAAAAATAAGAAAAATACTCAAAATAAAATTGTAAAAAATGGTGTGCAAAATTTAGCTGGGGGTTACATTTTTGGCAGGCAGCCGCGCAGACAAGACTGCAAATTGTCTGACCAGCAGTTGGAGCGGGCTGAGCGCGCTGAGGGGGGTTGGGTGCACGCAGGCCTGCCGCAGCAAGTGCAATAAACGGAAAAGTGTCTGCCGACGTACAGTGGCCCCATTGTTGTCGACGTTTTGTTTACTGGACGTCGCCGATGTTTCGTTGTGGTTGTTGTTGCTGTTTTTTTTTTCTTTTTGGTAGGCATTTCACTGTAATTTGTATACACTTCAGCAACATAATATTGTAGCAAAATAGACGAAGCATAGAACTGAATAAAATATAAATAATGCTGTAAATACTCAAAGAGCACTAGAATTTTGATTTATTTTACTTTTTTTGCTCGAAATGAAAATAGTTAAATATACTCAAAATAAATTCTTTGAAGTGTTGCAGTTTATTAGTGCTTTAGAGGGAGTTCTATGAATACTAAATATCGTCTGGTCAGTGCAAATTTAGTTAGATTTGAGAAATGCACTCGTAGATACCATCACTGGAATGTGAAGATTGCTCAGCGTTGTATTTTGAAGGAAAAGGTAATTTGCTAGAGTTTTAGACCTGATAATACAATAATTTTACAAATAAAATATATCACTTATATATAATGAAAAGCTAATAATAATATATATTCAATGCACTTAGGCTTTTTGTATATAATGTTCATTTTTTTTATTTTTTAAATGTATCGAAATATATATTAAACACTTTATTTAATTATGAACTTTAAAATCATTTTTATTCTCTTTAATTTTCAAATAAGAAGTCTAATAGAAATCATAAAATACGAAGGCGACTCTACTTTCATTAAAATAAAATTCCTATCTTACTTTACACTTGAGTTTAATTTTTACTTCAACCTAACTTTACATTTTTGCTGTGCCATCATCAGCATTCCTCTACGATATTATATAAATCTCTACTAATAGCAATACAAATTATTAATTTATGCGTGAAAAGCTTAGCTATTTCTTAAGATACCGTTTTTGTAAACTTTCAAGATATCTTAAACGCCTTCAATGCTAAAAGTTGATTGACTATTTCTTCAATATTATCCATTTATATTATATAATAAATCTATTATACTCTTACCACAAAGCTAAAGCTATTTATGCCTATAAAGAGTATTTCACCTTCGCCTTTTACTAGCTGACAATTGTTTCTTTTCAATGTGCCTGCAAACATATGAAAAATGTTTATATGTATATAGTTGCTGGAAAATTTGTTGCACTGCAAATAAAGCGCTTTAATTTTTACGCTCGCAACACCAAACACACACACACAAATAAACAATTTTTAAATTAAAGATAAATATTTTTACTCTTGTGAATTTGACAGGCGATATATACATATATCTAGATACATATATATACATCCACATAATGTTCATTTATTTTCGTATATGATTTGCTTTTTTAAGCACAATTTTTGCTAAATATTGTTTATGTGCACACATACATATATACCCCGTTGTGCATTTATGTGCATTTTAATGCGCTTTTATTAAAGGCTTTTGCCGTACAATTTGAAATTTGAAATTTGTCAGCCGGCCGCACGTGCAAAATGTGGCTCAAAAATGCATATACCATGCCCCCCTACGATTTAATTGCTAATAAATAAAAACAATAACAGAAAACCAAAACGATAGCAATTAATGCAACAACAAATACCAAATCCGAGCCGAAAACAATTAAAATGTGTTGATTGCACAGGCATGGCCATAAAAATAAGGCAGGTGGCGCCAAGGCAACAAAAAATTGTGTCAAATTTACTCAGACAGCCAGACGGTGACTGAAGGGGGAAAGCGAAATCCGTTTTAAGAAGGCAGAGCAAACGCTTTGAGAATTTTCTGTTTTTGAGAATCTTATAAATTTGCTTTTTCTTTTCGAATTCCTAACTTAAATTCCTGCCTATGGGAATATACAAAAATATTTTATAAAATTTTTTAGCTGCTAAAAAGGGAAATATATTATGGGCTTTTTAGCTTAAGTATATGTTGAAGAAATTATTTAAGAGATTTTTGTGATTTAGATGTGATTTAAGCGTTAAGCTGTATTCCTTAGCTAAATAAATATATTTGCCTCCAGCTGCGGAGAGAAGCCATTGTCTTTGATTGGGTCAAGATGTGGGCAATTCACTTGCGGCTAGCTTAAAATGAGATTGTTGACCTTCTGAAGGCCATAGTCGCAAGTAAATATGGTCAGTTTCAGCCAAAGTGAATTTTTTGTACATTTTGTATTATTTTTACACACTCTCTGTACCATTAAAATATATAAAAATTATTTTCCAATTTGAATTTATGATATGACACCTCAAGTGTCCAATCTTGGATTTCATAATTCTTAAAATATATATACAACTTTTAAAAAAAATATTATATATAATTTTACATATGTATATATAAAAAATTTTAAAAATATGCATATAATTGAAGTAATTTAATAAATTATATTTTATATTTTTGTAAATGATATATTATTTATAAACATCCTTTTTAGAAGCATTTTAAAAGGTTTAATATAGTTTTTCAAAATATTACAAATATGTATATAATTGTAGTAATATAAAAAATTATTTTTAAAATTTTTATAAATTATATATTATATTATATATTTATAAACTACCTTTTTTATAAAATTAGAAGCACTTGAAATTAAATGTTTTGTTGACCTTAAATATTTATTTTAACTTACTCGCAATTAACACGAGCTAAAACTGCTGCAGTCGAGGTTAGCTCAGCTGAGCTGTACTGAACCAGTTAATAAGCTGCAAGTTGAAATAGAATTTTCAGTGCCTAAATGTTTTTAATTTCCGCGTTCGAAGCGTTCAACCGGTTAAACGGATATCCGGACATGATTGAATTGACCCAGCTGGCCGTTCTTAACTTTAATATAGGTGCAACATTTAACTGAGCGTAAAGATTCTTTGATGTTGAAAATGTGGTCTTATAGGTATTTAAATATATTTAATTTGTGTCGAATTACAATATAAAATTAAGTTAAGATTAATTTTGGCTGTCAATGTCTCAAATTCTATTTGATTTTATTTTGACACCTAGAATATATACATTTATATAAATAATTCTGATTTTGGGCCATGAACGAGTCGATTGAGTGCAATGTATTCACTTGCGCCATTTGAAGTTGCAGTTAAAACTATTCAAAAAGTCCCATTAAAGTAACTTAGAATCATATGAGCTCTTCTAATATAGCTTTAATAACAGATATAGATCAGTTTTTAATGGAAGAGTAGAAAGCAATTATGTCACGTCTGTTCAATCAACATTTTCTAGCTGTTCAACTTATTATGCTGTTCTTAATGAAAACATATTCCTTATCGAAATTCATTTCCTCAACCATTTTCACTTTCCAATTTAGTTCTTTAACAAGTTGGCCAATTTCCTGTTGCTCGTAAAGGATGGATTTTGCATAGATTTGTGTGCAATATTTGTGTTGCCAAATTAACCCAGACGAACGACTAATTTGACGTAAGGCTGACGCTGTTAAGTTAAGTGTTGGCCCGTCGGCGCTTTGGGCTGCCTGATTAATGGACACGTGTTTTGCATAGCCATGGCTGAGAGCTGTTGGCCACAACGACTAATAACGGGTCATAAACTGCGGCTGGCAGTGCCCCAGTGTTGGCCAATTAACGGCTCAAAAATTACGAACGGCCAAGTATACATACATATATGACGCAAACTAAACGCGAGATGCAAAAAAAAAAAAGTGGGCTCAATTTACAGTTTTACAAGCACCACATTTACTAGATTAAATGCAGGGCTCTTAGCCAGATTTCGAGCAAGGTGCTAAGTGGCTAAGTAGTTATATAAGTTTTGAAAATGTGTCAGCTAATGTATTGGATAAAGGGTCACGAGTAAATTGGGTACTGAGTAGGAATTCTGGGTTGAAGATCTTGATAGGCTAGCGGTAGCTCTATAGGTAGTATGGGTCTGTGAAATAGATGATTGTTTAAATTAAGTCTTGCTTATATAATTCTATATATAATGAGAATATAATATAGTTAGTATATACATATATGCATAGAAATATACATATATAAATATGTCTATTTCAAGCTAATCGACGTATTAGCATAAGAATTCAATAATTTTGTAAATATTAAAATTAGATTAGTATGATTTATTTGCATCGTCTTTAGTTACAGCTCTTTGATATTTAAATCTCAATACATTATGGGCTTAGGTATAGTATAAAAGAATATAAAGGGCTTAAATCCTTAGCTTTAATAAAATATGTTAATAATATTACTGAGAGTAGAGCTAGATTTTCCGTGTAGCTTTAAACTCAAATGTAAACAAATTTTATTTGATTTGCTTATTTAGTTTTTATTAAATGCGAGCAAGAGACTTTGATTATCATGCTGTCTTATATATATATAGACAATATGTGAACAATATGTATTACAACAAAATTCTAATTCTAATTTTACTCGAACTACGAACGCCTTCTTAGCTAAATGGAAGACGATGAACTGAGAGAATGCCAACTGCAAAATTGAATACAAAACTCTATAATGTCAGCTGTACTTATTTTAGCCAGTTATTGGCTTGTAGTCAATAAGCAAAATCAAATCAATCATATAATTTCCTTTAGTTTCAATTAAATTTCCATTTCACATCTTCGATTGCAAACAGACTTCTCACATAAGCTACCTAATTCACATATTGAACCAAAAAGGGCATTAACAATTTGTCTCTGCTCAACGGCAAGCTGAGTGTAAAGTGGCTCATACTTAGTTCATTGTAACTTTTCAGCGCCTATAACTGTAATTAGTAAACTTGGCCACAACCAGAAAGTCAGTTCGTGGAGGACTTTCGGCCAGCGCCAAAGTTGTCTAATGGCTTAGCCAGCCCGAACTGCTTATGAACTTCTAAGGGTTCACTAGCCAGATTAACGAACCAAGTTAGGCTGCCAGCCTGCCAGGCAGTTGGCTGTTGGCCATACATCTTCTAGGCCACATTACTTCAGACCCAAAAGCGCACACACACATTCCAGTTTGTTGTTGTTGTTCGTATTTCCTCTTTGAGTTTTGTGAGTTTTTGGGTTTTTCTTGGCTGTGTGTCTGGCTTTTAATTTTGCACTTCCGATTGTGGGCCAAGACAACAGCAACAGCAACAACCTCACAGCCAACGGCTAAGACGCCTATTAATGTTTTTCTTTCTTTTCGCTGGCTGCTCATTTTGTGCTTCCTCTTTTCTTAGCCACATTGTGCAATTGTTTGTCTGCTGCTGCTTTTGCTTCTTCTTCGAAAATTTTTTGTTTGTTTTTGGAAACAGTTTTTAAGTCTCAGATGCTGTTGTTGTTGTTGTTGCTGCCGCTGTTTGTTGCCAACAACTTTATTAGCAGCGGCAACAAATTGTGTGTGATATAAGCGCATTGCCACGCCCCTTTTATAGGTATCTATGCACTGAATGCTTCAGTGATTTGGCTTTTGGCAACGCATAAAGAAAAAATCACGTGAGAATGCGCCAGATGGCAGTGCACGACTAGCAGATGCCCTGCTGTTAAATCAAATGTGTGAGCACATATCACACACACACACATGCACATATACAATTACACACACATATTGACAGTCTCATGTAGCCCGATCGACTCCATTTAACAACCTTGTATCACCCTAATCAATAATATATATACTTTGTGGTATATGCCACGCCCTATTCTAACTGTTACATGCGCTTCATGAACACCAATATACCCCAACTAAACATTTTCAATGCGTTTAGCGCATTAAAAGCCAAAAATTGCGCTGTTGTTGCTGTGTTGCAACACGTCAGCATTTTCCACATTTATTCACGCGCCAGCAACAATATTTAGTTGTTGTTTCTGTTGTTGTTATTGTTATTGCAGTTGGTTGCATTAAATTAAATTACACGCGTATACGCTTGGTGTGGCTGGTTGACTAATCGTTGTTGTTGTTATTGTTTTTGTTTACCTTCATAATTTATACTAATTCAAATTAGTTAAATTACATTTGGCTCCCTCTCTTCCTCTGTCTCTCTTTCTCTCTATTGGTGTTGTTGTTTACCTTTATAATTTATATGGATTCAAATTAGTTAAATTACATCTTGCCTTCTCTTTCTCTCTTTCCCTCTCTCTCTCTCTCTCGCTAACTCCCTCTCTTTGTCTTGCTCTCTCAATCTCAATCCATTTTAATGTGTTTTGTTTTCCCTTCGTTGCGCTTTTGTAAGCTTATATCTGAAAATATATTTAAATTACATTAATTTATAATATTTAATGGCTTTTGCCTATTTTTGAAATAGTTATTTGCGCTTTATGACTTTGTTTAATTATCCCCAAAATAACTGATTGCTGTGTGTGAGAAATGTGTGGCTAAGATGAGTTAAAATAAATGTATATATATAGAGATTTAATATATATACATATATTCAAACATATATATCTAATTAGACATCATTAAATTAACTACTTAATTTGTTTTACGCTTTAAAAATAATTGACAGTTTCTTCGTCTTCAACATTTTGTAGCATTGTAAAGTTGAAGCTTTGTTATAAACAAAAAGCGTACTCAATTTAATATTAGAGCTTTAATGTGCTTCTCAGCTTTCATTTAAATTTAATTATACATATACATAATAATATACTCTGAATTAATTTAAATTAACTAATTTTAACTGTTGCAAATGAGATTTCTTAATATGTTTCTATAGCTACACTTAACCTTAGTTAAACTGATTAAAAAGCTTTAATGTTAAATGTAGTTAGCAGCTTTAATGTTTCTTTTTTAGTGAGCTTTGTCTTAGCATGAAATATATTTTTTTTAAATTAACAAGATTTTTATATTAAAAAAAAATTAAAGCTGCCTACTTTGCTTGGCCATCAACTAGATTTACCCACTCAGGAAGTAAAAACTCCATTCTAGTTTTACGCAGTGTATTGGCATAGCTTGTTGTCTGTCTAACTAGACTTAGATAAATTCATAAATCAGTCATAATTTGCTGCTGCCTTAATACTAATTAATTTATTTCAAATTGTTGGTATATTCTTATATTAGATTTATTTATATAGCTTTCAAATGAATTATTAAATTATGGAAAATTAATGGAATAAATCTAATATAAATACATCAAAAACTTGTGATTGAAAACTAATCAAACTTGGTTCAAATAAAAACTAACATCATCTGCAATAACATCTATCCGTCCGCTCTTCCGTCTGTCCCGCCTGTCTGTCTGCTTACTTTGCCAATTGATTTCCCTCTGGATTTTCATTTTCATTTTGGAATTCAAGACAGAGATGGTTATATACATATGTGCGATATGGCAAAAGCACATTCAGAATAATGTCAATTCGACTTCACTCGAGCTGTGCAAATTGCCCTCATCATCATTATCATCATTAAGCTGATTATGGTCATTATGTGATGGCAATCGTCAAATTATCAAACAAAAAGTTGTGCAAATCGTTTTATCGTTTATTTAAAGCCCACAAAAACAATATGCAAATAATAAATACGATTTATTAAGCTTTGCCAACAATGAAAAAACACACAAAATAAATAAATAAATAAAAATCAAATCAAATAGACAATAAATAAATTGTTTTACATATCGAATTTCAGTTTATTTAGCCAGCCATAAATGACAAGCCGCAACTAAATAAATATATGTATTTACCTTACAACATGTTGAATGTTTTTGTTTCATTTCTTTTTTGGCATATTTAATTAAGTGACTTTTTATAGATTCTGTTGAAAATTGGTTAAAGCTAAATTGTTGAACTCTTTTTATTGAAAAGAGGAAAGTAGGGTATATTGGTTTTGTGAGGTGATATGTAACGTGACGTGCCAGGTACTATGAAATATCAGTGCTGGATGGGTATATCCTAGTCAAGCACTCCCCGCTGCAACACTCTTACTAGTTTCTTTATTTTTGCATATCTGATTTGTAATATATATCAAACCTGGCGCACATTTCTATGCAACCAATCCATTTACTCACTGTAAACTCTTTTCTAATCAAATATTTCCCTTATTCTCTTTTCATTTATTTTCAGGTAAGTCCTTTGCAATCTCCATATGCGCTCGCAAATGCCAACAGTTGTGCCGTAAGTGATATTGAAAAATTCCATAAACCTATACGTAATATGCTCTTAAATATTTACGAACATATCCGTTGCCATTCGATGCGTCTTGTATTTTGTAACACCAGCCAGTCAGACAGACAGACGGACAGACAGCCAGCCAGCCAATCGTGTAAGACTCTCAATTTCAAATCACATCGACAGCTTCCGTAATTCAATAAATATTTTATTGTGTTGCATATTTCTTTATGCATATACCCTAGTAGTGGGTTTACTTTAAGAGTGGGTATATAAAAAGTTATTGCTCCCAAAAGCTCTTTAAAAGGCTAACAAAAAATTGATAGATCAATCACGAAATCGAGTACTGATTTGATTACTTTTATTGATTTGATTGAGCTATAATTAATTAATTAATTAATTCTATTAAATTGACTATACTGAGACAATTCATATATAGACAATAATAATAAATATATTTTGTAATATTCAACAAGAAATATTAGATATTAATATAAACAAATAATATTAGACACTTAAACTTTCTGAGAATCACTGAGAGAGGTCATTCAGCTCAAAGGGTGCTTGCATGCTCCATCAAATTTGCTTAACATGCTTTGCGAAGCATTCGCCCCCTCCCGGCAGTTCCTGCTTTGCCCACCGTTCCGTTGCCTTCACATTGTTGAATCTTATTTTGTCGCACTCAATATTATTCATATGGCGTTGACAGCAGCCGGCGACAATGAAAAAGCGAAACATGAAACCAAACGCCCAGCAAGTGCAGCAGATAACGGCACATTGTGAGAATTGCTTCAATGAAAAGAGAGAAAAAATGACAAAATGCAAAGTTAAAACTTTATTTTGCAGCCAGACGCAGTTGCCACAACTTCAACTTCAATTCAAACTGCAACTTCAGCTGCAACTTTGGTTCCATTTCTAGTCGCATCTTTGCTTGAAAACATATTGATAAAAAATGCGTTACTGCTGGCACTTAGGGACTGGAAGCATGGAGAATGGGGAACGAGGAAGGGGAAATGGGGAATGGGACATGGGCCTATGCTGCTGACAAAGATACGCCCACCTTTTATTTCATATGCTTGAATATAGAGGCAAGCATTTCATATCAGCTATCTCTCCCTCTCTCTCTGTGTTTGATCTCTTTCTCTCTCTACGCCTCGTTGCATATAAATAAAACATTTGTTGCCACCCATCAGGCACCGACGACTTTTGTCCTGCCTCGTCGTGAGAAACTTGTCGCACTCTGATAAGGAGCCAGTTGCCAAGAAAGGGAATGAAGGCGAGAAAGAGAGAGCGAGAGCGAGAGAGAGAGAACGTGAAGAGTGAGAACTTGCAAATGCAGTTGCGAGTTTGCAATATTTATCGCTGCAATTGAACCTTTCAATGGGCCGGTCATATATTGTGCCTTTGACTGCAGGCCTTAACTCATCTAGACAGCCCGCCCCGAGCAGCCCAAAGCCAAAGGCCGGCGATGCCAATGTGCAACAGGGCGTTGCCTACATATGGCAAGTGAAAAATTGAGAACAAGCCAACGAAATTCCGATCAAATCTGATGCATATAACAAATATGCAAATATAATGCAGTTTTATTGTATATAAAGAAACATTAATCAACATGCACATAAAAATTAAAATGCTTCATAAATTTGAATCTTGATTTATAGTTTAATGTGAGACGATATGTTTAATATATATTTAAGTTAAGAAGGTTCAAATCATGAGACAGAATGAAAGATAAAAATATAAAATTAAAAATATATATAAAATAAATGGAATTGGTAAAATAAAAAATATTTTGAAGAAAAAATACATAATAACTAAGAAAACAATTTAACTAAATTTCAAGAATTAAAGTAAATAAAAATAAAATAAAAAGAAAGAAATATTATTAATTAGAAAAATAAAAAATAATAATAAATAAATATAGATAAAAATAAAATATAAAACAAAAGAAATTAAAAAAAAAAAAAATTCTAACAAACTTTTTTTTTAGAAACAAAATTAGAAAAATGGAAAAAAGTAATTAAAAAACAAATCAAATAATTGCATAAAGAAAACATGTTTAGAGCAAACAACTCGAGAAAGTACCATAAACAACAGGTATGAAATAGTTTTTGGGAGCAGAGAGCAGAACTTTAATGACCATGCAGAAGAGATAAACAAAACACTGAAAAACCATTACTAAACCAGTCTCTATAAAAATATATACATTATTAAAAACGTTAACGACTATCAAGTGAAAAAAGCTCATTTCACAAAATATCCCAAATGACCTTGAGGCATACGTATGTGGTGTACAACAATAAAAACGTATGTGAACAGATTTCCCATGCAGAGATTTTCCGATGACCTTGGAGTGAATGTATGACATGACATCTAACATCTTTGATGGGAAAGTTTTGTTGTCTTTATCGATTATGTGATGTTAACGTTAAATAGCAAAGGGCTTAATTAAAAAGCCCAGAAGGCTATAAATATTCCAATGCTATAGACCGAAGTTTAATTAAACTAGACGGCCATTAGCTGGACATGCCCACATGGCCCACCTACCAGTCTGATAACAATTTGCCTGTCATTATGGTAGAGAGAGAGGGAGTGGCAGAGTGAGATAGAGGGGGAGGTAAGGCGTCTGTAATCATGAATGAGAAATTTGTTTAGCCAGCGAGCGTCATAAAACAACATCGAAACGGGCATATACGACACCAGCATCCAATTTGACCTTTGGCCAACAATAGACAATAGACTGCAGCTGGGAAGCGTTGGTGTGGCCACAGGTACTCTGGTTGTTTATTGTTCTTATTTTTCTTCTTTTTTTTTTGTTTTTTTGCCATGTTGGCAGCCATTTTGTTTGCTGTCAATTGCAAACATTTCAATAAGCGCATAAATTTGAGTCTATTTTTAGGCGCACTTTGAGCGCCTGAATACGGTAAAAACAGACAAAAGCGAAAAGTTGTAAGACACTCAATATTCGTGGAAATATTCACAGTCTTAGCATCGGCAAACAAGTAACATTAATTAATTGAGTGTCAATCGCAATGAGCATTAAAAGCAAAAACATAAAAGGCAGCTCCCCACGCACACGCAATTACAGTGAATGTTTGAGTATGTGTGAGCGTGTAAAGCTCTCTTTGTATACCCCACGATACCTGTGCATGCATGAATATGCATACATATGTATGTATATACATATATGTATGAGTTTGTTTGCCAAAATACAGAAAGTACAAATGTACCAAATGAGACAGTTTTGTATTTGTTTTTAGTATATTGGTATTTTTTTTACATTTGCTACATTTAAATACACACATATTACAGGCGTGCAAGCTCTCTACACTCTCTTTGCTCTCTTCCAACGACCGCTGTCTCTCTCTTTTGATCAACTAACGCAGCACACACATGTGCAAATCAACCCATACGCACCACACATACAATCGCAGGCACGCTCAAATACACATGTGTGTGTGTGTGCTTGTAAGTTTACTCAGCGATTCCCACGCTGTTTACATGCCGCACACACAAAAAAACAAAAAAAGCAACAAAAAGTTCACAGGTGTTGCTTGCCCTGCGGTCACGCGCAAACACGCATACACACACACGAATAGATATACAGCTCCGGTAGGCGTTGTTTAAGCATTGCACTGTCAATTAAACAATAAAAACAATGTAATTAATTGCCAATCAGAACAGCTGTGATCAATTGAGTGTGACCAGATCACTGAAATGAAGTGTGCTTAAGTAATTTTTGGCAATGCCCTTGACAGTATTTTTTTTTATTGTCATTTCTGTTGTGCTTACAGCAAGTTGAAGTTGTCAGCTCGCCACGACATACAGACATAGTTGTATACATACATATATACGTACATACATATGCATGTAATGTCAGCACATTGTTGTTATTGTCTTCGTTTTGTCAATTCCACTTTACGCTTGCCATTTACTGGCGCTGATCAAAAGCGCGATAATTTGATTGAAAGAAAAGAAGCAAAAATGTAGACAATGGAATGGCTGGAAAGAAACAGCCTGTTACGCTCACTGCCAGCAACACACACACACACACACAGAGAGAGACTAATGGCAACTGTTATTAATTAGATGTGACCGGAGGCCGTTAAGAACGAAATGGCAGGCAAATGGCGAGGGCCAAACAAAGGACCACCCAAGCACAGAAGGCCATAAAAATCAGCAAAGGTGTCAAATAAAACAGCCTAGAAGCCACAGCTCAGACTCGAGTCAGACTTAGGACTCAGACTCAGACTCAGTTAGGTACATTAAATACGACGGCTGCGACAGGGCCATAAAAGTGCGCCAACTAATTGATGGTTGACAACGTGAGCAGGACGACATCATATAAAATTGATATTAATTAATATATTTTACGTATATGTATATGCATATATGCATATCAATTATTTCAATTTGGTTGTCAACTTTTGTGCTAACGAGCTGCTGGCCAAGCAATTAAAATTCACCAACAAAAAAAAAGGCAGCAACGGGGCGTGGTTTGGCGTGTGTGTGGTCGCAAATGAATATATGTATGCATTTGTATGTATGTATATATATATAAATATACATTTATACAGATGTACATATATACATAGATATATCTAGCGCATATTTCAATCATCATTTGGAGCAGAACCTTTTAACATTTTTACACCTGACCCTCGTGTTTTTGGAAAATTAAAAACACATTTTGTGACACGTTATGTAGGTGTTGTCCCTAGCTGTTGCTGCTGCTGTTGTTGTTGTTGCTGTTGGCACATGGCGTGTTGACCTGGTGCAGCACACCTAGAAATGCGCGCGTTTACGCCTCATTAGACAAAGGGAACATCGAATGAGTTGAAAGATCGATTTACATGCACTGAGCTCTTCCCTAATTAGCTCCATTTGTAGAGCAGAAATAAAGAAAAAGAGACGAGAAAGGAGGAGCCAAAGAAGGTGAGAGTGAAAGATCAAGGAATAAAGTACAAATTGAGAGGAACCTAGTATGAGACAGTAGATCAATCACTCTGAAATCCGTTCTGGACAATTAGTTGTATAAATAAATATATATATATATATATATATATATATATATATATATATATATATATATATATATATATATATATATATATATATATATATATATATATATATATATATGTATATATATAATCTTGTCGACAGCCTATAGGCCCGAGTCCTTTCAAATAAAAAGTAAATAGATTGCAACTTTTGCAATTCTGAACAAAAATAGATATATAACAAGTTAAAGGTGCTTTAAGCCAATAAGTGGAAAAGTAGGCAAAACTTTTCCTTTCTTCCTTCTTTTTTTTTTTTTTTTTTTTTTTTTTTTTTTTTTTTTGTTTTGTGCAAAAGCGCTTTAGAAAATTTGCTGATATTATTTCATTATTGGCTTTTGCCACTGCCACTCGAAACTTGTGATGCTGCAGACTGTGAGATGATTTGGCAAAAGTTTGCGACTTTTGGCATTGGCATTCATGTCTACCCTACTAAATAGCTTAAAAACTTTAACAGCATTGAAACTTTGCAATGCATGAAAATATTTTGCATATAGAATAGGTTGACGAAGGATAGGAAATGCTGGCCGAGGATATGGAATTTGTTGACCAGCTACGTTGTAGAGTCGTTGGCAGACAGGATTTGGTTTAATTGAAAAAAATTAGCTCAAGCAACAATTTGGTATGCAAATACACGAGCCAAGGGAGTTAAAGGATTTGCCATTAAAGCCTGGCAAACAGGAGACACGAAAAATGTTAAATGGAAAATGCAAAATGGCAAATGGAAAATGGGAAATGGAGCTTGCAGCAGGCTCTGAGCTAGCTGGAAAATCATGTGTCAATGTCGAACGGATGCGTAGCGGAGCTGAAGGGGGAGTAGGCTGGGCGGACTGGTTAACGACTGCTCAGGCCCTCAGAGGCGATGAGTTTGTCAACGTTGATGAAATGATGTCTGTCTGTCGCTCTGCTCTCTGTCTATCTGTCTGTGTGTCTCCTGTTCAGCTGGGCATGTCCTGTGTGTACTTGTAAGGACTCGCTGCGCACAATGCAGCCAGCGTCGGGACATTGCACTGTCTGCTTCAGGGGGCTCAGGCCTCGTTCAGCTTGTGCCCTGTGAGTTGGCAACTTTCTCGACGCGCTCACTCTCTCTCTCTCTCTATCTGTAACTCCATCTCTTTCCCACTCTCTTGCCTGCCTCTGCCTTTGTACTCGCCCTGACATTAACCCCTCGCGCTGTGTGCCAAAGGCTCGCTGAGTGTCCTGTGTCTGTCTGCCTTTTACTCTACTCTACTATATATATTTATTAGTTTTGTATTTTGCTTTTACCCTTCCTCCTTTTTTGTGATATTCAATTATATCTCTGGGCTTCATCTCTTAAAACCTGTTTTTTCCCATACACATTCAATTATCGCAACTGATTTTCTAAATGTGCCTCAAATTAGTTTGTCAATTTCGTTTCACGGACGTCGCATTAAATATTCAGCTACTCGTGAACCCTGCCTCAATTCTCAATTGTTGAGCTAACAGAGAAGCGAGCGAAAAAAAAAGAAAATTGTATATGCAGGCAGTTGGCACTGGCGCACCCTCCTCGCCCCCTCGACCTAAGAAACTTTTCTACTGCACAGCAAGAAATCCTTGTTATATTCCGCCTGCTGCTACTAGGCTTGGTCTGCATTATGGCTGCTGCTGCTGCTGCTTAAATTTCATTTGCCGCATTAAATGGAGAATTATATTTGTTTAGCCCCCGCCCACCGCTCGCAGCCCCGGCTCAGACGGGGGTTTGGGCGACATTAAGACCCGCTCAAGTGCTTCGACGGCAAAAGGAATTTGGAGTTGCAGCGAAATAGCAACAGCAATTGAAATTTTTAGCAGTTGCATTGAGTAACGAATGCTTTATACACTAATATGAATAGAATTTTTGATATTTAGTAAAAGTAATTACGAAAAAATTATATTAATCAAATTATTAATCAAATTAAATAATTACGCATTATCTCATAAGCAAACATGAAATTTAGATATATTAAAATGAATTATATTCTAATCAACAGTAATTATATATACAAAAATAACATATACATACATACATATATAAATATAAAAAATATATAAATTTGTAGAAAATACATATAATGTAATTAAATATACAACAAATTTGATTATATAATTATACATTTTAAACCAAAATATAAATTTTTGAGTAAAAAATGTTACATTTTACTTAAATTATTTATTTGCAACTACTGTAATGACGTTGTATACAAAAATTGCTGAAATATGATAAGCTTTAAATTTACATATAACTTCACCTTGTGTTCTTTCTAATTTGTAGTGAATGTTCAGCAAGAATAACTAAACATTAAGTTAAATTACTATTCTACGAATTACGCTCTGTAAAACATAATTCATGTGAATTCCTGTAAAGCGGGAATACTTAATTATAAATCATATTTCCTGGGATTGCCTTTAATTCGTTAGACATTTATTGCGATGAAAAATATATAGACGCATATATACCAAAAACAAAAACATATGTAGTTTCAATAAAAAAAATAAAAATAAATAATATAATATAATTAAAATAATTAGGAATAAATGTAGGAATAAATAAATATATTTATATTAATAAATATAATTATAAAAATATTACAAAAATAAAAAAAAATTAATACCACACACATACAATTATATATAGACATTTGCTTATGAATTTAATCTTACGTGTATATATTATATTTACATAATTAAGACCCTTTGCATGTGAATGAAATATCCTGGCTTATGCTCATATTAAATTTGATTAGTCCTAAATGACTTTAATATAATTTCTACATTTATTTCTTTGCTGCCAGAACGACTAAACCATATCCTATAAACACAACCAATGCCCTCGGTTGCCCTGGGATTAGTGTATAAAAAGTGCTGACTGCAAACGATGACGACGACGATGATGATTATGACGATGACATTTTAATTATGTGTGCCTCCAAGGCTGTATTAAGACGGAGCCGCGTGGAGCCTAATGGGGGCCGAGGGGGCGGACTGGGCGGACTGGTAAATAGGGTACTAGCCGAGACGCTTGCGAGACACAGTTGCTGCTCGTTGTTGTTGCACTCGACGCAGTTCGTCGCTTGCTCGGCTGAATAGGGGCTGTTTAGCTAGGGGTTGTCTGCATTTGTGTGTGTGTGTGAGGGGCTTTTAGGTTCACAAATGAAAAGTGAATTCAAAACGGAAACATTGCGAAAAATGCGCCAATGCAGCAAATGTTGCTCAGCGCGGCAGCCTGGGAGGTTTGTCTAGGTTCCCATTTATGAATATAAGCATATTTTGCCATTGCGTTATACACTGAGAGAAATTACATACAAATATATAGTCACAGATGCAATTAAACATTTAAAAGCTCCCACACACACACGCTTCACTCTCTATGCTGTGCATATGTATTTGCAGTTCATTAAGTGTTGCATAGCCAACCCAACTAGCCTCCCAACCTTTGCCACCCTCTGTCACCCACTACGCACAGGACGGACCTAAGCTAACCCAGTCTCACTTCCTGCACATTTGTAGCCTGTGAATATGAATGTGAAACTTGGCGAGCTATGGCGTAAATTAACAAGCGTAACAAAAACACACGCACACAGGCGTTCAGATATCTATCTAAGTTTGACTAAAAGATACCCTGGAATAGATAAAGAATTGGACTAGGCTCACATATTTTATAACTATTGTGTAAAGCAGTATTTAGATTAAATTTTCTGGTTTTCAGCTGATCAAAGTTGAAGAGGAAAATACGTTTCCTTATCTAATTCTAAAAGCCTTCAGAGTATACGAGAAATTCATTCATTTTCCATCTATTGTGTATTACATATCACATCACATATCATATAACCCCTTCAATTCACTATCTACAATTACAGGGTATATAAAAATGTTTCTAAAGGGTGTCGCCAGCGTTGTGGGTGTTTTGTGCTCGTGGGTGGCCAGCTGCGAACTGCCTGAGCGACGAATGTATTGGGGATGCAGGAGGAGGGCGACATTCGGCCTTACCCCAAACAATCCGCAAACTGGCAGCAGCAGCAGCAGCCGCCGAGGCCTGGGTTAATGTACTTTCCGTGGCGTCTGCTTGACTGGCAGCCTACCCAAACTTGTTAGCTACCTCCCCCCAGTTGCCCCGTTGGCCCCCGTGCACCTCGCCGCTCAGCAATTGCCGCAGCTTGTGTGCAGCTTCCCTCGGCAGCAGCGGCGATAAAATGTTTTATTTAGCATACACAAAATGTAATTCTAACATTTCATTTTTGTAATTGCGGAAATTTTCATTGAAAAGAATTAGCTTTCAGAAATGTGCAGCCAATTCGTTTGTTGACTCTTGTTTTGGGGTCTAATCGAGTTGAATGTCTGCTATCAATGTCAGGGTCAAATGAACTAATTTGGGCAATGAACAAAAATATATATCTCTTTAAATTTCACTCTTCATGAGGAATAGTGGTGGAAATAAGAGAATATATTGCATTTATAAATTTGTTTATTTAATATTTATTGAATACTTTAAAAATATTATTATTAATTTAATATATTAAATATTTCCTAAACATTTAAAGAATTAAGAATTATATTAAGAATTAAATTTTAAAGAAAAAAAGAAAATGATTTTATAAATTTGTTTATTTAATATTTATTGAATAATTTAAAAGTATTATTATTCATTTAATATGTTAAATATTTCTATAATATTTATAGAATTAAAAAAAATATATATATATATTTTTTATAGAATTTTAAACAACACTTAGAACTAATAATAACTATTATTTAGTAACTTATTCATGAAAACCTGTCTAAAAATAACTGCGGAAAATAATTATTCACTCTGTATTAATATTATAATTACAAATTTATTATATATATTTATATATATATATATATATATATATATATATTATATGAATAATCTAACATTATTAGTTTATTATATTATTGGTATATTATTGGAACTCATGCTCTCTATCGCCCCCTCTCTTTCTCTCTCTCTCTTTCTCGATCCCTCAATATATATATATATATATATATATATATATATATATATATATATATATATATGTATATACCTGCTGTAGCATTAGGTTTTCCGAACATGTTCCTCCTGCGTTGGGTTCCCTTTGATCATAATCATATGCAGGTCTCTAAAAAATTTATAGTTTATTTGTCGCATTCTCTATGGTTTGTTGCTGTCCATTTAGAAAATTATGTAAATTTTATTAGAATTTTAAAGAGTCCGCCTCGCATGTATCCAATCAAAGTTTACCAATTGAGCGAGTAAATTGTAAAAAAAAAATGCATAAAAAACCTTAAAATAATTATAAATTCAAACATAATACCAGAAAAAAATGTGTGTGTGTTGAGGGGTAGCAAGGGGTGCCGATCGCAGGGTGCACAGCCTTAGGGGTGAGACAGAGAAGTACAGAGAACGAAAGGTGAACGCGTGCGCAGTCGCCTTTAACACCTGAATGAGACAATTGGAACTCGAGCAGTGCTGAAGGAGGGTAGAGGCTGCTAGGGGTACGTAACGTACAGACTCTAGCACCCTGCGCCTGCGTTTGCCACTTGAAGCGAGCTGCAAATTATAAAATCATAAAAAAGCGAAAAAAATCTACTATCTGAGAATTATTTAAAAAAAAAAAAAAAAAAAAAAATGATAGAGTGAGGGGTAAAGAGAAGGAGTAAAACTAGGTAGAGTGCGTCGTCAACGTGCGACAACGACGTTCCATAAACAGAGGCACAACTAATTTGCATAATTTGATGAAGAAGTAGAAGAAAAAACAGTAGAGAAATAAAGAAGAAGCGAGAAAAAGTGTGTACAAAGTCGACGAAAGTGAAGTTAACAAGCGTGGGCCTCGAGAGTTGGCCAGAAGTAGCTGATTAACATGATTATGTATGCAAAGGCAGGCATAGGCACAGGCACATCCACAGGTCGAAAGACAATAGAATTATGAGGTGTTGAGCGTTGACTTGACTAGCGGAACCTCCATAAAAAATCAGAAATACAAAACAGAAAAAACCAAA
This sequence comes from Drosophila mayaguana, assembly GCA_037075325.1. NCBI lineage: Eukaryota > Metazoa > Arthropoda > Insecta > Diptera > Drosophilidae > Drosophila > Drosophila mayaguana. The sequence continues at coordinate 8,368,622 of JBAMCG010000068.1, read as the reverse complement.
CCAACAACAACAACAACAACAAATCAGAAACCTGGGCCTAAAACCCCGCTGAGCCAAGTCTAGTTAGACGCCAGCTTAAGACAATGGGTAGAAAGTTATGTGTTTCAGGGCTAAAAATTGAAGATGTTCAACAGAATACAAGAAGAAGCAGAGGTAGAAACAGATAACTTTAGCTTAGAATCTTGACCCAAACAAGAAGCCCAGTTGGGAGGAAGTGGAAATGATGCAGAGGTTTCTAGCCAAAGATGAAAATTGTATTTTAATGATAAGTTAGCCAAGTGAGTTAAGGAAGTTCAGACGAGCTAAATTGGCCTAGGTAAGTGCAGGCAGTTGATAGATTATATAGATATTCTCAACTGGCTTAACTCTTTCAAGTTAGTTAAGCTAAGAGTTATTGTTGTTGAAAGTTGCTTAATTATTTTGTAAGCATGACACTTACCTTCGCTTTCAACAGTTGGATTTTTTTCTTTTTTTTTGGCTTGAATTATGGAGAAATTTTTAAGCACGCTCTTCACTCAATTATTTTAATTAGTTTTAATATGAAAAAACTCTCAAAAAGAAACTCTGTGCGTATAAAAATATTTCAATTTTGCTTTACGATTAATTTTTTTAGAGTTTTAGAGTTGAAGATGCAAACGAAGTGCTTAAATAGACATGATAGTACCCATTGAAGATGAGAAATCCGTTTATCGTGCTTTGCTTTTTAGGATGACATGATTGGAAACCAGTGCAAGGTATCTCTTCGTCAGGCACTTTCGACTCGGGAGCACTCTTACTGGTTTTAAGTTATTAAACAACACAAACCTGTTATGATAGATCTTTTACATTGATACTGAGTCAGACACGAGTTCTGATAGTTTAAACAGACATTATGAATATATTTTGTACATATGTACATTCTTGGTATGTCTAAAACTTTAAGGAATATATAAGGAATCAATATATAAAATTATGGATTACTTGAAATACCAATGATGTATTCATGGCACACGCATGATATACCCCTTAGACTTTCAATCTCATCATTTACTACTCTCCATTTAAAGTTTTCTGAGGGATTCATTATATTATCTGTTCATCGACATCCTTGCAATAATATTTTCTCACACTTTTCAATGAATCTCTCGCTCTCTCCCTCTGTCTGTCTGTGGCTATAGCTGATATCTGATCTGTCGGCTCAGTGTCCTGACAGTTCAGGTGTTAATGACTCCTTTACAAGCAGAACGCGCAAATGCCTGTCCATTGTTAGAATATTTTGCATGTCCGGTCGAAATTAGTATGCGCTGCTCGCGACTCACTTCGGGCAGCGAAGGCACTCTACAAGGCCGGCTCATTGTTTCGGGGCACCCCAAAAACAAGAGGCGACCGATCGAATGAGCGAATGAGGCACGCTCATATCCGGTAGCCGGCCGGTGTCGTTTTAATGCCATATAATGGCTTGATAGACTCAAATGCGATGTAGAGAGCCTACGCTCGTTCGCTCAGTGTTCGCTGCTCGCATCGAACATGTTGCAAGTCGCACGATCAGGGCCGCTCAGTTCCGGGGTTGAAGCGAGCGCCGAAGTTGCACGCTGAAGTTGGGTGGAAATTGTTGTCGAGCCTATATGGAGTTACCGGCGCAACGCATCTGACTTCAGTTTGAACGCATACGTCGTGCTGTTAGGTTGTATATACGCGGGGTTACCTGGGTAATGTTTAAGCTTAACAAACAACAAAGTACGAAATTCGACAACGAAACGCGAGAGTATCGAACATTATTTTGTGGAACTGTAGCAACTTTTGTATATATTCAACTAACTGGCATGTGCAATAGAAATGCTTTATAAAAGTGTAATCACAATTGAAGACTACCTGTTCTGAAAGCAAGGCATCTCTTGGGCACTCTGAGTGTCTGTGTGTGTGTTCTTGACCTAAGCAAACAAAAGACAAAGTGAAATACCTGCTGAAGCGCAAGCAAAGTGAAGAAGATCAACTGGGAACTACACTACCATCTCTTCATCTCCATCTCCATCATCATCTTCTTCGATTCAATAACTGACCTACCTAGATAGCTAACTACCTGTGTGTGCGGAGAACAAAACAAAATGAAATATCTAACGCATACACATAAGGAATCCTACACATTGGTTGCCCGCAAACGTTATATGAAGAATCTGCTGTATGTATTAACTAATTAAAAATAACTATAAATATATACATACATAAGTGTATATATGAGCGTCTGCTTGTGCTTATAAGTCATATATCATTGCAATTGAAATCGAAATCATGTACAAATATTGACACACGTCGCCCCCATTTGACATATGCGAAAATTATGCAAATTGGCCAAAAACGAAATGTTTTGGATTTTTGGCCAGCCCAAAAGGGATTCGCATAATTCACATTAATTAAATGCAATTCAATTTGCGGTGCACTCGAAAAACGCGAATATTTCTGCGCTAATGCGCATAAAATATGCAAATTCAAATTTTTGCATTTATGTCGATATATCGGGTAAAATGTCATCCTGTTGTTTGTTTGTTTGTTGTGTGAGTTTGGCCCTTTGTTGCCCTCTTCCCTTACTGGCAAACAAACCGCAAATGACAACAAAAGAGAGAAAAGGAAGAGAAAGCCTTTGCATCAATGCAAATATTCTGAGAAACTGCAAACGTAGCTGAAATCGTCGCCGCTAATTTTCTCAACCCTTTCGCAGGCAACGCCTTGCAAAAAAAAACGAAAAAAAAAGATTCCGATTTCCTTTGTCAACTTTTGTCATCTCGGTTTCTTCAGATATCCTTTGATTGTTAATTAAATTTATGATTAATGAATTGGTGTCCCAAGATAGTGTTGATAATGATGTTGATGATGTTGCACAGTTGCACAGTTGCTGTTTGCTCAAACCCTGTTTCCTATAATGCATAACAAACAGCCAAAAATTGTAAGGCGATACCTTAACCCTATAGCAAAAAATGGAATATAAAAAAATCAGTAACCCTTTTTTTTTTGTGCTCCCATAACCCCTGTGCAGATTTGCAGTTGTTTTTTTTTTTTTTTTTTTTTTTTTTTTTGCAAATCAGCAAAGTCAACAAGAGACTAGAGTTTGCTAGTAATTCCCTCATTGCTTATCAATTTGTGGGGATCGGTGGTGTAGAACCGTTAGGCGTTAAGCCCACTGAGCAGCTCAAGACATACTATACTATATCTGTGCGCCGATCTGTGTGCACAATAAATCACCTGGTACAGCCCACACTTGACTAGCATCCGAAAAACTTCTCATCGAGTCGAAGAACTCACCCGAGTTCAAATGCGGTTAGTCGAAAACAAAAAATAATACAAAAAATACTAAAAATAAATTTTGCTTTGCCAACACCAACGCGTACAAAATCGACAGGCGGGTCAGCTGGCGGTTAAACTCGCGTGGTTTCAATTGTTTCTTGGCCCGCAGCTCTCCTGATGCAGTGTGCATGTGTGTGTGTGTGAAATGGACAACAGACATGCAAGCAGCAGCGACGGCATACATAATTAGAAGGCTGCGCCTGGGTTGAGAAAGTTGCATTAGTCAAGCAATCAAAATAATTTGCTGCGTCTGAAAACCGCCTGAGAGTCGCGCGTAAAACGCACTTATCAGTGGCAGTCAAGTATGCAACAGCAGCAGCATCATGTAATTAATTAATTCTTGATGATTTGCTAGAAAATTACATTAGCAGATAATCAAACTAAATGTGTTGCAATATGTGCTTCGAGGCGACTAAAAACGCGCACTGGAGCTGTGTGGGACTTTAAATGCTACCTTGGTGGCTATTGACAAGGCTTATAGAACAGTGCTGAAAATAATATTAATACGGAGACTATTTTTCTATTTTTGCAAATATTTTTAAAGAATAGAAAAATATATAGAAATAAAAATCTGTACTTTTTGCGGTAAAACCCGCGCATAGCTCGCTGCTGAAAACGCGTGTAAAACATAGAACAAAGTGTAAATGTTTTTTTTTAGTGAAATTTAGAATGCATGAAAATTCTAAATAATATAACTAGCTGCCTGAATATATTATTAAACTCGCTCATGAAAAGGTCACTATAAAACGTGCAGAACTCGCGCGCAAAACGCGCATGGTAAATTATTCCAACAGCAGCTACTCTAAAAACGCGCACAAAACGCGCGCGATTTCTTACTTGCCGCATTCGTAATAAGCAGGCATTTAATTTATTGCGTCTATAGTCGCGCAGAAGTCGCGTGCGCTCACCTAAATAGTGTTATAATCGCGCTTGTAATACTTATGGCGATCATTTAGCCTACTAACACCCGACGTCATTTGCTTCTCTTAACCACATCCAACATCTCAGCTTCCAACATCCCAGCATCCACACACAACGATCAATGGAAACGATTTCAGCTGCTCCATCGCTCAACACGTCACGTCGAGCTGTCAAATTTGTTGCTACGGGGAGGGGTTAGGGGCCAGGAGAGGGCGAATGCGTTGCGAATTGTCGTCTTGGTTAATCAGAGGCTTTGTCGCTTGGCTATTGGTAATCGGCAGAGCTAACCCGCGTCGCGTTCAGCGCGGAGCGTCCCACATCTTGTTGGCCATAATTGCAAATTAAGCAGCAGCGGCAGCAGCGTCAATTGCTTTCGTCTCGTTTAGTTGTTGTTGTTGTTGCCTTGGGGCAACGATTGAACTGCGCGATTGCAGCTCTTAGCTCTTTGCTTTTTGACCTTGTCACGCGGCGAACGAGAGCGACGCCCACGCGTTTTAAAACGCGCACAACAACTTGTGAGCGCGCAGAACTTTTTGTAAGACTTTGCATTTCACATGAGCAACACCTTGACCTGGCTGCTCCCCCAAAAGAAAAAACAAAAAACAAGAAAGGAAAACTAAAGAAAAGCGCGCCAAAATATCATAAAGGCGGGGGGAGTGGCAAGCCGAATGTGGCACGTGGTAACTGCGCGTGCCGCTGCCACATCAATTCAAGCCTTATAAATAGTCCTGCGTTTCATTAATATGCAAAGTGAATGCCTCACTGCCCCGCGTCACCTGCTGCGGCTCTTAGGCAAATTATTCAAAATTAAAAAGAGAAAAAAGGAGAGAAATAAGTAAGAAAATATCAACACTTAAACGGTTATTGCCAGCATTTTCATGCTGCACTTGCCAACGTTCCAGATCCAGTCGAAGCGGGACGTGCTGAGGCGCAGGCACTCAACAGGTTGGACTTGGACTCAATTGCGTGTCAAATTGAACTTGTTCCCATCTCTGGAGCTGCGGGGCACACTCAAGACGTGGGCTGAAGGGGGCCCGGGCGACGTTGTCTTGTAGTTCTTGATGACGCGCTGCTGGCACTTATATAAGAAGTGTTTGTGTATGTGTTTGTGTATGTGTGTGTGTGTGTGTGTGTGTGTGTGTGTGTGTGTGTATGTGTGTAAATGGTTTGTTGACTTGTTTAAGTTTTGCCAAAGATAGTTTGGGATAATTAACAAAAAGGCCAATAAGATGATCGAGAGAGCGCCTTGAGCTCTACCGCAGCTGGTTAATGGAACACGCTAAGTGGCTAAAATTTATGTGCCAGTTTTATCTGCAGAGTTACCAAGTGAATGCAGATGATTTTTGTGTGGCAGCTTATAGATCTTAGATAAGTGTGAACGAATTTTTGAAGAACGTTTTCTTTAAAAAACTTCTTATTTTTTTTTTAATTTAAGAAATCATAGACTTTCTGCAGAGTATGATATTTTACACAACGTAAACCTTTCCAGCAATTATCAAATATATTTCAATTAAATATTTTATTATATCATTTTATCAAGTATTCGTTATACAGAGATTAATTATTAAGTTGCTTTAGAAATTAGCAAACACCTGGAAATACTTTGCCAAAATAATTTTATTTTCAAAGGGTTTTCTCTTCTTATATACCCTACAATCTCCCTAATCGAATTTTATTTTTGAAAAGTTTTCACAGTCTTCATTTGGCTTAGCTTGAGAACTAGCTTTTATATGCTTATTTTATTATATTTCTGGTAAATATAGAATATACCTTCTAATAATATATTATAGTATATTTTAGTATGTTGATAAATTCTGTCATTCATTATGCTAAAGCTCTCAAGATCTCTCTCTCTCTCTTAGTTTCCTTTCCCCTTTATTGTATTTTAAGATCTCCAAGTCAACTCCATCTTCTGATCTACATTCTAGCTCAATCTCATTCTGAGCATCGTCTCACATCATATCATTAAGCGACTTACCTAACACACTTGCCCAATAGTTAAACTAGTCTAAAATTGATCTATGTTTGTTCTGATCTGTCTCCACTCTACTTCCTTTTCTCCCTCCACCTTACTCATTATATTCCATTCTATCTAATCACTTAAACAAGTTCTTCTTCTCTTTCTTTGCTGCTAACTAACCTGATCACCCAAGGTATCGGGTTGCAGCTTCTGGCAGCTGCTGTTAGAACTGGCGCATCTCTATCGGAGTTCAGCTTAAATCCAAATTAGGCCAATCTGCCTGGAGCATCAACTCGGTAGCATCTCTGATTGTTTTTTTCCCATGTTTTCACTGACCGCAGCCCAGCTGCTTGCTTGGCCTCTGGCTCTAATGCAAACGCAGCTCTGGCCCCTCTGCCCCTCTAACCCTCTGCCTCTCCTCTCCTTCCGCTGAAACTTTCACTTTAGCTGCGTCAACTTTCCTCGATCGATCAACTAAAAGGCCATAAATTTACAGCTTGTCATCAACTGGGGAAAAAAGACTAAAAACTTTGCCAGGACCTGGCGTAAATGAGAACAAGTTCCAACGGCTGCGCCTTATCAATAAAATATGTCTGTGAAAATGCCTATGAAAATGGTGTAATTTTTAGCCCAAAAAAGGCAAAAGAAAAAACGATTCAAATTATGCAAATGACCAACTTTTCCGGCAAATTTGTGGCTAATTTACGAGCGAGGCGAGTTGGTGTTGCCTGTACCTGAGCTCAGATCAGCGCAGCTCGCCGTTTGCTTCGAGTGTCGCGCATTTCCTTTTGGCTTTCCTTTCCTTTTCGTTTCGTTTCGCTTCTTGTCTATTCCTTTTGGAACGTGTTGCGTGTGCTGAAGGAAGAATGGAAAAACGAGTTTCTGACGGACGCAACCCCTGAAGGATGTCCTCGCCGGCAAACAATAGGAAAACTGGGCAGAGACAAGTTTTTTCCAAATTGAATAGACAGAGTGAGTGAGAGGGAGTGAAAGGGAGAGAGCGCGAGCGAGATAGCGAACGGAAATGAGAAAAACTTGCGCGAATCTTTAGCTGCAGCCGCATCTCAAGCTGAATTCAAATTGAAAATCGCCGACTCCTGACGATTGCCTGGAACTAATTTTAATGACAATTCATGCGGCGCGACAGCAGTCGCGACTTCTCAGTGCGCATTATATGAAAATGAGCTGGGCCTTGCAGCTACTGCCAGGCTACAGCTTGCACTGTTTGGGTCCACCCTAAAGCCTACTATAGTTTCTTACCCTCCCTCTGTGCTGCATTGTTTTCGCTCTTATCCTTTTTTTTCACTCTTTCAGCATTTCCGTTCAACTTTCTCTGGCGCTTTCTTCAGCCTCATCTATACGGAAACACATATAGCTGGATAACTGTTGTAATTTTCACGTAGTTTTCCTATAAATAATTTTGTGTACAGATATGGGCTGGTCTGGCCACTGGCTGACTTTACACGCTGCTACAATTATGCTATTAATTATGGCCCTGGGGTCGGGCACCGAACGACCTCAAACTGTCTCTCGCTGTTGAGGTTTTGACTTTTTGCTCGCTCGGGATATCCCTTAGCATGTGTCGGGCATAGCCAGCGGCTGTCCAGTTACAGTTACGGGTTTGCCCGCTCCCCCTGCCTCTCGCTGTCACTGTTATCTTCGCAGTGCATCGCACTGCAGTCCTTTTCAAGTCCTGCCTGTGAGTGTGTGTGAGAGTGTGAGATATTATCAGTTTTGTGCTCCAGTTTCCAAAGAGCTTGACCCATTAGCTCTAGCTGCATGTGTGTGTCCTTTGTCCTTTGGGACTTGATTTCTTGCTTAGTTTTGTTGTTGCTGTTGGACGTTTCCTGTCATTTCTCACCGGCAATCGCCAGCGACTAGACAGTTGAGAGCCTGCCTCACTTGCTCACTAATTAGCGCCTGGGGACAGGCCTATCAAAAGCCAAAACACCCGCCTCTGACTGCTGTTGCCTTAGTGTCGTTTCTTTTTTTTTTTTTTTTTTTTTTGGTTTTCTTCCTGTTTCCCACGCAAAGTCGAATCTCAAAACCCGAAACCCGAAAAAGAACAAACCCAAACCCGAACACAAACAGACGCCTGTGATTAAGTGCGGCATGGCAGCTCATATATCTTAGGCTTTGCAACAACTGTCAACGCCCCACGGCCCCAGTGGCCCCAACTACCTGATTCACCTGTCTGCAGCGCCTCGCTTTGTATTTTGTAATTGTTTTTCTTTTGCATTTTCCGCTCAGCGGCTAAACTTTCAGAACACACGCCGCGCATGCCAAATGAGGCAGGTTCGAGCTGGTAGAGCAGGAGAAGGGTGAGGAGGCCAGGTTGGGTGGGTGGGGAAGGTTCGTGAGGGCGGAGGGGGAGGAGGAGCGGGCTCTGTTTGCCTCGCTTGGGTGGGTGACATAAATTTGCATTTAATGAACACTTTTGCATGGTGTGTGGAAAAAGAAATGGAGGATATATTAGTGCTAGTAATAGCTTTTAATTAAGTGGGCGTGCCAACCGGCCCACTCACACGCAGCAGCAGCAGCAGCAGCGACACCTCGAACAATGGCTAGATGAACAGTTAGACGCAGGCGCAACCGCAACAGGAAGTTCTTCCTCTGCCTCAACAACTTTTTTGTGGGTGGCACAATTCTGTTATATATACATACATATATAAATGCATATGTATATATAGAATTTCTAAGCCAACGATATCATCCATCTGCAGAGCTCTAAGAGAATGAACCCTAAGCGAACAACAACAATGGGCACAATGCGAGCTGCAGTTGCTGCTGCCCTTCGCCTCCCTTCGACCCTCAAAATTTGCGACTTTTATTGCTTGTTAGGGCAACAATTTTTATTATGGTTTGTCCTGCTTTCGATATTTATCTACTTATGTATATATATATATGTATATATATATATATTTATATACATGTTTTTATTTCAATTTCGTTTTGCGATTTCGCTTCAACAAATCATGTGAAAAATTGTCATAAAAATGCAATAAAAATTGCTTGCGCTCGCTCGCTCGCTGCTTGATTCGATCAGATGAAAATATGTTTGCACCAAAAATACTAAAAGTAAATATATGTATAATATTTATACACATACATACATGCCAAAGTGGGAAATATGAAACGCCAGCGTTCAAATTTCATTTGTTCAACACATTTCTCATAGTTTTTATTTATGTTTTGCAGTTTGCCAAAATGTCAACGAGTTGAGCTGTTCACAAAAAATAACTATAAATCATATAAAGTAGATGCTTTGAAAATGTTATGAATGCAGTTATTGCATGTAATCTTGATGCTGAATTATGTTCGAGTAGAATTTTAGGAGTTGAAATAAAGTTAGAGTAAGAATTGAAGAGAGGAAAGACTCGAGAGGCAGCAGGAAATGAAGTTCATACAGCATTAATGGAGATTTCTAAGCAGATTATTTATTTTTATATATTCACGGCTTTTCACTCTTTACACTCTCAATTCTCTTAAGAAACTCTTGAATCAAGACCATTCTCAAGTGAATAAAAAATATATTCTGCTAAATCATCAGCTCATTATTTATGCAGCTCATAAACTAAATAACTTTGACATATATATTTATCTTAACATATTTATTAGCTATATATCTTATACCTACTCTCTCTCTCTCTCTCTCTCTCTCTCTCTTTCTCTCTCTCTCTCTCGCTCTGTCCCTCTGCAATACAGACAGCTGTACTGTCACGCCCATAGCTAGTTCAACTTGAAAACTCCTCTCATATTACCCGAGAGCAATGGGTTAGCTATGCTACTTTAAAACTATCAACACTCACGAGTTGTTGTTGTTGTTGTTCTCCTTATTGTTGTTGCTGCTGCTGCTGCTGATGATGATGATCGTTGCTGTTTGATGCATATGGCTGCGAGTCCTGTCGTTTGTTGTCCTGTTCCTGATATCCTTTTCCCATAACTGTCAACGTTTTTATGTGTGCTCCACTTTGTGTGTAGGTGTTAATTTATGGCTAGCAGCAGCAGCAGCAGCAGCAGCAGGAGCAGCGGCAGCAGGCACAGAACTTGCCAGGACTCTAGAGCACTCGCAGAGCAGCAACAAATTGTTTAAAAATAACAACAACAACGGCAATTTTTGTTGTTTTATTGTCTTTTCAAGAATGTGGAGCAACAGCAGCTGCACATACGCAACAGCAACAGCAGCAGCAGCAACAACAACAACAAAGTAAACAACAACAGGAACAGGAGAACCAACAACATCCTCGACATGGTTGGCTCCTTTGGCCAGCTGAGGCCCCCACAGAGTACCCATCTACCCATCTCTCTCACACACTGCCTCTCTTTCACTCTTACTGTATCTTCTGCAGGTCTCCTGTGCACACCCAGAGCGAGGCGTTTGTTGTTTCTGTGTCAACAAAGTCGCGGCTGCTGCGACGAAACTTTAGGCAAAACCCAAAAAAAAAAAAAAAAAGAAATGAAAAATAAAACGAGTATATGAACTCTCCACACACGCACACACAAACAAGTGACAAAAAGAGAGAAAGAAAAACGCAGCAAAAATACTGAAATACAGAAAACACATAATATGAAATACGAAAATGAAATAAGAAATATGAATTATGAAATATTCAAGGGGCACTCATAATTTTTTTGTTCTCTCCTTTTTTTTTTTTTGTATTCTCTGATGCGTGAGCGCAACTCTTAAGTACCCGAGAAATGTGCCACTTAACTCCACGAAAAACAACCCAAAATTATCCTTGAACAGCTCTCGACTGTCGAGAATCACAGCTCAAGCAGCTAGATGAAGAATCCTCGAGCTTTGATTGCAGTTGTAAATGAGGCTTTTCATTTGAGGCTTCTCAAATGATCGAGAGTGTCGGGCCAAGAATTGGAATTGCATAATATTTATTATTCTATTATATGTTGTATATATAAATGTATCTATTTACATGTTTTCTAAACCAATTCTTTGTCTTAATAGGTTTGCTTCTGCTTTACAAATACTAAATTTCTTAAATATATAGAAAATACACGTTTTAGCTAATAAGATTATATTATTTAATGTATTATATTTTATTAAAAAATGTTGGTAGTCAACAATTTAAATTTGTATTCCTTTAATAGTTTTCTTTTCACCTATCTTCATTTAAATATAACCTTTTAATATTCAAAAATTGTATATAATATTAAATATATAAAGGTCACTTTTCCATCTTTAATGATATGTATTATCAATTGTAATTTTTTATATTACATAATTAAAAATCCTTCATTTTACTTTTATTCAAAATATATTAATATTCTTTTTCAACTTTTTTTTCAACTTAATATTTACTTATTTAAGAGTAAAAAGTAAACAAAAAAATTAAACTTATAGTAAAATATATGCTTTGCATATAAATAAATTGGATATATATTTATTTTGATTTTCAACATTTTTGTATACTTTCGTAGTTTATTAGAATTTTCCATTAAAATTGCTGTTTTCTCTTCTGAGCTTGATGTTTTATCTTATCATGTGGTTGCATTTTCTTAAAATTTTTTCGACAGTCTTAAAAGTAATTAAAAAATGCATATATACCTTTTTAGCTGTTCCCGTATACAGTAGATATATTCCGTATGCGTGCGTACCTTGAGGGCTATTTTTATGCCCTTTTTGCATTTTTCCATTTTTAATAGCTCATTTCTTTTTCTTTTATTACTTGATTTTGTTTTTGGTTTGTCATAACTTCAGCAATCTGCTTTTACAGCTTTTGAACCTCTCTTCCCGCTGCTCTTCCCTCTTTTGGACTGCTTTATTCTCTTCTTTTATTCGTTTTTCTATGCGTTTCTTAAACGTTCCGCTTGACTTTCCATAGCTGTCAATCTGGCATTTTTTCCTCTATTGAATCTTTCTTCACTGCCCACTCGAGTTCGCGTTGCAGTTGAACCCTTTTGCCCCTTCGACGGTGATCACTTGGTTCTACTCCTTTTGCCAGTGACTGCTCTAGTGCCCACTTACCACTAGCAAAGCCCCTGAAAATGCCAATCGAGCCAGGGCGGAGGGGAGGAGGCGAGCGGGCTTTGAGTGTGCGCAGTCAATTGAAGATTGTTGGACTTGTACTTGGCGCTGAAGCATGAACAGATTGCATGTTGTGGCTGGGCTTCGCTGTGGCCAGGTCGTACTCCGCTGGTCTACCTCAAGCTCAGCTGTGACATTGGCAATGCTTGGCACAGTGCTTGGCTTGGCTGGGCACACGCTAGCCAAGATTGTGATTAGCTTATTGCGTGCACTATTATCAAGCAGTTTCCTGTTTGCATCTTGTCTCTTACTCATCTATCTCTCTCTCTAACTATCTCTCTCTCTCTCTCTCTCTCTTTGCAGACGTCAGCATGCCTTCATGGCGGGTACACAGAAGCAACCGTCCGGCTCGACCGGCACCGGCGGCGGCAGCGTAACCCACAGTCCGGAACGCTTGCGCGGCGCCACGCAGGATCTCTTTGAACTGTTGGAGCGGGTGCAGTGCTCCCGCCTGGATGACCAGCGCTGCGTCTTACCAGCGTACTTCTCACAGGTGAGTGTGCAGGGGACAGAACACCCTCCATCTTCCCCGCTCTCCCCCCGTCTCTCTGTCTGCCTTTGGTTTACTGACCTCTCACAAGCGGCTGTGCCTTGCGCCTGGCCATATGGCAGGGCTGCTCCACTAATCTAACTAAGACCCAGGCCCCATTTGACCCATAAAAATCCCAGTTGCATTTAAGACTTTTATTGCCCCATGTGTGTGTGTGTATGTTGGTTAGGGTAGATTGTCATAAAGCGACAAATGCCACAACAACAACAACAATGGCTATAAATTGCCAAACAGCCAACGGCGTGGGCCCAACTTTGTCAGACACGCTGAACCGCACCTTGTTCACTGTTTTGTTTTTTTTTTTTCTGATTTTCTCCCTATATAATTTGACATAATCTGCGCGTCTGTGTTGTTGGCTGAAATTTTATTGGCCATCCATCCATAGAGCTATATGGCATGCTAGGGATTACGCTCCACGTTTTCGTTTTTGGCCAATTCTTTCAATCACTTTTTATTTTATTTATTACACACTTTCAGCTGGCAGCAGCAGCTGCTAGGTGTGGTCTCTGGGCGCTTAGCGCATTTCAATACTTTTTTTTTAACTCAGCCAAAATTCAAATCGTTGCGCCTCTTGCAATTGATACAGTTGCGCACAGCGGCCGCTAGAGTGCGCTGCTTGGCTCATGTATGGCCAAAGTTATGTTACATAGTTTGTGAAACTACCGCAAGATGTCGCTGCGCAGAAGCGCCAGCTAGCGAAGATATTAATAAAACTGTTCCCTGGGCACAGTATAGTACAACTCGTTGTCGCCAGAGTGCGCTATATAGCGGCTCCACCTGCTGTTAAATATGGGAAATTAGCGCATGCTCAGTAGCATGCTATTTTAACGCAAGGTGTCGCAGTGGTGCTCAAATGGCGCCAGATTCAAATTCGAATATCTGAAAAATAACGAAAATCTCAAATAATAAATATTGTTTCGTAATATATGCAAATATACAATAATAATAAAAATAAATAAAATTAATTACTAATATATATACATTTTCTTTATTATATATATATTGAAAATAATTTCTTTAAATATAATAAATAATTGTTTTCAATATTTTATTAATAAAGAAGAGAGAGGGTCTTTCCTTATATATTCTTCAAAAATTAAATTCAAATTAAATTTAATTTTATCTTGCTCTTATACTTGAGCTTTATAAGGATTTAATTAAAATTAAATGTTTATTTATTCAATTTGTGTTTACCCTCCATTCAGCCCAGCTTGAACCATCTCAACTACTTTTGTTGCCGTTTGCCAACTCATTTGCCCACTAATTTAGCATAATCCACTAAATAATTAAACCGCTGTTTACACTGCTCAAAATAACGCAACGCACACTTAGCAGCGAAACCCTTGCCCCACCCGAACCCTAACGCTTTGTACCATTCCGCTTCATCTCGCTCTTCCTTTAGTTGCTTTCGCATCTTTTCACATTTTAATTTAGTTTTCGCTAGAAATTTTGTTGCAAACTTTTCCATCAAAAGATGCTCAACGGCTGCAGCAGTCGCCTGCTGCCCCTTCCTACCCCTACTTAAGCCATGTGTTTGCACTCGTGTCTGCCACACAATTGCTGCCACCTCAGCGCTCAGCCAAGGCTCTTCCCGAAGACTTTGCCTTTTCAAACTTTTATGCGGGTCGACGTGCACGCCGTCTGGAAGCTAGGCTAAGCCAGAAGTAGGTTGAATTTTGAAGTAGGTCCTTGCAGCTGCAACCCCTGAGCCAACAGCCCTTCCCCCTTTCCCCTCCCTTTTGTTGCTCACTTTGCCAAACTGTTTGCTCAAGACGCCAAATTGAATTTAGGCTGCAGTTGCAAAGCAATTGACAAGTGACCAGCGCTGCTCAAACTGTGCACTCTCTCTTTCTCTCTCCCTCGCTCTTTGTCCTGTTTCCTTTCACTTTAACATTTGCCGCATTGTGTGCTGCGCCTTTTTGTTTCTATGCCTTCCTGCCTTTCTCTCTTCATCTCTTCCTCTCCCTCACATGCAGCCTCCCACCCGCCACGCCCACTTTGCTCTGCATTTCATTACCATTTACGTTGGCCTGCTGCCTAATTAAAGCTACAGCCAGCTAGCGCTTTGCCAAAAAAAAAGTATCTCTACTTTATATGTGCATACGTAGCGCCGAGATACATTTGTATCTTTGTATCTTTTTTTTTGCGCTTGCAGCCGTTAGCCATTGTCTTTGGGCTTGCGTTTGTCCGCAAAGCCGCGAAAATTTATGCCACTGTTTGTTATTCTGCCCTCCGCCCACGCTCAGTCTCCCCCTCTCCCCCCAGTCTCTCCCACTTTTCCTCTCTGTCTCTCTCTGCCTTCCTCCCTGCTTATTAAGAGAAAAATGTATCTTTAAGCATTTTATTTTGGTTTTTGCGGCTTGCTTTTTTCTTGCATATTTTGCACGCTGCCGTTGCCATTAGAAGAGGCTGTCCCCTCCGCCTCCCCCTCCCGCCTTACCCCACCTGTGAGCCTACACCTTTTCTCTAGCTATTTCAATGAGCCGTTCGCTATTTGTCTGCCAACAGCAGCCACAACTTTTGCTATTATGCACATGGGTGTAGAGGGGGCTAGAGGGGGGTAGAGGGGGGCTAGGGGGCTTTGGTTTGCAACTCCCAGGCGCAAATGCAACGAACGTTGAAGTTGTTAATTGCCTTGGTCGTCAGCCGCAACGACGCGTCGTCCTCTTCGCAGTTGTAGCTGGTTCTGTCTGTCTATCGGTCTCTCTGTCAGCTCACTCCCACAGTGCATACACACACACACACACACACACACACACACATGTTCACTCTTGCTTCTAAGCCACAAAATGTGCGATGTTTATCTCGAGTGCAACCCACACACGCTTCGCCCCCTGTGCAGATGCCAGCGGAATGATATGGAAAACCTTCTGCATATGATCTAAGTTGGTTGCTATCTCACTCTCTCTCTCTCTCTCTCTATCGTTTTCTTTCTTCCTCTCTCTCGCTCTCTCTCGCACATATTCCTGATTTAGCTGTCAACCATTCTTTTCTTCCGTCTCACACCCTCTCCTTCTGCTCAGTTTTCTAATTTATAATTATTTTCCGCTTGTTGCATGTCTAGCCGCTCTCTCTCTCTCTCTCTACCCTTCTCTCGCTCTCTCTCACTGCTTCTTTCTAGCTTCTTCTGGCCAGCGTTCGGAACTTCGCTCATTTGTGACTTTTTAATTTGACTCCCTTCTGCCCCCACCCTTTTCTCTCTCTTTGTCCTCTCTCTCTCGCTATTCCTGCCTTCCTCCCTCACACCTTTTTACACCTGTATAAAATAATGCAGCTTTAAAACTATTTTTCTTCTCTCTTGGCTTCTTTGTCTTCCTCTTCTTGCGTCTAACAACTGCAACTCTTTATTTTGTATTTGACGTTGACGTTGTCTTCCCCTTCAGGGCCAACAGTAAAATGCCACAACCCCCTTCCCCTGCAACTACCCCTACCCCTGTCCCAGTCCCTCTCTTTTCTGCTTCCCGTTTGCTCATTTTGGGGTTTTCCTCTGTTGTTTACCATGTTGCTGCTTCGTTGGTTTCGTTGTTGATTGCCGCCTGTCTGCCGGAGACACAAAAAGCAACAACAACAAGTGCAAACCCGCCTACATTAGGCAGTGCTTAATTTAAAGATACCCTGTAAAGAGAAGAAGTCTTTTAAAAGACTTTAAAATGATGTGGTTAATGTTAAAGAGAAACTCTAAAACTCACACATAGACAGATACCCTGTAATTTTTCGACTCAAACAAAAGTCAACGGAACCTTTGGAATAATAAAATATAAGCTTTAAACATCACATCTACCACATTCAACTGGATTCCCCATATTAATTGCTCAATATTTACAGGGTATGTCAACAGCTATATAAACAACTTCGATATCTAGCTAGAATTCCTTGTAATTTTCTTTGTGTAAACAACTTTTGTTGATCCTACGTGAGCTGGTCTAATATTACAGGGTATTCACGGCAGCAACTAGAAGAACTATCTGCACTTAAGTTCACATTGAAACCGTTACTCATCCATTGCAGCTAAAAATTTCCAACTGAATCTCAATGTTGACTTCTAATGCGGGTCATGAATGCATATTTCATATTCATTTCATTTGTTAGCCTGAGAAAAATCTCTGCTCATTACCATTATCATTATCATTATCATTATCGTTGTCATAATCATTACCGTCAGCATCATCAGCAGCAGATTGTTCTGCGTCTTTAGGCTAACCTCTGAGACCTCCGGAGGGAGGCCTTCGTCTTAAGCCAGAGCTCAATTTGTGGTACATTGCTCGCAGTTTGCACAAATACTTAAGCGGCCACGCCCCCTTCGTTGATAAGCAAATGAAAATAAACACTAATAACAATTATATTAACCACCCGCTGCAGCTATAGAGAAACGTGTTTCTTTCGTGTGTTTCATGCGCTTCTTCTTCTTGAATATTTATTGAAGATTTGTTGACTCGCTGCTTCTGCCAGCTTTATGGCTTGAATGCCAAGGTCTCGTGGGTCTAGTTCATAAATTTTGTTTGTTTTATAGTGCGTGCGACTATTTTTTCTCGCCTATATGTGCATACGAATGTATTTTTGGCTCAGGCAGCTGTTGGATTTGCTCCCGAAATACGAAAAGTTTCTTATCACAATGGTTTAGCTCTTACAACCAAATGAACTTGAAACATTTGCTGCGCACGTTTCTTATAAATGTCGAATCCGTAAAAAAAAACTATATAAATTCATTGAAATGCTTATATCTCTAATAAATATCATAAAGTGCGTAGCAAAAAATGTGAATACAAACATATTTCATCCACATCAAGTTAATAAAAATCTAGAAAAACTCTCATTTCAAATTTTGGCGCCTGCGGCAGCGCGCACGCACAACACACTGTTTGTCTCGCTCTAACGCACGCCGCTGCGTCTAAATGCTGTCGTTATGTTAAGTTAACATACACTTCGAGTTGTAACCCACTGTTATGCTCAAATGAGCTGTCAGCTGGTCTGTTAAGGTGCCACTAAAACGCCGCTTAACATGCTGTTAGCCGGCCATAGCAGAACTCTGTAATTGTAAGCGACTCGCTGTTAGCAGACGTCTTCGGTCGGTTGTCGTCGCCAGTCGCAAGTGAAACGCAAGCAAAATCAAGCAAAAAAATTGCAGCGCGCATGTTGCCCGTCGCGTTGTTCGTTTTTGTGTTCGTTACAAATTCGAAAACAAAACAAAACACAGAGTGGGAACTGAACAAAAACGCGAGTTATTTTTAAAGCAACAAATGCAGTTGCAGCAACGCCTCAACTGTTGCTCACTTCTCCAAAACAACAAGAGAATCAAAAAGCAAAAAAAATTCTAATAATATAAAAATAAATTTTGTGTGCGTGCTGCACTTCTGTCTCTCTCTCGCTCCGCGTATTTCTATCTCTTTCGCGCAGGGTGCATGTCGCCTCACAAAAATAAATGCAACTTAAAATTTTGAATATATTTTGAAGTGTTTGAATTAAGTGAAATTATTTGCATAGCTGCAGTGCTTGCAAAACTGTGAGCTTGGAAAGTCGTTGCGCGCTTTGACAGTCACTGACCAAAAATAAAAATAACCAAAAAAGAAAAAAAACCCAACACCAACAAAAAAACTGGTCAAACGAGTCGAACTACGTGTGTGCGAAGCAGTCGCAAAAAAAAAAATAATAAAGAAGGCACAAAATAACAACAACAACAACAACAACCACAGCAACAACAACATTCATAATCATTTGCGTCAGTTGCAAGCGACAGCAGCAACAACAAGAGAGCATTTGCTGAAAATTATAACAATTACCAACAACAGCAACAATTGCTGCTAGAAAGGCTTAGACACCCACAAGCAGCAATCAATGCAGCAACAATATTAATTATAACAGCACCAACAGTTGCTGTCAAACAAGGAATAGACAACTACAACAACAAAACACGCCCACAGCTCAGAATCTATGCAGCAGCAGCAATAATTGTAGCAATTGCAGCAACACTTGAAGCTCAGCAAAAGGAATTAGAATAAAAGCAGCATCAACAACAATTGTTGCTAGAAGTCTTTAAGCATAAGCGAATTTGGAAGGTTTAAAGGCAGCAGCAACAGCAGCAACATCATCAATGGCAGCAATAGTTGCATAAAGAGCAGCAGCAACAGTAATTGCAATATCAGCAACATCAGCAATTGCAGCCAGCCCAACAACGACAACAGTTGCAACTAATGCAAAGGAGATGAGACACCTACAACAGCCACAAAACGGTCACCAAGAATTTATGCAGCAGCAAGAATTGTAGTGGAAATTAAAGCTACAGCAGCAACTAGAGCAACAGCAGTTGCTGGTAAATGCACACCTACAACAATTGCTCAGTCACAGCAACAGCAGCAGCAACAATCAATGCCAACAGCAAGTGTAACAGTTGCAATTGAAGCCTAAGCTACAACAACAACAGCAGCAGCAGCAACAACAACCGCAACAACAGTTGCAGCAGCAGCAACAACAAGGCAAACACAGTTAAGGTGGCATTTTATAGCGAAGGCGCTGAACGGCGTTGGGTGCGGCAGGCAGTGATGGGGGTGCTCAGGTGGCGCGATCTGCCCGGATCGCGAATGTCGTCGGGCAATCATACAACAGCAACAGCAGCAGCACACAACAACAGTAACAACAGCAACAACAACAACACAGCTAACAGTCAGCAGCAATATCATCACAACAACAACAACAACATTAACAACAACAACAATCGAGAGGTAAGTTTTTTATAGTAGAGTGTGGATATGCGATATACGATATATCGCATATATGTATATATGTATATATACATATATATATATAAATATTCTTATATATACCAGTGTGTTTGTGTGTGTGGGTTGTTGCTTTTATTTTGCGATACATTCTCATTAATTAAATGCAATTTGGGCGTTGTAATTGGCGTTGTTTCGGTGATGTTGTTGCCGTTGTTGTTGTTGTCATACGGTAACACTTAGTCAACAACGTGTTTAGCAGTTGCAGAGCTGCGTGGGCGTTGTGTGACCAAAACAAGAGATCCAGCTACAGTTTGAGAGCTATGTTTGGATGCAGACAATTATGAAAGGCGCAAAATATATGTTAATTTGGCAGATTAATTAACAGTTGAATGCTAGACGGACAGAGCTTTAACAGTCTACAGATGACTAAGTTTAATAGTTTGACAGTCACTCAGACAGTT
Source organism: Drosophila mayaguana (assembly GCA_037075325.1). Taxonomy (NCBI): domain Eukaryota; kingdom Metazoa; phylum Arthropoda; class Insecta; order Diptera; family Drosophilidae; genus Drosophila; species Drosophila mayaguana. The sequence goes on along the minus strand of JBAMCG010000068.1, from coordinate 8,348,653 downwards.
TAACACTCATGCAAACTACTGTAAACTGTTAGAGTTTAGATTCGATAGATATTCACACGTATTTTTCGTTTCGATCGAAACGGTTTCTTTAACTTAACACAAATCAGAATAATAAATTTGATAATAACTTTAAGAATTGCAAGAAAAGTTCAAGAGTCACTGATCTGATCTGCACAGCTTTTAATTAACTGTTAGAGTTTAGCAAGCACTTCAGTTCGCTTTTCTACATGATTATGCAGTTAGACATGTACTGCACTTCCCATCTCTACGTCATTATGCAGTATAGCAACACTTTAGCAATCACTTCACTTCCCTTACATTTCCATTGCCGTGCAGTTGAACAAGCACTGCCACTTTAAGCACGCATTCGGTTAATTGTTAATGGTCATCAAACTGTTGTGGCCTTTTGTCAACTTTTGTGGTCACATTTCGGCTTATATGCGGCTTTATGTGCCTTATCAATGAACGCGCGCGCGCGTCACCCGACTTAAATTCTTTTGATACCCATTTTCAATGTAATTTACATAAAAATGCGAGTATGTGTGAGTGTGAGTCTATGTGAAGTTGCTTCATTTAAATACAAATCGACAGCAGCAGCAGCAGCAACAACAGCAAGAACTACTACAGCTATTTCCAATGCCTGATTACGCTAAAGTATTTGTAATTTAATGCTAGACTGTGCGAGCGAGATAGCTAATGCTTCACTCCTTCTACCTACGGTTCGCTGTTTCTTTGACCTTTTGAATTGAAAGAATTTCCAGGCTGTATTGGAAATACACACACAGGCACACACACACACACACACACATTGACATAAATCGCATATAAATCACTGCAAACAGCATCCACAACATCGATAGATACCACAACAGTTCCCATTTAAGTGCTGCCAATCGCAGCAGCGAGAAAGCAAACTCTCTGTCTGCCAGTTCCTCTATCATTATTATGAAGATTACACATTCATCATCATTATATGTGTGTAGAGTGTGGAGAGACTAAGACGAAATGGGCAAATTATGCGATTCTTGTCGCGCTGCTTTTACCTACGCACTTTTACTATGCCCCGCCAATAGCCGCGCTGCAGTCCACTCACAACTTCCTCAATGTTCGACTGGCGACTCTCGACTTTCGCCTGCTCTGAGCAAGATTTGTTGATATTTTTGTTGTTGTTTTCTGTGTAGAATTATGATCGCCCAAAAATGGGCACAAAGCACTTAAAGGCCCTGCCGCATAACAGATCGCACGCTCCAATTAACAAAACGATTGCAGTTTGTCTGTCGCTCTGTCTCTTTCGCTCCAGTACTATAGTGCAGACAGCTTATCGACACCTTAAAGCGTCGGCTTCACTTTTGCCTTTTTTCCTAGTTCTAATTCAATTTGTGTGTAGCTAAAAAGGGGACAAAGAAAAAAACCTCTGGAATGCTGATTATATATTATTTATATTATTTTATTTTGTTTTACTTTATTTCTCCCCAAGGGGCCAAAGCCAGATTCAATATTTGAGACATGTTCGAGTGTGTGTTTGTTCTCTTTTGTTAACTGACTTTCAATGGGTATTTGGATTTTAGCAAGCAATTTGCAGCTCAATGAACAAGGCTATTTATAGAGATTCGAACATAATTTAGCCATCTATGTGAACTTAGTAACTTCATGGCAGATGTTAATGAAGCTGCAGGTTTCAGACGTGTTAAAATCATCTTAGATTGATTGCTAGGTTTTATGGAAAACCATCGATCATTAGTGGCTTTTTTATGGTTTTTAGAGATGTGTAAAAACTTGGTTATTAATGTAATTTATTATACTTTTTGACAACTTTGATGGGTTGCGTGATATCTAGTGTAACCCATACTGGCGCATGAAAAAAAAAAAAAAAAAAAAAAAGCATATATTAAGTTTTTGTATGAGAAATACCTACCTATCTTGAAAAAGAAAAAATATAAATAAATTTACTCTATCATTTATATATTAAAAATATATTTTTTTTAAATGTCTATATGTATAGCTCACCGAAAAAAATCAATATTTAGCATGTTCTCTATTTAATTTTTATTTTAATGTTTGCAAAAACATGTTATTATAATTATCATTTAGGCAACATGTCATTAATGTATTTTATGTATATAAGATAAAATCTATTCAAAATACTAAAATTTGGTTTAATAATTCAAGCCGTGAGTAGCTGTATATAATTTATATCTGATAACCTGATAACCATAAAAACATTCAATAATAAATCATTTAAGTTGCTATAGTATTTAGTTAATATATTCTGCGGTTAGCAGAGCAGATTTTAAATACTTTTTTCAGTTCTCGTCTCTTAAAATCTCTTTTATCCACTTGAAGCGCATTTCAGCTTCGTCTAGTCAAATCTCTTTAGCTCTCTCGCTGTTCTTATTTAATTTGATTTTTCATTTCGTTTTGGCTTTGCTTGTTTGTTTGAACCTGTGCCCACATGTGCCACGCCCACAACATATATCAGAGGCGACTGCCACCATACAGTCTGCTCATTTGATATATAGAAATATATTTATTTTGTATTATTTATTTTTTGGCCAAACTTTCGCTTTCTGACTGAGGCAGCGGCATTTAGCAGCCACTTTGTGCTGCCTGCTGTCATGTAGGTTTATCTTTGACTGTGGCTGCGGCTGCGGCTGTATCTGACAGATACCATATACTATATATATAGATATATAGATATGTGTATCTGTGCCGCCTACAACGTCCATCAGCTGTTCTTGTATAACACACATGGCTGGCAATTTATGTTGTTGCCCACTTTGATGTCAAGGTTTTTCCCCCCAACATCGAAGAACACAAAACCACTTGAGGACAGACTTCCTGCTGTGCACCGAAAAGGGATCTCTGTTGTATGTACATAGATACACTGAGCGAAAATTTCAATATGAATTGTGAACTGTGAATGAAAGCAAAAGTATATATGCTTGCATTATGTTTAGAAAATATATTATATATACAGGGAAGTATATAAAAATGAATCGAAAATACCATTCTAAATATTATAAATAGAAATTAAAATTTTATTAAATTTTTAAAGATTTCTATTAATATGATGATTTATAAAATTAATTTGCTATATTTTTATTTGATAATATATTTTCAAAATTAAATTCTTATTAAATATATAAATAAAAATAAAAAAATAATTGCAATATATATTCTTCGATTTAAATTTATTTGAATTAAAATAAAATAATAGTAATATTTTCAATAAATAAATTTGTGTTTTTATGAATTTTGAATTTTTGAATTTTGAATAAATAATATAGCACATTGTATGCCTGCTTTTTGTTTAGTGTAGCTACAGTGGATATATTAGAATTAAAAAACAACCATAATTTTGTAAATATTTTTTTTATATAGCTCAAATAAAGGTTGATGTATAAACAGCATTAGCTCTTTACTCAGTTTATGACATTGAAAATTTTCAAATTAACGATGACTGCCTAATTTTGTAAAGTGTAAGTACAGCTGACGCACACAGTGGCTAAGTAGCTGACGCCCAAGTTGAAAAACCCGCGTCAAGGTCCGCCACAGACGCCGTCTTGGAAACGCTTTCGCTTTTTGTTGTCGTCGTCGTCGACTTAGTTGGTTTGGTTGCCCTTAAATGGTGAGGACCATGTAACAAACGTCGTGTGGCAGCCTATAGTCGCCACCTAGCTGGGTAGCTTGCAGGCCCACCTCTTTACAGCTCTCACTGCGCCCACCTCTCGCACCCTCCTCCCCTCCTCTCTCATTCTATATATATATATATATATATATATTACTTATGCATATGGATTGCAATTGGCTGCAGGGCGCGTGTCTTGCATAATGGCCAGCGATTAATGCGTCCCGAGTTCGAATCCCCCTCAGAACAGCAGCAGCAGCAGCAGCAAACGAGGCAACAATAAGGCAAACCATTTTGGTTGGCTGTGGCTATGGCTGTGCCTGTGTCTGGTTAGTTAGTTAGTGATTCATGACTGAGTCGAGTCTACTCTCGAGCGGGACTCACACTCGCACTTCCTTGGCCAGCGACCGGATATGCATTTGCCAGTTGCCAGTTTGAAGTTGGAAGTTGGCATTTTGCATTTTGTATGCCTTGTGCTTGGTGCTTTATGCTGCCGTTTGGCAATCGTGGAACAGGCGTAATGACAATGATAATGCTGATGATTATTATGCATTGCCTCAGACTGATTAAAAGTGGCTAGCAGAAGGGCATAGCACCACGACACGGCCATATAACAATGATTAACAACAACTCGAGACACGAGACGTGACGAGACGAGACGCGCCGAGAACTGAACGTGAACTTTCGGTTCGAGTCGCATTGGAGATCGCTGCAGTGCGATAAGGTCACTGATCGATTATATCGATGCAGTCGCTCGTCGGCCACTTGAGCAGCAGGTATTGATTTAGCTAAAAGAGATAAGGCCGTCGGGTGTTTCAAGAAGCATCTTTCAACAGCTGAAGAATAAAATATAAATAGAAAACACAAAAACCCTGTTGGGCATGGATAATATCAATGACAGCTTGTAAAAGGTGGACGTAGATAAGATATGGTACGAGACTCAATACGGGAATGTATCTATGTATATTTGAAATGAGTGTGTGGCTAATGATCTTTGTGGATATTGATGTGAAATCTAAAGAATAATTAAGAGAGACGACTGGAAATTGAATAATTTAGATGGATGTATTAATTGAACTACTAATGCGTCTATTGATGAAAGCTGAGAGAGAAATATTTGTAGAACAGATTTATAGTGGAACGATTAGAATACCAGTAATGATAATAATAATGATAGTAGTAGTGATTATGATCATGCTATAATACGAAATAATAATAATCATAATGACAATGAGCATAATGAGCATAATGCTGATAATGTATAATAATAAAGAAGCTAAAATTAATAGCAATGACAATGCTAATGCTAATGATGATAATATTGATAGTTACAATAATAATAATGCTCATTTATAGGAAAATAAATAATTGTATTGCCAATGGTAATGCTAATACTAATAATGACAACAATACAAATATCTATCAATAATAATACAAATAACTTATGTAACAATTTTCACATATTTCACCGAAAATATTTGTGATTTTCTTTTTATTTTATTTATTTTTTTGCAATCGTCTTAGCCGATTCTTCACACGTTTTGTCGCATCCAGCCCAAGGCTTCAGACAATCGCACGCCGAGACAATCGTTGCCTCTATATAAAAGATATATAAAATAAAGTTTCGTATACTTCATACTTCATGCTTGACGATGGGTATATAGAAGACTGCATACGATATATATATATGTATATATCGTTATATATATACACATATTGTGAAGACGTTTGTCAAGCAAAATGTGATGACAATGCAGCATTAAAAAGCATGAAAATCAACCCGTTGCTAAAAGCAACAGCAAAAGCAACGGCACCAGGAGGTGGCGTGCCATGTGCTGTTGTTGTTGTTGTTGTTGTTAGTATTATGTAATGGCAAACAGTGGCTGACGGCATTGACAACGCTTTGGCTGCCTCTGGCCTGGCTGCATTGTTGCCTGCAAAGAAATGAAATTGCGTTTATGACAAAGAGAAAAGACAATGACAATTCTTTATACATCGTATTTTTGTGTTTTGTCGACTTGGGGTGGCGGGTGCCGGTTGCCGGGGATTGATAAACATGCGCTATTAATTAAACAAGCAATGCAAGCATTGCAACCATTAACGGTAGCTACCTTAACTTGGCCAACAGTGAGGCAAGACTCAGGTAGCGCACAATATACGTAAGTTATCAGCAGAGCAAAGCAGAGATAAGACTTTGCTTACTCTCACTCTCACTCTCTGTGCCTCTGTCGGCCCTATCTATGTTTGTTTATAAGAAAGGTCTACCTTGGACGCGTCTTTGTATTTGCACAGACAAATTGCATGTGAGATAAAAACTCGCTCCTTTGTGATACCCTCCGACTAATGGCTACCCAACCAATGGGTATTCCGCCTCAAAGCATTCAATGTGTTATGCATAATCGGAAATACATGTGGTGTGTATATAGAGAAAGGCATTTCTTAGTCATGGTTAGGTTTATTCTTGGGTTTCTGATGAAAACTTGCAGCTATTGAAACTACCTAAAATCAGGAATGGTTTCGAAACACAGCAACCACATCTGGGACTTAGTTCTATACGTATGTAATTTGTTCATAAATATATTTATCAGATCATATAGATCTATTTATTATTATATACTTAGTTATGTTTTATATGCATCATATATATAGATCTGTAACTTTATTATCAGATATCTATGACAAGTGCACACTTCAGGAGCTCAAGTGCTATGTCAGTAGCTCTAAACGGCTAAAGCATCTAAACAATGCATAAGAGCTTTGCCTCTTGTCTTTTAACAATATCATTAATCGCAGTTATATTTCTGTCATGCCACTCAGCAATTAACTACTTCGTGGAGTAGCTTAAAGATAAGTTTCCTTTTAGCAGCTCATTTAATATTAAATTAACTTGAAGTTCTATCTATGAGCCACCTCCTGCAGCTGTACATTTCATAGAGTATCTATAGTTTCGTCTTTGTTCTGCTCACTTTTGGACTTACTAATATTTGTTTAATAGCGATAAGCCTGCTTATGTTTACTCTCGTCGACCTCTATTTTATCGCACTATAATTTGTTGTTGTTTATTTTTTATTATTATTTTTGTTTGCTTTTGATTAAACAATTTCGTATTTGCGGCTGGCAGCTGTGTGCCTATTTATACAATAAGAAAAAAAAGAAATATAAATATAAATATGTATTTAGAAATAGAAATTTTCACGCTGGAAATTTTCTTAGCGCTGACAAATTGTGCTCGGCCGAAATTGCGACAGACGCGGCGACGCGTCAACTGTTGACAAATGCATATAAAGTGTTTTATGGCATATGGCGAAATATCTAGCAGGTTCTGAGCAGGGGAAAAAAGTATCTATGAAAAAGTATCTGACTAGCGCTAGTTGGCTGCCTGGCAATTGTAACAATATATAAATACGTATGTAAATGAGTTTGTTTTGTTTATAGAGTTGCGTGGGCAACGTTTAAATAATTATGAAATATTTACGGTAAAAAATAAACACGAGACACACGGATACACAGTTACACAGAGCTTACTCGATAAGAATTTGTGAGTGGACTGTGAACGAGCTCGTTTCTGTCTTTGTATTTACAGTGAACTATAGTTGCTGCTCTGGCTCTGACTGTATCTACAATAGATATCATTGTAATTGTATCTTAATGTGTAGAATAGATACATGTATTATATATACATGCATATCCATCTATATCTAAAGTCACGAGTGTATATGCATCTGTATCTATATACTTATATATTTGTATCTTTACCTGTATTTCAATTTGTATTTATATAATCATTAATAATTCTATACATATCTAAATGTGTATTTCTACTTCTATCTGTATCTAGAGCAGTAGAAGTATCTACATTTATGCATTTCAAAAGATCTATCTGCTGTGTTTCTGTATCTACCAATGCATTTAACTGACACAACAACAATAATGTATCTGCATCTCTATCTACCCAAGTATCTGTATCTTTTCATGCAACTGTTCATGTAAGTGAAGAATACCTTATCTATAATAGGAAAAGTGTCGAAATATCTGCAGCTTTAAAGGTATCTGTGTCAACAGATATATTTATAACTTGTATCTTCATCAGTTTGCTCATTTGTATCTGTATGTGGAACAGTAACTGGTTCTGTATCTGCATATGAATGTGAAGGTGTGTGTGTGTGTGTATCTTTATTTGTTTGTACTTCTATATCTGACTCAACAGCTGCTGCTGCTGCTGCTGCTGCTGCTGTCGCTATATCTCCAGCCCCAAATGTATCTGTATCTTTAACTGTTTAGCTTGGCATCAGCTTTTATCATCGACATTCGACAGCAACAAAAAAGTAAAAGTTGTTTCACTTTTCAGCATCTGACAATGACAAAATCCGCCGCCTTAAGATTCTCTTGATTATATTTGTTGTGGAAGATTTTCACTTTGAATAAAAAGCCCTAGCCCCAGCCCCAGCCCCAGCCGCAGCCGCAGCCGCAGCGCCAGCTCAAGCCTCAGCTTCTGCCTCGTATATATCATAAATTCAATAAACACTTTCGCTGCAAATATTTATTTTAATAATTATTACATATATATATTCGAATATATATATCATCTGCCTTATTTCGGCCGTTGATCGCTTTGCCCGCATACATAATTAAATGCATTTTAAATGAAATTTTTTTAGTTTACGTTTGGCTGCAAAAACCGCACAAAATTCATTTTGAGCCCAAAAGCTAAATTTTGTGTAAATTATTTTTTAATTAATGCACAAATTTTGTGCGGCTTTAGTTTATTTTACTTTTTAGTTCAATTACTTTGCGGTTGCTATTGTTGTTGTTGGCCTTTACACAGAACTTGGCGCCTTGGCTGCCTTTCCGCTAATTTTGTTTATTTATCTCTCTCTCTGTCGAGTTGTTTTTTGCTGGCAACGCATTCGAGTTGCCAAATGTTATTGACCCAAATTGAGAAAATGTAAAAAAATAATCACAATCGAAATAGAACCAAGCAAGTAAGCATACGAAAATTCTGTTGTCGCCAAAATAGTTTTACAT